>CM039506.1:38265252-38634784 GCA_022432975.1 Begonia masoniana
GTCTGAAACGTTGTTTTGAGTGAGATGCACTAGAAGTTTTGAGAAAGGATGGGTGGAGGTGGAAGAAACTGCACCAAACCGACATGGCGGTTGGGAGAAGCGGTGACTAAGTGGCAAGGCCCTAGCTAGTGTGGGCACCAGGACCTATACAGGCTAGCCCGACCGTGGTCGCCCCGAAATCGACCCAGTCTGTTTTTTCAATTTTTTCCTTCTCTTTTCTAGTTTTTAACCAGGGTCTTCCCTGTTGTTTCCTAGATGATTTTGCTGATTTAGATATGATTCCTGAGATTGAGCTTCTTTGGGGAAGAGGGGAAGAGGAGGAATGTACTGCCCCCGAACCAATGTAAACACCCGACATTTCGGCTAGGTGATTTCTGACCATTTTAATTATCACCCTTTTATTTAAACCTCTATGATTTAAATTAAGTTAGGACAAATTATTACAAGTGAGCAAATCAGGTTGGGGGCAGATTTGTAATTAAGATCGATGGATTAAGTATAAATAGAAAAGGAACCTTAATCTATTTAAACCTCATGTAGCCAACACCCTTCTCTCGGAGATTTCTCCTCTCCGAGCTCCTGCGCTCGTTGCCGGGGTTCTCCCTCACCGACGACTGGGGTTCAGCTGCTGTTTTCTCTGCCGAGTTCGTACCCGAGGTATGCAAATAGACAATGTAGCTTTATCCTGTAGTTTATCAGTCTGTTTTCAGCTCAGATTTTGAACTTGGGAGTTCTCATGGCCGTGTCGGTTTTAGGAACATTTTTTAGAATCCAGAGCGTTAGTAATGTCAAACCCGAATAGATTCTGGTTCATTTGAGTAAACTTAACTCAGATTAATCAAATAGAAAAAAAAAGACGAAAGGGCGGAGTAAGGCAGGCAACCACAAAAATTCGATGAGCCAAAATGTAGAACTTATCAACGAGGAGAATTTTGAGCGACTTTGTGCCGGGCAAAATGGAATTTGATTTCCACATGTTTGAATTAGGAATGTAAGACTGGGTTGCAGGAGAGATAAGAGGCGCTAACATTATCTGTATAAATTGTTGGTGGAGTTCCACGATAACCCAACTCACCTAACAACACGACAAGCCATCCGAGTTCAGCAACCCCATTTGCAACAGCCTTGTCTTCTACCTCTGTACTCGATCGTGAAACAAGTTTTTTCTTGCTGGAGGACCATGATATTAGATTGGACTTTGGAGTCGTAAAAAAACACAATAAGCACTTGTGCTTTATCAAGACACGATCCCCCTGTCTGCATCCGTGAAGCAAACAAGGACCCCAGTAATCACTTTAGGAAAATATCAACGAATAATCCAAAGATCCTTTTGAATAGCCCAGAATACGTTTAACAGCTTTTACCAATGCACATAAGTGGGAGAGTGCATGAACTGTAAGACCTTATTCGCCACAAAACTAATCTCCGACAGTCAGCGAGCAATATGGCAGAGCCCCGACAATGCTTCTGTAACGGGTTCCACCAGCCATAGGTGTTCCGAAGGTGATGGATAAATGGGTACCAGCTGCCATAGGAGTTGAAACTGGTTTGGAATCAGCCATGCCAATGTGAATAAGAAGTACATGAATGTATTTCCGCTGAGAGAGACAATTTATCCTAACTGAAGTCACGCCAATGAAATAACGAAGACAACTGTTCCTGATTGTCTGCAGCAACAAAGTAATAAAGAGTAATTAAAAGTCAATCCCACTGGATAAACTTAACTAAATTTAATTGATATAAAAATTATATAAAATAAAGACAAAGATAATATAAAAATAAAGTTTAATTAAAAATAAAATAAATAATTGAAGGAAATTGAAAAGATTAAGAAAATAAAAGCCTTGATTATGATTGATTTTCTCGTTACATGCAATTTATTACTGATGCTACAATATTTTTCACTGAATAGCGAGAAATAATTTTCTAGGGTTCTCTCGAATTGCCTAGTTAAATTCGTCTTAGAATTTATTTCGATTTTTGAAAAAACAAAACTTAATTTGAATTTCTTTAGAGTTCTATTCTCAATGCCAAATAAATTAATGTTACCAATTTTGTAACAATTTAATTTACTTAATCAATCATACATCTCAAAATTTCTATCTACCTCTCGATACAATAGAAACATGTAAAATTAAATTTGTATGTCGACACAATTCGAATTAAACAACAAACATCATAATGGATTATTTAATAAAAAAAAATCTTTCATAGATCTCAATAAATCACGTAACGAGTATTTTCTCTCTTAACCAATATTAAAATCCTAGGCCAAAATCATGACAATAAAATTCAAAATAAAAATATTCATCAAAAGAAAAATAAAAAGTAGTAGAAGAATAATTGTTAATGTTGAATTTCAGCCGCTAATCTTCCCCCTTTTGCTTTCTCTTCTAGTCTCCGTCTCTCTTTTCTCATTCTCTCCTCCTCTTTTTAGCCCCACTTTCTCCCTTCTTTGATTCTATGGATTTTTCCAGCAAATTTCCTATCTCTCTTTAATTATAGGGATTTTTCTTTACATTTGCTCCTTCTCTTTTGGTCATTTAAATAAAAATTTAATCTGTCATTTTTATTTTTCCGCCAGTAAATCTATAGCTAAACGTGATAACAAAAAAAATTCAAATTAGTGCTAATCATTTGCTTTTTCTGAAAATATACATAAAAATCATTAAATTTTTAAAATATTTAAATGCTACAATAACCTACAGCAATTTCTATAATTTTGACCAAATTACTTTTATATTCACTCAAATCATATGAGTTTTATTAACTAAAAATAGCATAAAATAATTATATTTTACGAGTTATCAAATACCCCCAAACTTGAACCATTACTCGTCCTAAAGTGATGCAAAATAAAATCAATATTAAAGAATTGTCAAGATAACATTAATAAATTTTATGCAATTTCTAAGATACTTTGAAACTTGTAATCTTATGAAAAATTCCACTAGCACAATTAAAACCAATTAAGATATAGTTATTTTCCAATAAAATAATTTTCCAAACTGTGTGTGTTCTCAAACTCCTCTTCAACTTGCTAAGTTCAATCATCAAAACTAAACTTCACAGTTCATATTATAGATTACTAACTCTTCAATGTTTTTCCTAAGGTAATTAGATTTAAATTTTTTTTTATTTTGACTTTCTCTTATAAATTACACTACTTTTTTACGCGATTGTCAATATTGGTCATGAAGGCCTCCAGTTACTCAGTAGTGACACTTAAAGATACATATTCGTATAATATTATAGAGGAATATAGTCAATAATATTGCAACAGAGTTTCTTCTAAAGTTCTTCTATTTAAATTCTACCCATCGAGTATCCAAAGGGCTCACTCGAGATTGAAAGTAAATTAAGAAATTACAATTATTCTGTTTTTAATTTTTTTTAAAAAAAAATCTTTATCTCTAATTTTCTTCGGTAAACATTAATTAGTTTTCATCTAAATATAACTGTGAAATCTAATTAGGATAATATCACTAAGCAAACTAAAAAGGAGTTTGTGTGTTATAAAGGAAAACTATACTAAAGGGAATAATCCTTAGTTAAATGTTATTAATGTATGATAATGAAATTCTTCAACAAAATTACGAAGTTAGGAAATTTTTTTTTAAAATTTTTTTTTCTTCAATTAGCATTCATCTTACATAGTTCTTAGATACCTCACTTTTCTTCTACATCATACTAATACCTTACCCCCAAACTTAAAATTGGCAGTGACCCCATTGCCAAACAAAATAGAATGCAAAACAAAATTAGGAGACAAGTACTTCCCTGGATTTTTATTCTTCTTTTTCTAATTCAAACTCCGAGTCATTGAGCAGAACAGTTGGGGAGTGAGGAAAGATTGTTGGTGGCTCAGTGAATGATGTTGTAAAACTAGCAGATATTGCTTTGTCTCTGAGCTTGATGTAATGCCAGAATATCTTGCTTTTACGTTGGATTTGAGGAGCTTTGCATTAATGTGATATTATTGGACCTCTTGTGGGCTCATTCTTTGTTCCATCATGAACAGAGTTTCATGTTGCTTTGTCAGTTTCCCGAGTCACAGCGTGGCGTCGCATTCACTCACAGGACTTCTCCCAGCTGGCATGAGAGTTTTTATACCTTCCCCAGATTCGAACCCCGGACCTCCAGCTTAAGTAAGTGGGTTTAGAGAATCTGGTACCACTTGAGCTGCTAGGTCAAGTGGTACCAGATTCTCTAAACCCACTTACTTAAGCTAGAGGTCCTGGGTTCGAATCTGGGGAAAGTATAAAAACTTTCATGCCAGCTGGGAGAAGTCCTGTAAGTGAATGCGACGCCACGCTGTGACTCGGGGGGCCCGCCATTGTTGGGTTGTGACTCCGGGAGTGTGGGCCGGTCGCCACAGGCATAGTAAATGAAATGAAATACTTTATCTTTCTTCTGTCCCAACACTACTCACACAGCATAATCGCTGGCATCGCACATTAGAATAAATGACATGGACCAATTGGGTGTTGCTATCACAAGCGCGGTTAGTAATTTCTGCTTCAACATATTAAAAGCTTCCAAACAGTCTTTGTCAAAGTTGAATGAAGCATTCTGTTCCAGTAACATGCATAAGGGTTTAGAGATTTTTGAGAAGTCATTGATGAAACGACGATAAAATCTTGCATGGCCTAAAAAACTTCGAATCCCCTTTACTGAATTTGGTGGAGGTAAATTCTCAATGATTTATACTTTCGCTTTATCCACTTTTAAACCCTCTTCTGAGACTCGATGCCCCAAAACTATCCCCTCGGGAACCATAAAATGACATTTCTCCCACTTTAGCACCAAGTTCGTCTCTAGGTATCTTTTTAAAACTCGCTCCAAATTTTTCAAACATGTTTCGAAAGAGTCTCCAGCAATAGAGAAATCATCCATAAAAATTTCCAAACATTCTTCGACCATGTCTGAAAATATAGCCATCATACAACGTTGGAAAGTTGCTAGAGCGTTGCACAATCCAAAAGGCATTCTCCGAAATGCGATAGTTCCATAAGGACATGTAAACATAGTTTACTCTTGATCTTCGGGAGCAATCATGATTTGATTATAACCTGAATACTCATCAAGAAAACAATAAAATTGTTTACCAGCCAACCTGTCTAGCATTTGATCAATAAACGGTAGTGAGAAATAATCTTTACGTGTGGCCTTGTTTAATTTTCGGTAATCCATGCAAATTCTCCATTTTGTTACTATTCTTGTTGGAATCAACTCATTCTTTTCATTGGACATAACTGTTATCCCACCTTTCTTTGGAACACATTGAACTGGGTAATCTATGAGCTATTTGAAATTGGGTAAATAATTCCAGTATCCAATCATTTAAGAATTTCCTTCTTCACAACTTCTTTCATTACTGGATTCAATCTTCTCTGTTGTTCTTTAGATGCGTTATATCCATTTTCTAGGAATATCTTGTGCATACAAATACTAGGACTAATCCCCTTAATCTCTCTAACTGTCCACGCCAAAGCCTGTTTTTAAGTTCTCAATACTTGGAGTAATTTTGCCTCTTCCATGGTTGTCAAAGTAGCCGAAATAATAACAGGAATGGTCTTCTTGAGTCGTAAAAATGCATATTTGAGGTGAGAGAGTAGTTTGAGGTGAGAGAGTAGTTGTTTAAGCTCTAGTGTTAGCGCATCTTCAATGGATGGCTTAAGAATTTTTGGTTTATCTTCCGTTCTCATTAATGCTTCAAACTATTTTCTGTAGCCCCGGGAAATCTGCTTTGTTTCTTCCGTTTTAATTCTTTCTGATATGATAAAACAGTCTTCTTCGTCATAATGACACTTCATGGCTTTTAAAATGTTGAAGGTAACCTGTTGATCATTTACCCTCATGGTGAGTTCTCATTTTTTATGTAACACCCGACAACTTCAACCAGGTGACTTCCTAACTGTATTAACGGTCATGAATATTCAATCTTCACGGTTTAGAGTTTTATGCCAAGCCTAATTAATTACATGTGGATTTAAACTAGGTTGTGTGGCAAAGTTGTAATAATGGAAGAATGAGACCAGTATTTAAAGAAAAAGGAAAGGATTTAAACCTCATTTAAACCACTGTAGCCGTTATCTCTTACTCTCGGTGACTTTTCCTCCCGAGCTCTCGCTCTCTGTCAGCAGGAAATCCCTCCTTCGACGATCGTTTCCTTGCTGCTTCTTGGCTACTTTGTGCTCGAGGTACGAGTTTGGCAATGTAGCTATCTTTTAGTCATTAAGCTCTGTTTTCAGCTATGTGTTGAGGTTCTGGATTCTTCAATGGCCGAGTATTAGTAAGGATATTTTAAAATCTGAAAGTGGTAATGTCATTCCGAATCAATTTTGGACATTAAACAACCAACCCTGAGTTATCGCTAATCGAATCTGTCTGTTTTGGATTTCAAATTGCACAGAGAACTATACTAAGGATTCGGGAGTGACTTTAGCTATTAGATCCTAGGATGACTTGTGGTTAGAACTAATAGGGTTTTGTTTTAACTACTGCAATATAAATGTTTTAGGTGAAGAAGTTTGAAGAGAAAGGAGCTCAAATTGCTAAGGAGACCAGGTAAGTGAATGTATAGGTTTCTCGGTCTTTAGGACCCTGCATCAAAGGATGCTAGGTAGAAACTCATACGATGATTAGTAGTTCCTTATGTTACTGACTAGCATTTATGTTGATGATTAGTTCAATGGTAAGGTTCCATGTTGGATAGTGCTCTGTTCTGTAGCTTGATTTTTTAAGAATTTCCATGTACATGCATCATGACTATTTTATGCATATGAAAATGTTTTAAGAGCATGGTTTTCTCATGAACAAAGTAAGAAGATAAAACTTATGCAACGTGGACTAAGTAAGGGTTGGGGGCGGTTCGGCGTATGTCACAGTCCAAAAGAGGGACATATGAATACGACCCGCAGTAGGGACCAAGATCAAACTCACTGTCGTACCCCCTTTACCGGTACAAATCCTCTCTTAATCCACACAACTCAAATGATGAATATGATTGATGAATATGAGTGATGAATATGATTGATGAATATGAATGATGAATAAGAATTGAGATTTTGTGTATGAATACGAACAAGAAAGGATTCATGAGCATTTGTTTCTCAAATGAGCATTCATGCATACTTGTTAGTATTGCATTCCTTACTAAGCATTAGGCTTATAGTTTAAACCTTATGATGTAGGTGACGAGATTTCAGGTGAGGATCCCAAAGTTTATGATGATGTCCGAGCTTGGTTGCTGGAAGGTGATCAGGGTGCAATTTCTGTGACTGGATGGCGAATGAGACCCCTGGTTAATGTTTTTAAGATTTTAGTTACGATAATGAATATGATAGTCTGAGTAGAATGAGTCTATTTTATAATATTGAGTCTTCTTTCGAAGTTGTCTGTTGACCACTGAATCTGGAAATAATTTTTAGGAGTATTGAACGGTCTGTTTGCTGAAGCTTTCCGCTATATGAATTCTGGGTGAGTGACTGATTTTCATTAGCATGAATGTTATGCCATTGAAGTTGAAATCAGTGAGGGTTATGCCTATCGGATGGTGAAAGTGTTATTTCATCGTCTAGTGATCGGCAGATGATGTGTATTTAAGTTACCGGATGATGAAAGTGTTATTTCATCGTCCAGTGATCGGCAGATGATGTGTATTTAGGTTACCAGATGATGTAAGTGTTATTTCATCGTTCAGTGACCGGCAGATGATGTGTATTTAGGTTACCGGATGATGTAAGTGTTATTTTGTCGTCCAGTGATCGGCAGATGTAGAGTGTCTAAGCTATCGGATGATGAAAGTGCTATTTTGTCGTCTAGTGATTGGCAGATGTAGGGGGTTTAAGCTATCAGATGATGGAAATGCTATTTCATCGTCCAGCGACCGGCAGATGTAGAGTGTATTTAAGTTACCGGATGATGTAAGTGATATTTCATCGTCCAGTGACCGGCAGACGTAGGGTGTTTAAGCTATCGGAAGATGTAAGTATAATTTTGTCGTCTAGTGACCGGTAGATGTGGTTTATTTCTCTATCGGTATATGCAGTCTAAGGGTTTAAGTTTCTCTTCAGCTGATACACATTGCACTGCCCGCCGGCAGATGTGTGATGTATTTCTTTGCTGAGCGATACTTAGTGAATCGCGCATGACATCTTGAGCTAAGTTATGTTTCAAAAAAAAAAATATATTACCAATAATGAATAAAGTGTGAGTAATAAGAATTAAAAGATTAAGAAAGATACAGATTGTGTGACGATCCTTCTGGGGTCGTTACATTTTAACATCGATTAACGTTTTTCCCGTGGCTAAGAAGGGTCTTCCCAATATGATTGGCACTTCACAATCTGCTTCGTAATCCAAAATAATGAAGTTTGCTGGGAAAATAAATTTATCTACCTTTACGAGTACGTCTTCTATCTTCCCTTGAGGATGAGTTAATGAGCTATCAACGAGTTGCAAAGTAACCGTAGTAGGTCGAGGTTCTCCTATTCCCAGTTTCTTGAAGATGGACATGGGCATTAAATTAATGCTTGCTCCTAAATCACACAAAGCTTTCCCAAAAGAGTTGTTTTCGATTGTGCATGGAATGGTGAAGCTGCCTGGATCTTTCAATTTAGGTGGGATCTTATTCTGTAAGATATAAGTTGTTTCTTCATTCATGACTACCATTTCAAATTCTCTCAGCCTTCTTTTCTTGAACAAAATATCCTTCATAAACTTTGCGTAGTTGGGCATTTGTTAAAGTGCTTCCACCAAGGGCACATTAATGTGAAGTTGCTTAAGAACATCAAGAAATCTTTTAAACTGCTTGTCCTGATTATGTTTCTGCAATCTTTGGGGGAATGATGGTTGTAACACCCTGTTTTACGGGTTTTTGAATTGTGCGCGCAATGGCAATTTTGTAAATAATCGAATATGTCTGTTTTGCAAATGGAGAGTTTTAATGGAACCCCCATGATTAATATGAATTTTGGTAGAATTATGGGAATTTAAGGAATTCGAACCGAGATATAATGCTTAAGTTTCCGGTTTTGACCCTATAGAGATTTAATTTGTAGAAATAGTAAAATAAATCCGTTTGACGAACGGAAAGTTTTATTAGAGCCTTAATAATAAGTTGGAATTATTGGTGAAATAAGAAGTTTTGGAGAAGCCGAACCGATAGTCGAACAATAGGATAAACGGAGGGTTAAACCGAGGGGCAAATGTGTAAATGGCCAAATCAATTTTTAATTAAAACCCAAATACCCCTTTCCCTCAAAACTTAAACATTTTCTCTCCCTCTCCTTTCTCTCCAACGACAATTTCCTTCTCCCCTCCACGGCTCTTCACCATTTCTTCAACGATCTCTTCTTCAATCGCTCGGGTTCTTCACGTTTTCTCTTTCCCTCGTGATTCTAGGTGAGTTTCTATGGTTTTACGGCTTTAGATCGTGATTTCTAGGTTGTTTAACATTTAGGGTTTTGTTAGATTTCGTTAGAAATAGTCGGGTTTTGTTAGGAAATGTTAGAAATTACCTTATTAACATTTATTGGGTGAAATAATAGAAGTGTTTAGCATTTGGTATGAAAAATCAGAAATTTGGAGCTTGGGAACCTCCTTTGATGGGGTATAGGAACTTGCGAGCGTAAATTGCTCGATGAAATGCCCGAGAGAGATTTATTAGAATTTTAGGAAAATTTCCTTTAGTTAGGAGTTTTGTAAATTCTCGAAACTTTATGGTTGAGCTCGGTTTTAACGAAGGACGCTATGGATTGATTTAGGTGATCAAGCTCTAGACGAGGAGCTCGGTGTGCGCGGGATGCAAGGTAAGTTCTCGTGACCTACTGTGGCCAATTGGCCTGCACCCTAAGTCGGAAATTGCGTTGAGGATTGTTTGGTGCATTGTTTGTTTAATTGCTTTGGTTGGGTATTTAGGATTTAGTTATTTTATAGGTTAAGTATTGTGATGTTTGATAGTAATTGTAAGGTTTTGATGGTACGTTCGTCATGTATGCTTTACTATTCATTGAATTGCTCATGCATCACGGTTTTTAAAATGTCATGAAAATGAATTTCGCATCGTTTCTATGAAAAATAAAATGCATGTAAAGGCAAGTAAAGTATCATAGTAAACAACCATGACATGGGGTTATCGGGGATGAGGTTCAGACCCGGCGTTCCGTGGTGAGCGGGTTTTCCTCCCTTCAGTTGGTGTGGGTTGTCTATGTAATATCCGGTTTGTACGGACCTTTTATTATATTATTATTATATTGTTATTGGCATTTTTGTAATTATGTCAAATCAGGTCCGATTTACAAAAAGAAAGCGTCATTACGATCCTAGCGATTAATTAGAATTTTAAGGAAATTCTGGGAATTTTCAGAATAGTGACGCTATATTCCGAGTAATTACTATTATCATAAAGTAAAAGACATTCTCGTAAAAATAGCAAACGAGGTCCAAATTGCGAACGGACAGTTTTGTTAAATCCCAAATAATTAGATGGACTTATTGGTAAAGTAAGGACGTATGGAGTAGTCGAATGGCTAGACGATTAACGAACCGAAGAACGAAATCAATATAAAAATCAAAGAAGGGAAAAATGGTAATTTGCAAATCCATTTTAATAAATAACACAAAATCACTCTTTTCCCTCACTTCTCTCTTTTCTCTCTTTTCTCTCTGGAACTCACGAACAGAGAAGATTTCTTCTCTCGGCCGCCGGCGAGCACCACCATTCCGACCTCCGTCCGACCTCCGTTTCTCCTCCGTCCTTCACGTTTTCTTCCTCTCTCGCTACCCTCGGTATGTAGCTTTAGTTTTCGAGTGTTTAATTCGAGTTTCGGTTCGATTTAGGGTTAGGGTTTCGATTAGGGTTTTCGTTAAAAATGCGATTTAGGCTTCGTAATTAATAGGTTAGCCGTGATTAGGTATATATTGAACGTATTGGACGTTATTGGACGAAGAAAATCAATTTGCGAAAAAGTTATAAATTGGTTAAATTTCGGGTTTTTAGAGAAAAACTCGTTATTTGAGAATTTGGATTATCGAGCTATAATTAACGTTTGAAATGCTTTAATTAGCTAAGTGAAGAATTTAGGATAATTCTTTAGTTAAAGTTTGAAATTTGGACGTTAATAGTTTAAATTGGTTTTAATTGCGAATGTCGTGTTTTTTCTCAGACACACGACTCCCGTGGAAGAAGTTTGAGATCCAGCGCGCTCGAGGTAAGTTCTCGTGACTTGCTTGACCCAAAGGTCTACACCATACCTCGTCGTCGTATCAAGGATCCTTGAGGGTTCCTTGTTTTACGTTGTTTAGGTTGGGTAGTTAGGTTAGTTGTTTATAGGTTATGTTATATTGTCTGCCGATATGAACTGTTTGTTTACTTTCCGCTGATATGAACTGTTCATGCATCACGTGTTTCAAAATGGCATAAAAATGGGTTTCTGCACGAGTTTTCAATGAAATGAATAATGAACGAAAATACGTAATCTGTATCTGAAAGGTCACGCGGGATGGGGCTCAGGCATGGCTGTAGGGTTTGTGAGCATGTACCCCCCCCATCTAAGTGGAAAGTGGTAGTTCGACCGCGGAATGTATCCTTTCCATTTAGTGGGCTGATATCTCGGTGGCAATATGTATGAAATGACCTGATATGTCTGATGAGCATGTTTTCTGAACTTCATATGCACGACACGCATGCATCTGCATTTACGTAGCTTACTGAGATTTCAATATCTCATATGTGTCTGTATGGTGTAGGTAATCTCTTAGGCGATATTGAACCAGGTGAGGACGACGTTCCTCCTCCTGATGTCGGAGGCAGTTGATGGATGATGCTCGTGGGAGTGCGCTGAGTAGTCGAGGCGCAATATGACCCGTGGGGATGTATGTCTGAACTCTGGGTTTATTTTGGGATGTTTTGAGTTGATAATTGTATAGTATACTTAGGTTGTTTGGATCTGGATAGGGATTAGATAACGTTTTGGTAATTGTATGTAAAACGTTTTGGTATAAACTGTTTAATGAATGTTTTGGAAATGTTTTGATTGGTTTTAGGTTGATACGGTTATGCTCAATGTTTAGAGCTATCCACGCAGTTGGACTTCGCAAAGTCCGACTCGAGTCGATTGAGTTTAGAATGCGTTTAAATTGGATTTAAGTAGATTTAAGTTGATTTAAGTTGTGAGTTATATGGAAATTTGGTGTAAAGAAAAGGGAGGTTTGCTCTCTGGAAATCGGATTCCAGAGAGCAAACAGATATGTTAAATGTTGTAAAATGAAGACTCGAAGGAAATGGAGGATCGCTGCATAGAGTGCAGCGATCGATCTCTGCTGAAGCAGAGATCGATCGCTGCCCTTGATGTATGCAGCAGCGATCGATTGCTTGCTGCATGCAAGCATGCAGCGATCGATTGCTTGCTGCATGCAAGCATGCAGCGATCGGTCTCTGTAAACTACAGAGACCGATCGCTTGCTACCCATATGCAAGCAGCGATCGATCTCTGTAGTTTACAGAGATCGATCGCCCCTCTCCTTTTGGCAGCGAGTTCCGATTCTGCCCTGCTTTACTTTTCATTAAATATTTAAATGTTTTAAGTTTTATTTAAATTATTTTAGTTTATGTTTTAAATGAATTACCAAACAAACTTCGATTTCGATTCCGGTTTCGGTTTCGATTTCAATTCTGTTTAACATTAGGTTTAAAGTTTATAAAGTGTAAAGTAAAATGAAAAATTTATACGGGTAAAAAGGGGTACAGTATTAGGGGTGTTACAGTCTAACCGCTTGATGTGCCCTATCCATCTGTCGAGCGTTTCCGGTAACCATAGACGGACACGTATTGATAAATGAAATGATATGGACGACTTTCATTGCATACATGATCATGCATATACATTTACGTAGAACTTGCTGAGATTTTTATCTCATAGGTGTCTTTGTGGTGTAGGTGATTACGAGCAAGGTGAGTATGATGTCCCTCCACCCGACGAGCCTACAGTTTGAAGGAGGACGTTCGTACGAGCGGCTGGCGTAGTCGATGCGCACGCGACCCGTGGGAGCTATAGGTTGTATATTTTGAGTTATTTTGGGCTGAAATGGGCGGATGGGTGATAATATATGATGAAATGTATAGAAATTCATATTAGGGTGCTTGGTATCTAGATAGGTTATAAATCGTGATTTTGATAGCTTCCGCTATGTATGGACGACTGTGGATGAAATGGATAGGATATTGATGTTTGATGTATATTTGGATGAATGTTGATGATTGTGGATATCTTGATGAAATAGAATGTTTGGATGAGTTTTGGATGAGTTTTGATGTTCTGAAAGTATGTTTATGGTTTTGAATTGAGATTGAAGTTTCGTGTCGGGATTTGATGAGGTTGAATGTTTGGTTTATGAATGGGGGTGGAATTGATATTGAATAGGTAGAGTTGGTTAAGTTTGGAAGTGATTGGAGGTGTTGATCATGTACAAAATGCAAAAATTGCCTTTGCAGGGGTAGACCTGTGCCTGTAGGGGTAGACACCTTGCCAGGCAAGCGGTCGATCGCTATTGCAAGGTATCGACCGAACTTACAAAGGAATGCAACCCGAGAGCAAAACTATTTTTGAGGTGTCGACCACTTAGACTAGGGGTCGACCGCTATTGCAAGGTGTCGACCGGTTTCAGTACAAACATAAACCAGAACCTTTTTTGGGGTCGACCACTATTATGAAGTGTCGACCGAAAGCTCTGGGGGTCGACCAGAGTGCTTTTTATAGTGTTAAACTTGGGATTTCGGTTAATTTTATCTTGCAACGAGTCTTCCGCCGAATAAGGTTAATTGTCTCTAAACAAGTGAGATTAAATAATTGAAACCTTAGACGAGTCATTTTGGGTACGTTTAAGTTAGACCCTGAATGTCGATAGAAATGGATTGAACGCCCGAGCCTGTTCTCTAACAAGCGAAACGAAAGAAAACGAATAGACAAATGATGAACGAATGAAAAATGTAATGAAAGAAATCCGATAAAGGCTTAAGTGAGAATGGGCGAGGGTAGTATGCACGTATGTATGTAAGCACGCACGACACAGGTATTGGTAGCACCGACACAGGGTCGGGGTCGTCACAGTGGTGGTGGCCTTTGAATTTTCAATTCACCTTGTTGCTGCTGCCGTATAACTACAACATCAGTTACTGGGTTACACTTTTCTGATTCATCTAAATCCTCTTATTCAACCAACTCATCTTATTTCTTTAAATTTTCTGCCATCTGTTGTTTTTCTGGAATCTCAAGTTCCTTTCCATTCATCAATACAATGGCCTTGCAATGCTCCTTTACTGGTCTTTGCGGTACTTTCGTATCACTCGGTAATTGTCCTGCATTCCTTGTGTTCATGGATTGAGCTAACTGTTCTATTTGAGTTTCAATATTTTTGATGGACGCAGCCAAATTTTGTAGAATTACATCTTTTTTGGAGGCGTATTCTCTGGCAAAACCTTCTGATTTCTCTTGAGGCATCGAACTATGAGTTGTTTACGAGAATCCTTGAGAGCAGTTTTTTGTAGATCTGCTTGGTGCTGCAGCATTCTGCTGAAAGTTTGAATGCTGTTTTCAGCCAAGATTATATGACTGAGAATAGAGATTGTTGTTCTTATTGTATCCTACATAATTTGCAGATTCTGGGTTAGTAGGACATAAATTTACATCGTGGTATTCCCCATAGAAAATACATGATACTTCTCTCGTCGTTGGCTTTGATGACTTGTTCATTTGATAGTGTTTTCCAGCATGGCAATTTTCGCATTCAAGGCAGAAACTTTATCCAAATCAAAAACTCCAAATGCACACTTTGTAGAGTAAACTATTCACTGCTATTCTTTCCAACAAATCATAAGCTTCATTAAAAGATTTTGATAGAAGAGTTCTGTTTGTTGCACCATCGATGTTTGATTTGGTCTGGCCATTAAGCCCATTATAAAATGTCTCTAGCTGAATCCAATGTGGTATTCCATGATTAGGGCACTGCCTTAACAATTCCTTGAATCTGTCCCAAGTCTCATAAAGTGATTCACCATCCCGTTGTTGAAAACTCATGATTTCATACCTCATTGTGGCATTCCTACTGGTGGATGATATTTCATGATGAATTTCTTGGCTAAATCTCCCAATGTAGTGATAGTATTTAATGGAATGCTACTTAACCAATCTCGTACTCTGTCTCTTAAGGAATATGAGAAAAGTTTGAGCCTTAACGCTTCAGCTGAAACTCCAAGAAAATTGAATGAATCGCTCACTTCTCATAAAACCTTAAGATGACGATGAGGGTTGTCCGATACATGACTGGTTTTAACTCAAATCGGATAGCATGTAAATCTAGTCTCACAATATCAGGATTTAGATCATCAAGCGTGAGAATGGCGAAATCTTGAATGGGCCGATCTCGGTCACCAATGATACGATTAGGATAATTTCTTCTTTCTTCCTGGTTGGCCATATTGTCTTCTTCAATAAATGGTTGTTGTTATTGTCTCTTTCTTGCTTGAAATGTCCGTTCAATCTCTGGATCATGTGGAACAAGATCCTGGTTCTTCTCATCAGGCATCAAGCAAATGGTACCTGAAAAAAAATAAATAAACATAAAAAAAATTATAGCAAAATAAAATAATTAAGAAATATTCCTGACAACGGCGCCAAAAACTTGTTAGTGATTGTCTACACCTAACGCAAGTGCATGTGTCGCTAACAAAGTAAGAAAGAGTAAATAAAAGTCGATCCCACGAGGATAAACTTAACTAAATTCAATTGCTATAAAAATTATATAAAATAAAGATGAGGATAATATAAAAATAAAGTTCATTTAGAAATAGAAATAAAAATAAATAAATTGAAGGAAATTGAAAAAATTAAGATAATGAAAGCATTTGTTATGATTGATTTCCTCGTTACATGCAATTTATTACTGATACTACAGAATGTTACAGTATTTTTCACTGAATAGCGAGAAATAATTTCTAGAGTTCTCTCGAATTGCCTAGTTAAATTCTTCTTAGAATTTCTTTCAATTTTTGAAAAGACAAAACTTAATTCGAATTTCTTTATAATCATATTCTTAATGTCAAATAAACTAATGTCAATAATTTTGTAACAATTTAATTTACTTAATTAAACATGCATCTCAAAATTCTATCTACCTCTCGATACAATAGAAACATGTAACATCAAATTTGTCCGTTGACACAATTCGAATTAAACAATAAACATCATAATGGATTATTCAATAAAAAAACTTTCATAGATCTCAATAAATCACGTAACGAGTACTTTTTCTTCTAACTAAGATTAAAACTCTAGCCCAAAATCATAACAATAAAATCCAAAATGAAAATATTCATCAAAAGAAAAATAAAAAGTAGTAGAAGAAGAATTGTTAATGTTGAATTTCAGCAGCTAATCCTCCCCTTATTGCTTTCTCCTCTAGTCTCCGTCTCTCTTTTCTCCTTCTCTCCTCCTTTTTTTAGCCTCATTTTCTCTCTTCCTTGATTCTAAGGATTTCTCCAGCAAATTTCATCTCTCTCCTTGATTCTAGGGATTTTTCTTTACATTTACTCATTCTCTTTTAGTCATTCAAATAAAAATCAAATATTTTCTTTTTACTTTCCCACTAGTAAATCTGTGGCTAAACGTGATAACAAAAAAAATTCAAATTAGTGCTAATAATCTGATTTTTCTGAAAATATACATAAAAATCATTAAATTCTTAAAATCTTTCAATGCTACAATCACTTACAGCAATTTCTATAATTTTGACCAAATTTCTTTTATATTCACTCAAATCATACGAGTTTTATTAATTAAAAATAGTATAAAATAACTATATTTTAAGGGTTATCAACAACCCATGTCCTTTACTTCAAACAACAAGGTCATATGTGCAATGAGGGATCATTAGCCGTTAAAAATGTCATTGACATAAACCAATAGGATGGAAGAAACATAAGGAGATCTATAGAAAAACATAGAAGTTTCTAACTTGGAAGCCGAAAAACTATAATTAACCAGAGTCAAAAATAGTTTCATGTACCACGCTTGAGGAGATTGATTGCTTGACAATCGTGAGAATGAGAAGATGAAGTAACAAATCCCGGTGGTTGAGCAATATAAACAGTCTCCTGCAAATCATCGTGCAAAAAGGCATTCGAAACATCAAGTTGTCGCATAGACCACCCCTCTGAGAAAGCATGCGAGATTACAAGTCAAATTGTAGAGGGCTGAACAACGGGGCTAAATGTCTCAAAATAGTCAACTCCTTCAGTTTGATGAAAAACCTTTGCCATTAGCCTCGCTTTATATCGACCTAGAGAACCATCTGAATTTTGTTTCAATTTGTACACTCATTTCCATCTAACCACAGTGACATTGGTACTAGACCCCAAGTGTGATTTTTGTGTAAAGCGATAATCTCATCTTGCATAGCCTGTACCCGCTAGGCAGACTTAGAAACGTGTAAGTAGGTAGTGTAGGATCGTGATTGTCTAAGAGGGAGGTGAATTAGACTTTTTAAAATAATTTCTTAACCTAATCGTTTTTGACAATGCCGATTAGGTTTAATTTATCTTCTCTCTTTGTATGCAATTATTAAAATTATAGCAAATAAGTAAGCAAAATAAAGTAAGAGAGAGAGAAGTTGACACCAAAGTTTTTAATGTGGTTTGACCAATCCTGCCTACTTCCACGCTCCAAGGCTCCCCCTTGAAGATTCCTTCCTTCTCCTCACAAGAAATCTAGATCGAACTTCACAGGCGTCGATCTACTGCCTTTTACAATTCTGGATTGCTCTTCACGAGCGTCAATCCACTGCCTTACAACTTTTACAAGATGAAGATATTAAACACAAGGCTACACTCTCTCAAAAGCTAAATCTCAAGTTTTGGAATAGAGAGATGTAAAGAGTCGCACAGTATTACAGAACTTTTTGCTCGTGAGTTAAGCGATAATTGTAAAAATTGGCAAAAGTACTTCTCCCGAGCTTTATTTTTCTTTTTATACTCTTGTCTGTAATCCACATCTCATTCAAAAATATGACCGTTGGAGATGAGTCCGTACGCAGAAAAATAGCCGTTGAGTTCTGGAGTCGCTATCGCTCGCGGTCTTTAATAGTCTGGCGTTAAGACTCTGGATGTTCGAGTTTGGATGAATGAGTTTGGACGAATGCTTCGCATCAATTCGTTGCTCTATCTTTGAACACTTGCTCGTACATTTTGGACGCTTGCTTGTCGGACGAATACTTTGGACGATTACGTGTCAGACGAGTACTATGGACAATTACGTGTCAGACGAGTACTTTGGACAATTACGTTTGTCTTCACTTTGGACGACTGCGTCTATCTTTACTTTGGACGACTGCGTTTGACTTATAACTTCGAACGATTGCGTCTGACGAGTACGCTATTCTACGTTTGGATGAATGCGTCTGTCTTTCAATGTGGACGAAGACTTTGGACTACTAACAGTTAACCAAAAACGTCAGAAACATAATACCCTTTTCAAAGGGCATTTCCAGATCAATGCGATGAATACTGTAATGCAATTATGTATTTCATATTAATCATAATTATCAGTTCATATATTTCATATTAATCGTAATCATCAAAAACATATTTAAACTTAAACTCTATGTAAGTCAACAATCTCTCTCTTTTTTATGATGACAAATATATGATCTGTTTCAACATAATAATCTGCATTTCAGTTTAAACTTACATACTCCTCCATTATCTATGCAGTAAATATCCTTTAGTAAATTCTAAATGCTATATCCTTCTCCCCCTCTGACATTATCAAAAATAAACACGTAAAGGAGGAATGACATTTAGCACATCACTTTAGAGATAACAGTAATAAAACAGACATAGTTTGGCAACATGTTAAGAATTCACAGTGTAAAGAATAAATCATTCACAGTGGAAGAAAAAAAAAATCTCAGTCATAGTGGTATAAAAAAGAGTATAAAGAATAAATCATAACCCTAGTTCTCAGGGGAGGAGTGATTCTCCCATCGCATGATATCCCACAATTGATCAAGGAAATCATCCTTATCAGGAGGGGATTCCACCTAAGGATTAATTTCCTCAACAGGAGAGGAAGGGGGAACACTGGCGTTATGAATTACAACCCCTGCATCTGGAATAACACCAGCAATATCTGGATGACAAGTTGGAGCAGGCATTGGCTCAGCAATTGAAGGAACAGCTGAAGTAGTTGGATGAGTTGCCTCAAGGTTCACATCATTTTCATCCAAAATCTCATCCGCATTAGAGGGCTCACCAGTACTTCTTGTCAAAAGGGTGCCAAGGTCTCCAATATGAGAGATAACCCTATCACAATCTCGCTGCACTTGCGTTGTGATATGACTGGAATGGAATCTAACAGAGGAGATGACATCATCAATTGCTTTACTTTGAGTTTATTCCATTAGATCAATGCATTTGTTGACATCATCAATAGCCACACTTTGATTTGATTTCATTAGATCAATGCGTTTGTGCAGTCCTTGAAGTACAGCTGCGAGATGTTCGATTGTGACATGACAAAAGCTTCAAATTGATCTTGGCGGGAGAGATATTGGGACAAAAAGGATTCCTGACCAGTGCCAAGACTTGCTATACTTGCCTGAAGCTCATGAAATTGTTCCTCAGAGATAGAATTTCTCACAGGAGAAGTGGGAGGACCTTTAGTTCTAGGAGGAGGACGAGCTGAAAATGAAGGGATCTGTGGAGGAGAGGGAGCAGGAATTGGACTGGATGGGCGTGGAATATCAGCTTGGACTGGAGGAAGGGCATGATCACTCAAAGGCTCTTGAGTGTGGATGTAAACATGACTGACCTCTTCAGGAGCTTGAAGAATGAGAACTGGAGGTGGTAGAGGATCAAGGACAGGAAGGAGAGTGTCATCTTGAGCACTTTCTTCCTCTTCTTCTTCGTCAATGATTAGGCGCCTTGAAACACCTTCTCGACCATCTTTCTCAACCAGCACACCTTGAGCATTTCTACTGATTCCCATTCTTGACAAGGTGGAGGCCGAGAAGTAGTCGGATTTCTTCAGGGTTAAAAACTGGTCAGAATCCGAAAATCTGACACCAAATCTTTGAAAAATCTTCATAAGTAAAAGATTGTAAGGAAGAGACTTAGATACATTGCAGACAACTTGAAGCATCCAGTTTAAAACAATGTACCCAACATGAAGTGGTTCCCTTTTGAATAGCTGTCCAAGAAGAAATAGATCCATTCCACTTACATGGTCTCTATGACCATCGACTGGCAAGATGTTATAGTGGATCATCTGGTGGAATACTCTAGCCCTAAGGTTCAAATCCTTGCTTTTCAATTTCATGGGAGAGTTAAGAGGATCCTTGGCAATCAATTTGACTAACTCCTTGCCAGCAGGCTTCTCAAGAAAAGACAGATTTTTGGCAGACTCAAAGAATCACCCTGAGCCATTCAGAAACTCACAATGAAGGATTTCGTGGATCATTTCCTGAGTTAGTTCAATATGTCTTTGTTGAGCTCCGACCTGCAAAACACGACTCTAGAACTCGAAAAGACCGTTAGTTCCCTGGTGCTGGAAAAACCGAGAAATCCGAGAATATAAATGTCAAAGAAATACTAAACAAGCTCGGAATGAAATGAAATTTTAGGTGAGTGTTGTGAAGTGAGTGAGATGTGTGCTGGTGAAGTTTGTGGTCCAGATCCGTTGATTTGAGTTAGTTATGAATATTTTCCGAGAATCGGCCGGTGAGTGCTTCAATGGAGCTTCCGGCAAGAGTTTCTTCCAAGGAAGAAAACTCGATTCAAGGAACCAGTTAAGGCCACTCCTTGCTGTTTTCCGCCCTCAAAAGAGTGGAGAAGGAGGTGGCAAATTCCACTCCAACTAGCTACCAAGCTAGAAGAATGGTTCGGGGGCGCGACCCCTCGGTTGTTGTCAACCGAGCTTACCTTGGAAGCTCCTTGCTCCAAGCTTCTTCTTCTTCAATGAGAGAAATCCGTGGGTGCTCATAAACAATCAAAAAAAAACTTACAATCACCAATTACCATGCTTTTATAGACCTATGGATGGCTTGGATGTGATTCAAAAAGTGGTCTTCAAAATGGTGTAGCCGTTGGATAGCTTGGATGGTCGAGATGAGTTTGGTCTTCTTGATCCAATGGTTGAGTGATAACCATGTCATCAATCTTTGGAACTCTTCTTTGGTGCCTCTCCTAATGCCAAGTAAGCTTAGTCACATGTTGGAGTGGTCCCCTTCTCCTTTGGAATTTGACCAAGTACAAGTGGTCCCCCCATTTGGAGTGTGATATTTCCCTTTTGCAAGCTCCTTCCTTTTACTTAGAAAACTCTAAACAAGAAGCTTCCTTGCCATGTCACCCTTCTATGGCACGCCTCCTTGAAGTCTTCCATGTGGCCAAGTCGTCATTTCATGCTTTGGATGAGGTGGCAATACTATGTATGCTCGGTTTGGTGCCTTTAGCGCTTTCTTGGTGTGGCCGAGCATGTGTTGGTCTTTTGTGCCATTTTGTACAACCAATCCAAGCCATCATCTAATCCTAACCACACAATCTAACCCTAGCATTCATCTAATGCATACATGCAACTATATGGCTAATGTTTGCCAAAATTACATAAAGGCTAGAGTTTGCCATCAAAATACAAAGTACGAAAAAAACATGGTTACATTAATTTGTCCTTCGGGAAGACAAATTCCCTCTTGATTTTCATCCATGCTTTCCATGCAAGGTTGAGCCTTGTGCTTAAGCTTCCACTCCAATCCTTCAAAGAAGTCTTTACCTACAAAAGAAATAAAATTATAAGTAATTAAATTAGGTCAAGTTTGGGCCTTGCTTTTGGATTGAGTGAGTGGGCCTCGGGGCACATCAGTCTTCCATAGACATAACTCCTGAGAATGAAGGGTCGTGTAGAATGTTCTAGGTTTGCATAAAACATTCTAATTAGAGTTGCACAATAAGGGGCCTCTGAATCAAACAGCCCCATTAACCCCAACCTTAGTAATGGTTCCTCTAATTCCAAACCAGTCAAATCTCTGAAAACTACTCCTCTAGATCTAATAAGAGGTTTGAATTCAAATCCTTCATAATACCTATTAAAAGCCGCTTGATTAATGAACTCATGATTTGGCCATTGAAGAGGAGGAGGAACTGCGACAGACTGGGCATCCGTCGGATGAGAAGTCTTTTACTTTTTCCGTGAGAAGACTTGTTCCGCGCGAGAGGAAGATGCCATTGAAAAAAGATATAGATTTCTGAATAGAGACGGATTTTCATGAAGATCAAAGAAGAATAGGAATCGCTGGACGAACGAGAAGAGTCGAGAGGTTTTAGAAGATTTTTTGAAAATTAGGGTTTTTATAACATTCCGAAAGATTTTAAAGTCCATTTTGACAACGTCCATTGTGAACGTTCATTGTGACAACGTCCATTATCAACGTCCATTTTTTTATTGACCACACTACTTATTGGCCAATACTCTCCAACATAGAAGAAAAAAAACCTTAATTTTTCTCATTCCTAATGAGACCTAACCTTATTCTAATATTATTGAAGGTCTTCTCATCTAATGGCTTGGTAAAGATATCTGCCAACTGATCAGCAGAGTTGACAAATTCTAAGATGATATCTTCTTTTTGAACATGATCTCTTATGAAATGATATCTGACATCAATATGCTTAGTTCTAGAATGTTAAATAGGGTTCTTTGAAATGTTGATTGCACTAGTACTGTCACATCTAATAGGAATCCTATCATAGAATATATTGTAATCTTTCAAGGTTTGCTTCATCCAAAGCATTTAAGCACAATAACTACCAGCAACAATATATTCACTTTCGGCTGTTAAAAGTGCAACAGAATTTTACTTCTTGAAGTACCAGGAAACAAGAGACTCACCAAGGAATTGACAAGTTCTACTCGTGCTTTTCCTATCTACTAGAATCCCAGTATAATCGGAGTCAGAATATCCTATGATATCAAAGGATGTACCATTCGGGTACCATAAACCTAAATCATATGTCTCACTTAAATATTTAAAAATTCTTTTAACAGCAGTTAAGTGAGATTCCTTAGGGGAAGCTTGAAACCTAGGACACAAGCACACACTAAATAGGATATCTGGCATGCTAGCTATTAGGTATAATAGAGAACCAATTATACCTCTATACTTCTTAATATCCGCACTTATTCTATTTTCATCTTTGTCCAACTTAGTAGTGGTGCTCATTGGGGTTTTAGATGGCTTTAAGGAATTTAATCCTAATTTCTTTAAAAGCTCTTTAATGTATTTTTCTTGACAAAAAAAAAATGCCATTTGGAGTTTAACTAATCTAAAATCCTAAGAAGAATTTTAACTTCCCCATCATACTCATTTCAAACTCATTTTACATAACAGTGGCAAATTCATCACAAAGTGAAACCTTTGTAGAACCGAATATGATGTCATCAACATAGATTTGAACTATAAGAATGTCTTTGTCCTTTTGCATGGTAAAAAGGGTTGAATCGGTATTTCCCTTTTTGAACTTCCTTTCCTCAAGAAAATTTTTCAACCTATCATACCAAGCTCTAGGAGCTTGCTTAAGTCCATATAGAGCCTTCTTGAGCTTATAGGCATGGTCAGGTTTGTCATAGATATCAAATCCTAAGGGTTGCTCTACATAAACTTCTTCCAAGATATAACCATTTAAACATGCACTCTTAACGTCTATTTGAAAGAGTGTGAAGTTTTTGTAGTAAGTATAGGCTAAAAGCATCCTAATAGATTCTAGTCTAGCTACGGGTGCAAAGGTTTATTCAAAGTCTATTCCTTCTTCTTGGTTGTAACCTTTGGCAACTAACCTAGCTTTGTTCTTAACAACAACACCATTTTCATCCAGCTTATTCTTGAACACCCATTTTGTTCCTATAATGGGATGATCATCAGGTTTTGGAACAAGTTCTCAAACGTTGTTCCTTTCAAATTGGTTTAATTCATCTTGCATAGCAACTATCTAATTTTCATCCAATTCAGCTTCTTCAAACTTCTTAGGCTCTATTTGTGAGATAAAGGCTACATTTCCACAGAGATTTCTAAGGAAGACTCTATGATGTGCCTACGATCCTGAATTGTCAAGCACAGACCAAGGTATGTATTTTGACTATTTTATTTACTAATTGGTTTGTGAATTTTGTAGAAAAAAGGTTTACTTAAAGCTTGGAATTTTAAAGAAGGAATTTGTCTTCCCTTCATCAATTGTGTAACCAAGCTAATCGCATAATTTTAGTTTAATTTTAATTTGGCAAACAATGGCCTTTTATGTAATTTGGGCAAACATTTAGTCCTTATATTTAGTCATGCATAATTAGGCATTTAAGGGTAGATTGTTTGGTTAGTATTTGTTGGTGGCATAGGAGTTTGGTAAACCCTTGAGCCTTAATAGCAACAAGCCCATGAACAAAGAGGAAATTGGGCCATACATCATCAATTTAGCCATGAAAAGTTGGGTCTACAAGGAGAAAGCCCACTTAATCTCACATGAAGCAGCCCAGCCCAGCCCAATTAACAAATCTGACATGAAGCAGCACAGCCCAGCCCAAATAACAAATCAGTCGATTGCAGCTTGCTCCTCAATCCACGACGAAGCCCAGCGAGTAGTTTAGCGAGAGAGAGGCGATCTTCAGACGATCTTCAGCACGCAACCACGTGATTCAAAGATCGACGGCGAGCACTCTGCGAGCGCACGGATTGCTCACCTGGACTAGCTGACCAACCGAAGCCCTTCTCTACTCCAAGCAAGCGGCCTCGTCAGTATTGAGCTCCATTTCGCGAACGCCAGCAGAAGCCTTCCAACGGCTAGTTTCTCCTCTGGGGATTTCCAAACCTAGCCACCTTAGGTATTTAAGCATCGCTTTTGGTGTTTGTATTAAATTCCTTTGATCAATATAAACCTATTTTGCTCTCTCTGAAAATCCAGAAGGATTTCTGGTTGCCGTCAAGGTAAGCCACGGCTCTGCCGTGAGGAGTGTGCCTCCATTGATCATCAGTCTTAAGGCGGCTGTGATCTCTTCATTTCCCTCCCTCTCTGTTATCAGAGTTTAAAAGGCAGAGGATGATCACCGGGCCCAGCAGCTGTTGCCTTTCCACAGGAAGGCATGCACCGAGAAGCATAACATAAGATAGCTTCTCGGTCAGCTAAGGGTTTTTCCACACTCCATTTCTCCTCCATTACTTTCTGTCAATTTTGTTCCCACATTCTGTTTTTTAGTCATTTCTACTTCATTCTCCTCTGCATTTTCCATTCCATTTATTTTGTTATGTTTTCCTTCCCCATTTCTCTGTCAAGTGGTATCAGAGCCGAACCTGGCTCTGTGTTATTTCATTTTCTCTGTTTGTGTGTTTATGTTCTGTTTTGCTAACAAAAATGACCCATGTTGCATGAATTTCCATTCTGCCTATATATCCAACAAGCATGTTAGTTTTTGTTGGTAAAATAATAATCTGTTTCCTGTGTTGATTTTCTGTTTTGTATTTTGTGTCTTCTTCTGTGTTTAGGATAGTTAAATAGTTTTGCATTTTTGGGTCAGCATGTTTTCGTTTTGTTCTCTGTTGAGTCTGCTATTGTTACATGTTTAGGAGTTGAATTTGCTTAAAATTTCTATTTCAGTTTGCTGTAGTTTTCTGCAGCAGATTATTACTTCTTTCTGTGTGTCTTTACAGCTTGTTCTGCCCGTTTGAGAGTCAATAATCACCAAGGATTATGCTGAGTTTCATTTGCCAAAATTTGACAGCATGACTATTTACATTACCAACCCATTTTGCTGTTGAATTGCTCTATCTTTTCTGGTTTTCTGCACCTACTCATAACCCGATAGAAACTCTATCTCAAACCATTGTTATTCGCTGAATTTTCTATGATACTATGACCTGTTTAATTCTGTTTAACATTGCCTATAACTCTAATTAGCTTGCTAAATTTTATGGTGGAAATTCAATACATTTGCTTGCTGTTTTAATGGTTGTTAATCAACATTTTCTGGATTTCTTGTTGGGTTTTTCTGCTGTGTTTGCATACCCATGAAAATTTATCAATTGAAAATCTATCACGAGCTGTTATCTAAACTGTTAATGTGAGTTATTATGCTATTCCTTGAATAATTATTGCTCCGTCATTTGTTGATGCTTGTTTAAATATTGAGCTGTGAGTATGCACTGCAAATTGGAGTTTCCATTAAGCCCAAACTGTTTTGTTCAAGTGATTTTAATTAGGCTGTTTCTCTAAGGTATTTACAGTGTTCTATGTTTCAGATTTATTTTCTGCTTAACTGATAACATTTGATGTGCAATCATCATGCAATCTGTTTAAATATCTCGGTTAGTCACTTATAGTATTTTCTGAACAATTTAAACTATTTTGTGTGCTATTCGGATATAATCATCCAAGTTGTACATCAATCAGTTTACTATGTTTAATGTTGAGCTTTGGAATTTTTGAAAAGTATTTGGATTACCACGTTTGAATTTCCTTTAAGCCAAGAAGAGTACCAATCTACTACTGTGTTTTAGAACTAATTGAGAAGTTTGATTTCTCTTATTTTCTCTGTTCTTCTTAAGGTATTCTGTTTGGTGGTAGAAATTTTGTGAAAGAGATTGTGTGATCATAAATTGTGATTTCCTGGTTTTTGTTGCTGATTCCTTGTTGTTGTGACAGCATATTCCAACAAATTTGGGTAATTGATAAAGCACATAATTGCATATCAGAATATTTCTCTTGTGCTAACATTCTATTATTTGTTTACTGTGTTTTAAACCTCGATTAACATATTGTTTTATGTGATATTTTTTTGTTTACTGGTATATGTTTCTTTGGCTGTTTTGCTAGACTAAAGTAACCCACGTTGCATCAATTAAACTGTAGCACCCGGTTCCATTGAATCAAAATTTAATTATTATTAATGATGTACTTTTATAGAAGGGTTGGAGGAGTTATTGATTAGGTTAGTAAATGACTAGGCAAGGGCAGAAAAGTAATTGAAAATTTAAAAATGGATAATGTATTTAAGGTTAGTGATTTGGGGTTTAGTGCACGGTAGCCGCCACTAATTCCCTCATTTCTCTCTCGGCCTTCAGCTTTTCAACAGAAAACCTTCGGGCGATTTCTTTCTCACTCGATTCTCCTTCAACCTAGGTAAGCTCTCTTAGTCTATCTGTGATTTCAACAATTAGATAGCTGAGGGAGTACAATGTGTGAAGTTTCGAGGAATACTGTGAGTTGAGTTGAGTTCTGGTTTAGTGTTGAATCGAAAATGCACAATGAACTAAGCTTCTAAACTAGTTTCCCAAGATTCCTGAATAGATTAGAATGAGGCTTAGTAGAAAGCTAATTGATATCCTTTCTATGACTTAGGTGAGCAGACTTCTGAAGTAGTTTGAAACCGAGCATTCCCAGGAGAGCCAGGTAAGTAAAGTATTGCTTGCGCCTTCGGGCCTACATCACAAGACTGTAGGGTTTGTGCGTGATTGTGAACATTTATTTTCAGCATGATATGCATCATATTTTAAAGGTACACGAAAATGAATTTGAATGCATATTGGTATGGTAAGGATTGAACATAATGAAACAGCTAAATGAATCAGCTTTACTGTTAAGGGAACTAATCCAACCCTTAATGAGACAGTGGATATTTATACTTTGGGAGAGTTGATCCAACTCCCAATTTCACAGGGGGATCTGAACAGTGAATCAGCTTTACTGTTAAGGGAACTAATCCAACCATTAATGAGACAGTGGATATTTATACTTTGGGAGAGTTGATCAAACTCCCAATTTCACAGGGGGATCTGAACAGAAACGACGCATGAACAACTGAGAGGAGAAAGTAGAAATTGCATGTTTAGGAATTCATGTTTCAGCATTTCATTCCTTTTTCATTATTGCTTTGCTTACTTAGCATTAGGCTAATAGATGAGTTTTGTGTTGTAGGTGTTGAGGATACTGCAGGTGAATTTTCTGAATGCTCAGATGATTAGAAGTGGTTGGAGGAGTACATTCATGCCTCGGCCTGACAAACTGATGAGGCGGGTTAACTGTTGTCTGCTATGGTGCGGGTTTAGTTGATAATGTTTTAATTTGAGTATGATGAGTTTTCATGACAGTAGAGATTTTAATATTTCGACTATGTTTTGAGTTTTACTGATACTAGGGGTTTGTGAGTTTTAAATATTGGTTTTACTGGGTTTGAACAATACAATGTGAGTTGTTTCTGAATGGTCTTGATGAAATAAGTAAATTCCTTTCTGAATTGGTGTCGTGCATGTATAGCGAGAAGTAGTTGAAATGTCGCTCTTAATTCTATCGGAAGATGCCTTAAAAAAAGTCATCGGATGATGTAGGTTAATTCTATCGGAAGATGCCTTAATAAAAGTCATCGGATATGTAGGTTAATTCTATCGGAAGATGCCTTAAGAAAAGTCATCGGATGATGTAGGTTAATTCTATCGGAAGATGCCTCAAGAATAGCCATCGGATGATGTCTCAGTAAAGTCACCGGTACATGAGGTTTGTTCTATCGGAAGGTGTAGGTCAAAGTCCATCGGATGATGTCTCGGTAAACTCATTGGCAGATGCGTGCTGATGTCATCGGTAGATGTAGGAGGATTTTTTTTTGTCGTATAGTCATTGGAAGATGTAGAGTGTATTTTGTCGTTTGCGATCAGATGATGTTGGATAATTGATTGTCCGGCTAACGTCACCAGTAGGTACAGACTATCGAGAGATGTCTTTTGGCTGACGTCATCAGTAGAAGCCTTCTATCTTCTGTTTCTGCTTCTTCTGTTGACTTTATCAATCGGCAGATGTGTTTGACCTCTGCGACTTCTCTAGTATTTCACTGTCTAAACTTAATTTTCTATTTGCTGATTGTTTCTTAACAATTCAAACAACATTTTGTAGTTTGTTTAACTTCATTGTTGTTCAAATGATTTCCGCTGCAAGTATTTAAATGTTTTGAAGTTTCTTTTAAAAAAAAAAAAGAATGTTAAATTTAGATTTTTGAGAGAGTTTTAAATTTAGTCCAAGGTTTCTTAGTTACGTACGGCTTATGAGTAACAAACCGAGTTCAGATAACTCGGGGTGTTACAGTATGGTATCAGAGACATTCAGTTAAACCGTTCAAAAGATTACTCATCAGTGCCAATCGTTGCATGGAAGTACTCCAACAACTGTAAATGTTTATGTTAGTTCAGTTATTAGATATTTATGAAAATAGTTAACCCTGTACAGGAATATAGCAAAAATGTCCAGACGACCGGGAAGGCCAAGAGTGCAGAGAGAGACACCAACTCCGGGAAGCGCAGAAGATTCTAGTGTAATCGGACAGTTGACAGATCTAGTGCGACAGCAGGCAGAATTAATGCGCCAGCAATCCGATCAACTAGGAGTACTGCTGAACCGAGAGGTACAAGGAAGTGCCAACTCGGGTTCTAGCAATGAGCATTCCGGGGATAGATTCCGGAGACTAAGACCACCCACGTTTGATGGTCAGTCATCTGATCCTGTTGTGGCTGAAGGGTGGCTTAGGAAGATAGAGAGTATGTTTAGGTGCGCCAGCATAGGAGAAGGAGATAAGGTCACGTTAGCAACATTTCACCTGGCTGGTGAAGCTCAACTCTGGTGGGAGACAATGGAGACCACCACCGACGTTTTAGCAATGCCCTGGTCACGATTCAAGGACATTTTCTATGAGAAGTATTTCAACAGCACAGTCCAGACTGCGAAGAAATTAGAGTTTCTGAACCTGAAGCAGACCGGGTCTGTGGCCGAGTATAGTAGGCAGTTCGAGTCCCTGTCTAGGTTTGCTGGGCATTTTGCCCACAAGGACGAGGATAAGGTGTTCAAATTTATGCATGGACTGAAGCCAGAAATTTACCGAGGGATTAAATTCTGTGGAATCAAGGGCTTGACCTTCAGTGAGGTTGTGTCGACTGCCCTGGAAGTGGAAGAAGCTGAAGGAAAGTGTGCTAGACCAAAGGAGGTCCCACAAAGGTTTAACCAGCCACACCAACAAAGAGGAACGAAGAGGCCTAGTGAAGGCCAAAATAGCCAAGGAGTAGGGGGAAGGTACAGAATGTCAGGAAATTTCCCCAGTGTCCTAAGTGTTTGAAGAACCATCCGGGGGAATGCAGACTGGGCCTTGGAAAGTGTTTCAACTGTGAGGAGGTTGGACACACGTTCAAGGAGTGCTTGAAGCCTAGAATCACCAGATGCTACAATTGTAACAAGGTCGGCCACATTAGCAGAGATTGTCCGGTTCCTAAGAGTGGCCCTACTATGATCAAACCAAGAATATTCTCCATGACGGAGTCAGGTGAGGAACAGCCTGCTGTGGTGTCAGGTACTATATTGATCAACTCTGTGCCTGCTTTTACTTTAATAGATTCTGGTGCGACACATTCATTTATAGCATCTGCTTTTGCTGTTAAGTTAGACGTACAGTTTACCCTTTCTATGCATGTGTTTAATGTTGCATTGCCTTCTGGTAAACGCATGCACTCTAACCAAGTGATGCTTGGCAGTGAAGTGTTAGTAGGGAATGTAAGTCTACCTGCTGATCTTATAATTATGGATATATTAGGATTTGATGTAATCCTAGGAATGGACTGGTTGTTTAAACATCATGCCACAATAGATTGTAGGACTAGAATAGTTAGCTTCCAACCCCCTGGTAGTTTGAAACACACCTTTCAAGCCTCAAAGAAAAGTAAGGAAATGTCTGTGATGACTTCTATTAACACAAGACCTTCCCTGTGTGGAGAGTATTTGTGCTTCTTAGCTAGCGTTTTAGACACACAGTTGGTAGGAAAAGCAAATCCTCAAAGTGTCCTAATTGTCCAAGACTTTCCCGAGGTATTCTTAGATGACCTTCCTGGTTTGCCGCCAGATAGAGAGATTGAATTTGTTGTAGATGTTTACCCCGGCGCCGAGCCTGTGTCAAAGAATCCATATAGACTGGCACCTACAGAACTTAAGGAATTGAAGAAACAGTTGGAGGATTTATTGCAGAAAGGGTTCATACGTCCAAGTTTTTCAACATGGGGTGCACCTGTCCTTTTTGTCAAAAAGAAGGATGGATCAATGCGCATGTGCATTGATTATAGAGAACTAAATAAGTTAACTGTTAAGAACAAGTATCCGTTGCCAAGGATTGATGACTTGTTGGATCAGCTTAATGGTGCAAGAGTTTTCTCTAAGATTGACCTTAGGTCCGGTTATTACCAGTTGAAGGTTAAATCTGAAGATATCCCAAAGACTACCTTTCGCACAAGGTATGGACATTATTAGTTTTTGGTTATGTCCTTTGGGTTAACAAATGCACCAGCAGCATTTATGGATCTCATGAATAGGGTATTTCATGAATATTTAGATAAGTTTGTCATAGTATTTATTGATAATATTCTAATCTATTCCCGTTCCAAGGATGAGCATGCCAGACACCTGACCTTGGTGTTGGAAGTATTAAAACAGCACCAACTTTACGCCAAGTTTTCTAAGTGTGAATTTTGGTTGAACCAAGTTCACTTTTCAGGGCATGTTATCTCTGGGGATGAGATATCTGTCGATCCAGCTAAGGTCCAAGCAGTTAGGGATTGGCCCCAACCAAGAAATGCTACTGACATCAGGAGTTTTCTTGGACTTACAGGGTATTACATAAAATTTATTGAAGGATTTTCAAAGATTGCAACACCCCTCACTCGGTTAACAAGGAAAAATATCATGTATGCTTGGACTGAGGAATGTGAATCCAGTTTCTAGACCTTGAAACATAAACTGACCAATGCTCCAATTTTGACACTTCCTGTAGAAGATGGTAAGTTTAGTATTTACTGTGACGCATCCAAGGTTGGACTTGGCTGTGTCTTGATGCAAGAGGGAAGATTAATAGCTTATGCCTCAAGACAGTTAAAAACACATGAGAAGAACTATCCTACACATGACTTAGAACTAGCTGCTGTGGTCTTTGTGTAACGACCCGGGGAGGATCGCCACGAAATTCTTGACTTTACATAAAACTTTAATTTATATTTGAACTCTTTTCTCCTTTTCTTTTTTTTTTCTTTAATAACAGTATACCTAACAGGCTTAAAGACTTCAACTTAATGGATGGAAAATTAGTCCCTCGTACATGCTTCCAATCGACGTACAAGTTGCATGGGTCTGCATGCATCAACCGATAGACACTGCGTCTTCCGGACGGCACAAGCACCCCACATGACTCATTTAAACACCTATCGGCAGATGCGAATACTCGCATCGACCGACGATCACGTGCATCTCGTGTGACCAATTTAAAACATCTACCGATAGCTTACAAGCTCTATATCATCCGATCACTAAACGACAAATTATTATTTACATCATCCGGCGAGGGAATATACTTCATCTTCCGGTGAAATAGGGTAACATCATCCGATGGACATGTGCTCCCCACGTGCATAATTAAAACATGACCCGGTCACTAAACGACAAGAAAACCCTCACATCGTCCGATGGCTAAACACTTTACATCTGCCGATCGCTAGACGACAAAATGGCACTTTCATCATCTGATGGCTTAAACACTACATCTGCCGATCGCTAGACGACAAAATAACACTTTCATCATCCGATGGCTAACACTCTACATCTGCCGATCGCTAGACGACAAAATAGCACTTTCATCATCCGATGGCTAACACTCTACATCTGCCGATGAAGAACATACTACATCTTCCGGTGACGTCATCCGGAAGACTCAATCGCTCGATTCCTATCATTTGACATCTGCCGATGACGTCAGCCGGATGAATGCCTCATCCAGCTTCTATCTTACGGCAGTAAAACACTATAATCATCAAACAACCTCATCCAACAGAGAATACTACAACTCACCCAAACCTTAACCTGGGAATTATAAACCCTAATGAGTGAAAACCATATCCCATACAAGATACACATAGCGGAAGGCTTAAGCAAAACAGACCATTCAATGATCCTTAAAATCTTTAACAGACACTGAAGTCAAACCATTAAAAATCCGAATCTCATTGTTATAAAAAAACTCTATTCTACTTAGTCATCTGTTTATCATAAACTTCTCTGACTTACTATGGGTATAACTAGGGAACTTGATCGCCTATCCAGCCTTCACTGTCACACCGAGCATCCTCCAGCAACCAAGCTTAGACATCTTCATTGACCTTGAGTTCCTCACCTGAAAACTCGTCACCTACATCATAAGGTTTAAACTATAAGTCTGATGCTTAGTAAGGAATGCAACACTAACATGGATGCATGAATGCATAATTTAGGAAAATCACATGTTCATAAGTCTTTTCTTGTTCATGTCTTTGCTCGTAATCATCATTCATAGTCATGGATCATATTCATCATTCATAATCATTGATCATATTCATCATTCATAGTCATTGATCATATTCATCATTCATAGTCATTGATCATATTCTTTGTTTAGGTTGTGTGGATCAAGAGAGGATTTGTGCCGGTAAAGGGGGTTCGACAGTGAGTTTGATCTTGTTCCCTACTGCGGGTCGTATTCATATGTCCTTCTTTGGACTGTGACATACGCCGAACCGCCCCCAACCCTCACTTAATCCACGTTGCATAAATCTTATACATATACATATATACATACATATCTTGTTCATGGAAAACATGTGTTAAAACATTTTCCTATGCTTGAGAAACATTCATGATGCATGAACATGAGAGCTTTTAACTCATCAAACTATGACAAGGATCATACCGGAGCAGACAACTTCACATTCACTAACAGGTCATCACATAGTATAACTCGCAACATACATAAATCCTTCGAGTGCAGACAAGCTCATAATCATAAGGTAAACATTAGACATCTCACCCTAGTACTCCCACGATGTAGGGCTCTATTAGCCGGAAATCTTAATACATTCACTTACCTGGTCTCCTTAGCACTTGAGCTCCTTTTTCTTCAAACTTCTTCACCTAAACATTTACATTGCAGTAGTTAAAACAAAATCCTAATAGTTCTAATCTCGAGTTATCCTAAGATCTAATAGCTAAGAGTCCTTTCCGAGTTCTTAGTTTAATACTCAATGTAACCCGAAATCCCAAAATCAAAACAGACGGATTCGATAATGATAACTCAGGGTTGGTTGTTTTAAATGTCCAGAATCGATTCGGAATGACATTACCAATCTCGGGTTTCAAAATGTTCTTATCAATACTCGGCCATTGAAGAATCCGAAACTTCAATACAGAGCAGAAAACAGAGCTAATAAACTAACAGATAGCCACATTGTCTAATGCATACCTCAGGCGCAGAGTAGTCGAGTGGTGGCGGAGTAAACCGACCGTCGAGGAGAGTTTGCTGATAGTAGAGAGTAAGGACTTACGAGAGAAGAAATCGCCGGAAAGGGTGGTGTCGGCTACAGTGGTTTAAATGAGGTTTGAATCCTTTCTTTTTTCTTTAAATACTGGCCTCAATCCTCCATTATTACAACTTTGCCACTCAACCTAGTTTAGATCCACATGTAATTAATTAAGCTTGGAATAAATCCTAAACTACGAAGATTAAATATTTATGACCGTTAATGCAGTTAAGAAAATCACCTGGCCGTTGACTCGGGTGTTACACTTTGCATTAAAGATTTGGAGGCACTAGTTGTATGGATAAACCTGTGAAATATTTTCGGATCATAAAAGTCTGAAATACATTTTCACGTAAAAAGAACTGAATATGAGGCAACGTAGGTGGTTAGAGTTTGTCAAAGATTACGATTTTGAGAATAAGTACCACCCTGGCAAGGCGAATGTAGTGGCTGATGCTTTGAGTAGAGCGACCCCTTTAGTTTCTGCATTGACTCTAGACATACCGATAGCTTTAGAGACAGAATTCTAAAGATTTAACCTGGAAGCTGTGTCTAGTGTGTCAGCCATGCTTTCGGCAATATCTTTGAGGCCAACTATTTTGGAGAAAATAAAGGAAGTTCAAATGAATGACACGGAGTGTAATAAGTATAAGTTGTGCATAGATTCTACTGACAAGTCGGATTTCAACTGCTCAGCTGATGGAATTCTCAAGTTTTGAAATAGATGGTTTGTTCCGGCTGATACCGAACTTAGAAAGGAAATCCTATCTGAGGCACATTCTTCTAGACTTTCTGTTCATCCTAGAAGCACGAAAATGTACAGGGATCTCAAGCAACATTATTGGTGGCCTGGTATGAAAAGAAGTGTGGCAGAGTATGTAGAGTCATGTCTGATCTGCCAGCAAGTCAAAGCTGAACATCAGAGGCCTGCTGGGACATTGCAACCTTTGCCAGTTCCTGAATGGAAATGGGAACAAATAACTATGGATTTTGTTATAGGATTACCTAGAATAGCAAGAGGTCATGATGCAATTTGGGTAATAGTTGATCGTTTAACCAAATCTTCTCACTTTCTGCCAATAAAGGTAACAAACTCGATGGATCAACTGGCTGAGTTGTATGTGCACGAAGTTGTTAGACTGCATGGAGTCCCAAGCACCATAATTTCAGACCGAGACTCCAGGTTTACATCTAAGTTTTGGAAAAGCTTGCACAAGGCTATGGGAACACAGCTTAGTTTTAGCACAGCTTTCCACCCTCAAATCGATGGACAATCCGAAAGGACCATCCAAACATTGGAGGATATGCTCCGTGCATGTGTACTAGACTTTCAAGGTTCATGGAGCAAATACTTGTCCTTGGTAGAATTTTCTTATAACAACAGTTTTCAGGCAACGATAGGCATGGCACCATACGAGGAATTATATGGACGAAAGTGCAGATTTCCATTATATTGGGATGAGGTTGGAGAAGCACAATTGATTGGTCCTGACATTGTGCAGCAGACAGTGGAGAAGATTGCTCTTATCCGACAAAGAATCCTAACAGCTCAAAGCCGGCAGAAAAGCTATGCAGACAAAAGACGAAGAGAATTAGAATTTGATGTTGGTAATGAAGTTTTCCTTAAGGTGTCACCTTTCAAAGGAGTTGCCAGATTTGGAAAGAGGGGCAAGTTGAACCCCAAATTTATTGGACCGTTCACTATTCTGAAGAGAGTTGGGAGAGCAGCCTATCAGTTGCAGCTACCGAATTCTATAGAGGGGATACATAGTGTGTTCCATGTTTCTATGCTAAAGAAATGTGTTAGAGATTCATCACAGATTGTGGAACAACAGAACATTGAAGTCCTTCCTACTCTTACTTATGAGGAGAAACCAGTAAAAATCTTAGATCATGCAATAAAAGTATTACGCAACAAAGAGGTTCCACTGGTAAAAGTCTTATGGCATAACCAGAACATTGAGGAGACAACATGGGAGCGCCAGCAAGACATGATGGACCAATATCCAGAACTATTCAGGTACTGAATTTTGAGGACAAAATTCTTTTAAGGAGGGTAGATTGTAGCACCCGGTTCCATTGAATCAAAATTTAATTATTATTAATGATGTACTTTTATAGAAGGGTTGGGGGAGTTATTGATTAGGTTAGTAAATGACTAGGTAAGGGCAGAAAAGTAATTGAAAATTTAAAAATGGATAATGTATTTAAGGTTAGTGATTTGGGGTTTAGTGCACGGTAGCCGCCACTAATTCCCTCATTTCTCTCTCGGCCTTCAGCTTTTCAACAGAAAACCTTCGGGCGATTTCTTTCTCACTCGATTCTCCTTCAACCTAGGTAAGCTCTCTTAGTCTATCTGTGATTTCAACAATTAGATAGCTGAGGGAGTACAATGTGTGAAGTTTTGAGGAATACTGTGAGTTGAGTTGAGTTCGGGTTTAGTGTTGAATCGGAAATGCACAATGAACTAAGCTTCCAAACTAGTTTCCCAAGATTCCTGAATAGATTAGAATGAGGCTTAGTAGAAAGCTAATTGGATATCCTTTCTATACTTAGGTGAGCAGACTTCTGAAGTAGTTTGAAACCGAGCATTCCCAGGAGAGCCAGGTAAGTAAAGTATTGCTTGCGCCTTCGGGCCTACATCACAAGACAGTAGGGTTTGTGCGTGATTGTGAACATTTATTTTCAGCATGATATGCATCATATTTTAAAGGTACACGAAAATGAATTGAATGCATATTGGTATGGTAAGGATTGAACATAATGAAACATCTAAACGAATCAGCTTTACTGTTAGGGAACTAATCCAACCCTTAATGAGACAGTGGATATTTATACTTTGGGAGAGTTGATCCAACTCCAATTCACAGGGGGATCTGAACAGTGAATCAGCTTTACTGTTAAGGGAACTAATCCAACCTTAATGAGACAGTGGATATTTACTTTGGGGAGAGTTGATCAAACTCCCAATTTCACAGGGGGATCTGAACAGAAACGACGCATGAACAACTGAGAGGAGAAAGTAGAAATTGCATGTTAGGAATTCATGTTTCAGCATTTCATTCCTTTTTCATTATTGCTTTGCTTACTTAACATTAGGCTAATAGATGAGTTTGTGATGTAGGTGTTGAGGATACTGCAGGTGAATTTCCTGAATGCTCAGATGATTAGAAGTGGTTGGAGGAGTACATTCAATGCCTCGGCCTGGCAAACTGATGAGGCGGGTTAACTGTTGTCTGCTATGGTGCGGGTTTAGTTGATAATGTTTTAATTTGAGTATGATGAGTTTTCATGACAGTAGAGATGTTAATATTTTGACTATGTTTTGAGTTTTACTGATACTAGGGGTTTTACTGGGGTTTGAACAATACAATGTGAGTTGTTTCTGAATGGTCTTGATGAAATAAGTAAATTCCTTTCTGAATTGGTGTTGTGCATGTATAGCGTAGAAGTAGTTGAAATGTCGCTTCCTTAAGAAAAGTCATCGGATGAGTAGGTTAATTCTATCGGAAGATGCCTTAAGAAAAGTCATCGGATGATGTAGGTTAATTCTATCGGAAGATGCCTTAAGAAAAGTCATCGGATGATGTAGGTTAATTCTATCGGAAGATGCCTCAAGAATAGCCATCGGATGATGTCTCAGTAAAGTCACCGGTACATGAGGTTTGTTCTATCGGAAGGTGTAGGTCAAAGTCCATCGGATGATGTCTCGGTAAACTCATCGGCAGATGCGTGCTGACGTCATCGGTAGATGTAGGAGGATTTTTTTTGTCGTATAGTCATCGGAAGATGTAGAGTGTATTTTGTCGTTTGCGATCAGATGATGTTGGATAATTGATTGTCCGGCTGACGTCACCAGTAGGTACAGACTATCGAGAGATGTCTTTTGGCTGACGTCATCGGCAGAAGCCTTCTATCTTCTGTTTCTGCTTCTTCTGTTGACTTTATCAATCGGCAGATGTGTTTGACCTCTGTGACTTCTCTAGTATTTCGCTGTCTAAACTTAATTTTCTATTTGCCGATTGTTTCTTAACAATTCAAACAACATTTCATAGTTTGTTTAACTTCATTGTTGTTCAAATGATTTCCGCTGCAAGTATTTAAATGTTTTGAAGTTTCTTTTTCAAAAAAAAAAAAAGAATGTTAAATTTAGATTTTTGAGAGAGTTTTAAATTTAGTCCAAGGTTTCTTAGTTACGTACGGCTTATGAGTAACAAACCGGGTTCAGATAACTCGGGGTGTTACATAAACCAACATGTTTCCTTTTTAGTAAGCAGTATATATCATTTGGAAGATTAGTTTTGTGATCTGTTTCTCAATTATTACTGCTGTGATTGTTTTGGTGATTGGATAATTAATGTGCTTTAGTTTTCTTTAATCTAGGTGTCGAAATGGCTAGGAGAAACCAACCCATTTATTACCGAGACCCCTATGATTATGATCAAAACCGAACCACATTCTACCAAGATCCTTATGTTTATGAGCAAAGCCAAAACCATTATAATTATGAGAACCCACCTAGGTTTAGGAAATCCATTCCTACCAAGAAAAGGGTTGAAGAGTTTTTCATCCCTTACTTTAGAGGCCTAGATAGAAAAGAATTTGGCTATTAGATTGATGAGGTTGAATTGTACTTCAATTTCTATAAGCATTCAGAAAGGACCAAGGTCAAACTAACCACTAGGAAATTCAAGGATTACGCTAGTGATTGGTGGGAACACTTATTAGCAAGAAGAAAGAGGAATGGTGATGATGAGATTGAGACTTGGAGAGAGTTAAGGGAGTCATGAGAAAGAAATTTCGTCCAAGTAGCTTTCAAATAGAACCAAATCCTTGGATTCCCTCTAGTAAACCAAACCTACCCGAACCCTTACCTAGTTTGGATTCCATCCTTGAAGAGCTTAAGAGAAAGTTTCCTCCCAAAGAAAAGGAAAAGGCCATTTTAGTCCAAGAAACTCTAAGGCAAAGAGCTAGGGACCTCAAGTGTACCCAATGCTTTGGTCGTGGACACTTAGCCAATGTATATCCTAGTCCTCCCAAACCGATAGATGATTGGGATTTAAGACGGCGAGATAGGATCTTACAAGAAATTGGAATTACTTGCCGCCTGTTGGAAAATTGGGTACGAGAAACTTCAAGAATGCTTGCCAATTCACCAACCCTTCCTCAACCTCCTCCCCAAAAATTTAATGAACTTGAGGAAGAATCTCTAAGTGACACTTAAGATCGAGAGATTTTAGAGAAAACACCTAGCTTAAATGAAGAGGAGGAAGAGGCACTAGAAGAAGTTGATTGTTATCTCGAAGAGGGTCCACTTCTCGAAATGGACAACCAAAAGGACGAACTTCATTGCTTGGATGAAATGTTTTCTGCCATACAAAATTGAATAGCTCCTGAGGTTACCATGCGGTATAACCCAATTTATGACGACCCTAGGAAGGAAATTTTAGTTGAAGACTTTGTTGAGTTGCCCATAGCTAAAGAGGAAACCCCTTATGCAACATATGCATTTGATCCTTTTTCTCATTCCCGACAAGAGTCTCACCTATTGGGCAAAATTTACATTGACCCATTTTTAACCCAAAATGAGAGTATTATCTTTACTTTAGAAAGAATTGAATTTTTCCTTACACTTTCTAGGACTAAGGAAGGTAGAGACATTTTTCGACCATTAGCCCATCATAAGATATTAAAATTAGACTTTAAGGAAGAAAAGTCCAGGAAAATTGTGAGTGAATTAACACCTAGATTTATTCCACTGGATAATTTAATTTCTTGGGTATTTAAAATTGGTTGGGATATTAGTCATATTTTATTTTGTGTTAAATTTTTGTTTCACATTTATTTTTCTGTTACTAATGAGCATGATGTTGCTAGTTCCTTGGTAAAAATTAATTATGTCATCATGCCCTCTTATGATCTTTTAAATTGTTTCGCTCATATTGTTTGTGAAAATTTTAGCACGTTGAAACTAATGAATGAATCTTTGGTGCATAATATTTTTCAGAATTTTAATATTTTGGAATATTATTGCATTAATGTTTTATTGCTTGATCATATTAGATTCCTAGATTTAGTTTTATTTTTAAGGGGTATGAAACTAGTTTCTAATGTTAGACTTGTATGTTTCAAAATCATTATTTTTGAGAGAAAGAACATTGATAATCAAGTCTTGAATGAAAATTGTTGGATTGATGACACGTGTATTGAGCATTTGAAATTTAGGCTTAAAGGTAGAAGCATATTAATTGATTTACACTTCATTGGACTTGAAGAGTATTTTGATAAATTCATTGTTAAGTTGAAAACCTTGCATGAACCTACACTTTATAACATAGAAATTGGAAATGGTTGTAAACTTGCTATGAGTATGTTTTGGACAATGATTGTTTTATCAATTATTCTTTTTGTTTATCTTCTTGTCTTTCTAACCCTTTTGTGAAGAGCACCCATAATGGAATAGCAACGAAATTAGTAAGTATTTCAACTATCAATTTGGTACCCTTTGATAAAATGAGTGCTTGGTTATTTAGAGTTGTTGAGATAGAGGATCATCATAATAATAGTCGTGCTTGGAATAATTGGGTATTTATTTTTAACAATTTCACATTTGATTCACCCAAGTTCCGTAAGTTTTACTTACCAAACTATGATTTTCATTTTATGTCTCGGAATGTTTTATCTAATCATTTAATCACTTGGTTACTTAGGATTGGATGGTTAGATGATTATTTTATTCGTGTTATTACTTCGGATGTTTGTGATCAAACTCTTCTTATTATTGCTAATATTAGATGCAATTTTAAATGGCATTTATCGAAGCATGATTATGAAATTATGAAAATAACTAGGAAGAGAAATGTTGTTGATACCATTTTGTTATTAATGTGGATTAAATATTATTGGTGGTTAAAGGGCTTACAATTATTTGCATTGATGAATGTTTACTTTTTAACTCTTTTTAAATTTAAAATAGTTAGTCCTAATTTTTGAAGAAAACCTACTTCGGTGCGGATCAACTATTAGATTTGGGGTCAAATCTTCAATCACCCGGAGAGGATGATGTGCCTACGATCCTGAATTGTCAAGCACAGACCAAGGTATGTATTTTGACTATTTTATTTACTAATTGGTTTGTGAATTTTGTAGGAAAAAGGTTTACTTAAAGCTTGGAATTTTAAAGAGGGAATTTGTCTTCCCTTCATCAATTGTGTAACCAAGCTAATCGCATAATTTTCGTTTAATTTTAATTTGCCAAACAATGGCCTTTTATGTAATTTGGGCAAACATTTAGTCCTTATATTTAGTCATGCATAATTAGGCATTTAAGGGTAGATTGTGTGGTTAGGATTAGTTGGTGGCATAGGAGTTTGGTAAACCCTTGAGCCTTAATAGCAACAAGTCCATGAACAAAGAGGAAATTGGGCCATACATCATCAATTTAGCCATGAGAAGTTGGGTCTACAAGGAGAAAGCCCACTTAATCTCACATGAAGCAGCCCAGCCCAGCCCAATTAACAAATCTGACATGAAGCAGCACAGCCAAGCCCAAATAACAAATCAGTCGATTGCAGCTTGCTCCTCAATCCACGACGAAGCCCAGCGAGTAGTTCAGCGAGAGAGAGGCGATCTTCAGACGATCTTCAGCAAGCGACCACGGGATTCAAAGATCGACGGCGAGCACTCTGCGAGCGCACGGATTGCTCACCTGGACTAGCTGACCAACCGAAGCCCTTCTCTGCTCCAAGCAAGCGGCCTCGTCAGCATTGAGCTCCATTTCGCGAACGCCAGCAGAAGCCTTCCAACGGCTAGTTTCTCCTCTGGGGATTTCCAAACCTAGCCACCTTAGGTATTTAAGCATCGCTTTTGGTGTTTGTATTAAATTCCTTTGATCAATATAAACCTATTTTGCTCTCTCTGAAAATCCAGAAGGATTTCTGGTTGCCGTCAAGGTAAGCCACGGCTCTGCCGTGAGGAGTGTGCCTCCATTGATCATCAGTCTTAAGGTGGCTGTGATCTCTTCATTTCCCTCCCTCTCTGTTATCAGAGTTTAAAAGGCTGAGGATGATTGCCGGGCCCAGCAGCTGTTGCCTTTCCACGGGAAGGCATGCACCGAGAAGCATAACATAAGATAGCTTCTCGGTCAGCCAAGGGTTTTTCCACACTCCATTTCTCCTCCATTACTTTCTGTCAATTTTGTTCCCGCATTCTGTTTTTGAGTCATTTCTACTTCATTCTCTGCTGCATTTTCCATTCCATTTATTTTGTTATGTTTTCCTCCCCCATTTCTCTGTCACTCTAGTTTTGACTCCTAATGTTGGATCACCTAGAACTTCATCTAAAGGATGATCTTTTACATATCTCCAATCTCTAGGAAGAGCAGCAAATTCATCCTTGACTGGGACAATACCTAGAGAATTTGAAGAAGGTTCTAGGGAATTTTCTCCCTGAATGATTTCAGCAGGTTTATTTAAGGAGAGAGAATCCATTTTCTTTTCCAAATTGTCATCTTCTTCCACATTGATTGTAGCTTGAAGATTCTCATCAAAATTGACATTAACAGATTCTTCATCAACTAGTGTCCTTTTGTTAAAGACTCTATAAGCCTTACTGGATAGGGAATAACCAAGAAAAATTCCAAGGTCAGATTTGGAATCGAATTTTCCCAAGTTATCCTTGGTGTTTACTTTGAAACACTTACAACCAAAGGCTCTAAAGTATTTGACAGTAGAGATTTTTCTATTTCAAAGTTCATAAGGAGTTTTCTCAAGAATAGGTCTTATGGAGACCCGGTTTAGCACATAACAAGCTGTGAAAACAGCTTCTGCCCAGAAATACTTTGAAAGGGAGTTCTCATTGAGCATGGTCCGACCAAGCTCTTGAAGAGACCTATTTTTCCTCTTAACAACTCCATTTTGTTGGGGGGTTCTAGTGGAGAAAAAATTGTGCTCAATTTCATATTTGAGACACAAGAGTTTAAATTTTTCATTCTCAAATTCTCCACCTTGATCACTACGAATAGCAATAATGATGAGCTCCTTTTCATTTTGAACACTCTTCTAAAAGTTATAGAAGGTGTCAAAAGTTTCATCCTTTGACTTTAGAAAGAATACCCAAGTGAATCTAGAGAAATCATCTATTATAACAAAGACATAATGTTTGCCTCCTAGACTAGCAATATTTGAAGGACTGAGAAGGTCCATGTAAAGAAGTTGTAGAGGCTTGGATGTAGAAATTGCATTCTTTGATGCAAAGGAACTTTTTATTTGCTTGCCTATTTGGCAAGCTTCACAAACTTTATCCTTTCTAAAAGATATTTTTAGAATCCCTCTAACTAAATTATCCTTTGTAATCTTAGCTAAAGTATCTATACCTATATGTCCTAGTCTTCTATGCCAAGTCCAACTATCAACCAACAGATTCACAGCAAGGCACTTCTCATCACAGCAAACAATATTATCAAAGTCAATAATATAAACATTTTCTTTCCTATAACTTTTAAACAGAATCTTGTTATTTGAGACATCCTTAATTATGCAAGAAGTTGATTTAAAAGTCACTTTATATCCTTTATCACACAATTGGCTAATACTAAGTAAATTATGCTTTAACTCTTCTACTAACAACACATTTTTAGTAATAGAGTTAGAGCTGTTACCTATGTTACCGATGCCAACAATCTTACTCTTTTGGTTTCCACCAAAAGTGACGTTTCCTTTCTTCTTGTTGACAACAACAAATTTGGTTGAGTTTTCCGTCATATGCCTCGAGCATCCACTATCGAGGTACCATTGATTCTTCCCAGGAGAGCAATCAACCTGCAAAATAGAAATTAAGTGTTCTTCTTAGATACCCAAATCTTTTGGGTCCTAGTGTTAGCTTTGGTTTCTTTAGGAACCCACTGTAATTTACTACTTGATTTCTTACCAAGTTTCAAAGGACATTCATATGATTTATGTCCTATCTCATTACAAGCATGACAAGTGGACGATCTAACAAAGAAATTTTTATAGACTTTCTTTTTATTAGATTTTTCATATCCTAACCCTGCCTTGTCAAATGTAACTCTCTGACTGCCTAACAGCATGTTTAAGTTCTTGCTACCGTTAGTAAATTTAAGAACTATATTATTCAAATTCTCATTTCTACTCTTAAGATCTTGTATCTCATTTTCATGCAAATTAACCTCATTAGCATTCTTTTCAACCAGGTTTGTATTTTCTTTCTTCAACAAGTTGTATTTAGTCTTAAACATGCTGTATTGTTTGACTAAATCATTAAAAGCATCAATTAAATCACCCTCATCATTTTCACTATCACTAGAGGGATGACTAACCTCATCTTCGTGTGCCATGAAGCAAAGGTTGGTGACTTACTCGTCTTCTGAAGAAGTGTAACTCTCACTATCATCTCAAGTGGCCTTCATGGCTCTCTTCTTGAATTTCTTAGGATTCTTCTTTGCTTGTGGACACTCGGCCTTGATGTGACCAGGCTTCCCACACTCAAAGCATGTGATTTCTTTCTCCTTTTGGGGCTTTTCACCATTTGAGAATCTTCTCCCATGCATCTTTTTCCGTTGGAAGAATTTGCTGAACCTCCTTGTGATGAGAGCGATATCCTCATCATCAACTTCTTCCTCAGATTCCTCTTGTTTGCTTGAAGCGGCTTTAAGTGCAATATCTTTCTTTTTGTTGATCTCTTTCACTTTGAGATCTTCCTTGTTGTTGGCTCTCATGGTTATCTCATGAGTCATTAGAGAGCCAATGTGTAGCGACCCTTACCCGTATCCTAATTTTTTCGTAATATATATATATATATATATATATATATATATTTATCCTACAGCGAAACTTAAACTAAAATCGGAATCGTTAATATTGTTTGGAAAATCGTTTAAATGAAAGTTGTTAAACTATTTAAACAAAACTTAAAACAAATATTTAAAACAATTGAAATAAAACAATTAAAATCAATTAAACCATTTGCAAACGACTTGAGGGGCAAAAAGGGTAAGCTGCCTGAAAATAGTGTAGCCGATCGATCGGCCACTTGACAATCGATCGATCGGCCGTAAAAATTTAAGGGGCGATCAATCGCCCCTGTAACAGGCGATCGATCGCCTATTACAACTCTTCCCAGCCGATCAATCGCCCCAAAAAGGGGCTCTCGATCGGCTACCTCTCTGGAATTTTCCAGAGAGGTACGCCTTCATTTTCGATCGATCGCCACCTTAGGCGATCGATCGGCATGCTCTCTGGATTCTGAAATCCAGAGAGCTGCTCCTCTCTTTTCTTCCTCTTCCCCTTTCTTTCTCCATTCACACCCTGCACGCCATATTTATACACACTTCACACATTCTAATTCTCCACACTTTCATCACGTCCTTCTAATACATTTCCCCCACTAATAATCCACACTCCGTCAATCACCTAAGATAAAATCAACCCAAAACGCATTTAAAACGTAACTAGACTTCATAAAAACGAACTGCGTGGTTCGGTTTAAAAACTAAACAATTCTTCCTGTTTAAAAGAGACTCCAAGCGGTCCAAATACATCTAAATAAAAGGTTTAACAAAACATTTTTTACTAACCAGATTCCCAAACATCCTAATATGTTCAACTATACAATTTTTATCTAACTATTGTGTTCTCAAAACATACACTTACTTCCCCACGGGTCAAAACGCACTGACTGCCCAGCACACTCCTACGGGCCATCCTCCATCAACTGCATCATTCCTCAGGTGGAGGGATCTCATCCTCACCTTGCTCAAGGTCACCTACACTATAAAGACACCTATGAGATAAAAATCTCAGTAAATTCTACGTAAATGCTTATGAATGATCATGTATGCTCAATGCTATGAAAACCGTCCATGTCATTTCATATATCAGTACGTGTCAGTCTATGGTTATCAGAAACGCTCGACAGATAGATAGGGCACGTCCAGCGGTTGGACAGCCCACACCATCTGAAGGGAGGAAAACCCACTCACCACGGAACGCCAGGTCTGAACCTCATCCCCGATAACCCCATGTCATGGTTGTTTACTGTGATACTTTACTTACCTTTATATGCATGTTCTTTTCATGAAATCCGTGCATAAATTCATTTTCATGACGTTTTTAAAACCATGATGCGTGAAATAGTTCAATATAACATACATGATGAGCATACCATCAAAACGCTACAAATATCATCAAAACACTATAACAAACTAACTATAGAACAACCGAACCTAAACTACCCAACTGAAACAATCAGACAAAACAATGACCAACATAAACAATAAAGCACCAACGTATCTTCAACAACAAACTTGGCTTATGGTGTAGGTCAATCGGCCACAGTAGGTCACGAGAACTTACCTCGTGTCCGTTGCAAACCAAGTTTCGTCCACGAGCTTTGTTCACCTAAGGTAATTACACAATATTGTCGTTAAAACGAGTTTAAGCCTTAAACATCCAAATCAACGAAATCCTTAACTAAGGAAATTCCTAAAATTCTAACTTAACTAATCGAGACATTTTAACAACCATTAACGCTCGATACCTCAAAATCACCATTAACGAGTTTTTCCAAAAACCCGAAAACTCATCAAACCCTAACGTTTCTCAACGAATCAATCAACTTCATCCAATAACGCCCAATACGTCCATTATATTCACAAATACGGTAAAGTTATCGATTTCGAACCCTAATTCAAGTTTTTAACAAAACTTAAACAAAACCCTAACTGTGAAACTTCGCAAAAACCGAACAATAACCTTCCAAAACTATAGAATCATACTTAGGGTCGGGATTGGAGAAGAAAACGTGAAGAACCGGAGTCGTCGGAGTGGAGAACCGACGTCGGAAGGGAGAGAATCGTGAGAGGCGATGAAAAATCGCCTGGAGGGAGAAAATGCAGAGGAATTTCGTGAAGTGGTGAAGGAGAAGAGAGATTTGTGGTTTTTAATTAAAATTTAACTTGGCAATTTACCTTTTTGCCCTTCCTTTGATTTTCTATTTGTTTCGTCCTTCGTTTCGTTAATTAGCTAACGGTTCGGTTTCTCCAAAATTTCCCAACTTATTATTAGGGTTCAATTAAAACTGTCCGTTCACAAATCGGACCTCGTTTACTATTTTTACCAAAGTATCTATTATATTACGATAAACGTAATTCTCGTAAAATTAGCGTTAAACTCCTAAAATTTCAAAAATTTTCTTAAAATCCATATTAATTATTAGGATCATAATAACGCTTTCTTTTTATGAAACCGGCTTAATTTTACATAATTACAAAAATGCCATTTATATTCAATTTAATAAATCCCATAAAAGAATCGGGTGTTATACAATGAGTTCTTCTAGCTTGAGAATCTTGAGATCCTGAGCTTCTTGTATAGCTGTCACTTTCAGTTGCCAGGCTCTTGGTAGACACCGAAGGATCTTTCTCACAAGTTCTTCACCTGAATAAGTCTTACCAAGAACTTTTAAGCCATTAGTAATGTAACATCCGAAACTTTTGAATTATGACTTTTGTGTGATATATATATTAATGCACATATAAAAAAAAGAGATGGAAAAGAAAAATCAAACGAAAGTTCAACCAAACAAAACATTTAGTTAGAAATCAATGGAGGGGCAAACTAAGAAGTGAAAATGGGTGGTTGGGAGCATCCAATAAGAATGCAGCACATGGCAAAGCTTGTGGAAGAAGCTGCTTTCCTTGCTTCTTCTCTCCTTTACGTGAAATCACTTTCATTGTCATACTCCCCTCTGTTTTCTTGAATCGCCGAGAAGAAACCCTCCCTTCCTTCCGACGAAATTTCCCTCCTCCCTCAAAGTTGGCCGCATTTCTGCCATCTTTGAAGCTCCTAAGGTAACAAGGCTCAAGCGAGGTATTTGGACTGCTAAGGACAAGAGATAAGTTCTCATGACTTACTATGGCCGATTGGCTTACACCGTATGTCAAAGTTGCGTTGAGGAATATTGGGATTTTGTTTGTTAATTGCTTTGGTTGGGTAGTTAGGATTAATTGCTTTTATAGGTTATGCTTTTATCGTCTTGATGGTACACACGTTGTATGTTTAAATTATGCCTTTTCTGTACATGCTTTCTGTACAGGCAACACACTTTTCCAAATTAGTATGACAATGAGTTTCTGCATGGTTTTGAGAAAAGAACTGAATTAAAGAAATGAATGTACGTAATCTGTAATCTGGTCACGATGGGGTGGGGTTCAGACATGGCTGTTTACGGATGGAAGCATGTTTTCCCCCAGTAGATGGAAAGGGCTGTCTAACCGCCAGACGTGCCCTCTTCATCTGGTGAGAGTTTAGACCTCGGTGACATTCTGTTCTGTAAAACATTCTATTCTGTAATCTGTTATGTAATGCAACTCTGAAAATGTATGCATGATTTATGAACCCCCATATGCACAACATGCATTTGCATTTACGAAGTTTACTAAGCCTTTAGCTCATAGTTGTCTTTATGGTGTAGGTGCTTTTGAAACAAGTGAGGATGACATTCCTCCACCTGAAGTATGAGCAGGTTGATGGAGAATGGCCCGTGGGAGTGTACTGTGCAGTCAGAGCCAAATTGACCCGTGGGAGTATTAGTTAAGTATTTTGGAGATTTTGGGTTATGTCGGGTTCAAGGGCGGGAGTATATGAATTGTATAGAAACTCATTTTAGGATGCTTGGCAACTGGATTGATAATGTATAGATGTTCTGATGGTTTTGGAAGTTTTATAGATAAATGTTTCTTTCAGGTTAATTATTGGTTTCTGTTATGCATGGTTTAGAGTTGGGATTCTTTGAGTTGAGTTAAGCATTCTGTAAGAAAGTCATCGTCCAAAGTCAATGGAAGATAAAGTTTAGTTATGTGTTTCTGTAAGAAAGTCATCATCCAAAGTCCGTGGACGAAAAGTCTAAGTAGTCTATGGACGTTAGTCTGTGGACAATGAAGTCACGTGGTCTGTGGATGAAAAGTCTAAGTAGTCTATGGACGTTAGACTGTGGACGATGGGTTTATGCAGCCCGTGGACAATGAAGTCACGTGGATTGTGGACAACAAAATCACGTGGTCTGTGGACGAAAAGTCTAAGTAAGTCTGTGGACGATAAAGTTTAGTTAAGCATTCTGGCAGAGAAAGTCAGTCGTCCACATTGACTTCTGTTTCCAATCATCCACACTGCCTTCTGATTTCAGTCGTCCACACCGCCTTCATATTTCAGTCGTCCATGCTGTCTTCTGTTTCTGTTATCCATTTCTATCTGTTATAACGTCTACCCCTACTGTTTAAATTGATGAAACCCGAGAGGAAAAATATTGTTCCTTCAATGAAACCTGATAGGAAGAGTCGACTTTACTGTTCATTTGAGGAAACCCGAGAGGAATTTAACTGCCTTTAAAGGGGTAAGAGGAAAAGAATAAAATCAAAGTTTAAATTTTTGTCATTTTTAGGAATAGTGTTATGGGAAATTAGGGTCGTTACAGTTATGGTATCAGAGCCCCCGGATTTTAAAATCGGTTCTGTAGACTGCTCGACTGTACAGGCCACTTCACGGACATGCTTCTTCAACTATAAGTACGTTTTTTTAGGTTTCTTGTTTTTGTTTCTTAGAGCTATTGCTTCTAACTTTTATAGGTTTATAAAATGGTGCGCCGGGGGAATGATAGAGACGAACGAGATGACACTATAGACTAGTTAAGAGAGTTTATAGCTCAACATTCCCAACACTTAGAACGGCAGGCTCAGCATATGGAAAGGCAGTCTTAACAGCTTGATACGCTTATTAACCTTGAGGGAAATAGAACTCAGGAGGTGGCAACTTCTAGTAACCGAGGAATGGAGAAGTTTCAAAAGCTACAACCCTGGTGTTCAATGGACAATCTTCGGATCACTCTTTAGCTGAGGAGTGGATTCGAACCATGGAGGACATGATGGCCTATGCGAATGTAGAGGATGGGGAGAAAGTCACGTTTGTCAGCTATCACTTGGCTATGGATGCCCGTTTTTGGTGGGATTCCATCAAGGCAATCACAGATGTTACAGTAATAAGTTGTGAGCGGTTCAAGACCGTGTTTTATGATAAGTATTTCAGTCGTACCGTATGGGAAGCAAAAATTATGGAGTTTATGCAATTGCGACAAGCTGGTTCAGTTGCAGAGTATGTTAGAAAGTTTGAGGCCATATCTCGTTTCGCACCACGACAGGTCAATGATAACGAGGACAAGGTGCGTAGGTTTATGCAAGGTCTTGGTCAAGAGATTCGGAAAAGTCTTATCATATTAGGAGTATGGAATGTGCCCTATGCGGAGATCGTGGCGAGAACATTGGAGATTGAGGCCGCTGAACGACCTATGTCAGACCGAGGGAGCCAGCTAGAGGGTTCTTTCGGGAAATACAGCCTCGACCTCAGAATAGAGACTGGCAACAAAAGGGACAATCGCAAGTGTAACAACAAAGGGGCATCAAGAGGCCTTTGAAGGAGGTATCGATCGGGGGAAAGGAAAGCAAGTGCAAGGGGCTCCTCAGATGCCTTAGTGCTCTAAGTGTCAGAAAGAGCATAGTGGTGAATGCCGAGAGGGCATTAATAAGTGCTATCGGTGCGGAGAAGTTGGCCATTTTGTTAAAGACTGCCCGAAGCCAGGCCGAGATCAGCCGGGCAGAGATCTAAGGAGAGTCATACCGAGGATCTTTGCCTTTATTGAGCCTGGTGATGTCAACGATGAGTCTCAGCCTTCGGTTATCGCAGGTACCATTTTAGTTACGGGTGTAGCAGTATTTTCTTTGATAGACACGGGAGCTATGCACTCATTTATTTCAACTACATGTGTGTCTAGATTGGGGATAGTGCCAAAGTTGGCAGATTGCGAGTATAAAGTAATGCTGCATTTGGGAGCCTATATGCAGTCTGATCGTGTCTTCCAAAGCAACGTCGTCTCGGTAGGGATTAATACCCTCTATGCTTGCCTGATAGTTATGAGCATAGAGTGGTACGATCTTATTTTGGAGATGGACTGGCTTTCACGCCATTTCGCTACCATTGACTGCCGATCCGGGTTAGTGACTTTTCGACCCCCGGACAAAGAGGATTTCTCTTATCAAGCGATGAATAGATTGAGTGGGTCGCCTACTTCCTATTCTATGAAGGTCAAAGAACAATTTAGAGGTGAATGCTCAGTTTATTTGGCCGCAGTAGTCGACACTCGATTGCTCAATGGGGTAACGCCGAACGACATCCCAATCGTTAGTGAGTTTGCGGAGATTTTTCGCAACGATCTTCCCAGATTACCACCGGACCGGGAGATAGAGTTTGTAGTAAATGTGTATCCAGGCTCAGAACCTGTGTCTAAGAATCCATACAGATTGGCGCCGGCCGAGCTAAAAGAATTAAAATCTCAACTAGAGGAGTTATTGGATAAAGGGTTCATCCGACCTAGCTTTTATCCTTGGGGTGCGCCAATTCTGTTCGTTAAAAAGAAAGACGGGACCCTCAGGATGTGTGTGGATTACAGAGAATTGAATAAGTTAACAGTGAAGAATAAGTATCCACTGCTGCGAATAGATGATTTATTTGACCAGGTGCAAGGTGCCCGAGTGTTTTCGAGGATTGACCTACGCTCGGGTTATTACCAGTTGAAGGTCAGGAGAGAAGACATTCAAAAGACAGCATTCCGAACGAGGTATGGGCATTATGAGTTCCTTGTTATGTCTTTCGGACTTACCAATACCCCTACAACGTTTATGGATTTGATGAATTGTGTTTTTAAGGATTACCTGAACAAGTTTTTTGTTGTTTTCATCGACGACATCTTGATCTATTCTAAGACGAAGGAAGAGCATAAAGAGCAGTTAAGGATTGTCTTGCAAATTTTGAGTCAACACCAGTTTTACCCAAAGTTCTCTACGTGTGAATTTTGGCTGGATAGAGTGAGCTTTCTCGGCCAAATTATATCCCAGGAGAGAGTTTCAGTGGACCCGAGTAAGATTCAAGTTGTAAAAGGATGGCCACAGCCTAAAAACGTGCATGAAGTACGTGGATTTCTTAGGTTAGCTGGGTATTATTGGAAGTTCATTGAGGGGTTTTCAAAGATTGTTGTTCCCCTCTCACGCTTGACCCGAAAGAATGAGAAATTTATGTGGTCGGCTGCATGCAACAAGAGTTTTATGGAGTTAAAGCAGAAATTAACTACAGCTCCGGTATTGACATTGCTTGTTGAAGGTGACAAGTTCAGCATATATTGTGATGCGTCTGGAGTTGGACTCGGATGCGTGCTTATGGAGGAAGGAAGGGTCATTGCGTATGCTTCTCGGCAGTTGAAGCCGTACGAGCAGACATATCCAACGCATGACCTAGAACTGGGGGCAGTTGTCTTCGCACTAAAGATATGGAGACATTATTTATATGGGCAGCAGTGCAAGATATTTTCGGACCACAAGAGCCTGAGGTATCTGTTTACATAGAAAGAGCTGAATATGCAACAACGAAGGTGGCTGGAATTTGTTAAAGATTATGATTTTGAAATCAAGTATCATCCGAGAAAAGAAAATAAAGTCGCAGATGCCTTGAGCAGGATGCCTACTGCGATTCAGCCTTTGCTTGCAACAATGTCGGTGATGTTGAGGTCCGAGATTGTGAAACATAATGTGGAGATTGTCTCAGAGTTGTCCACCATACTTGCAAATATTTCGCTAAGGCCGACGATTTTTGACAAAATCTGAGGAGCTCAACAAAAAGACTCAGAATGCGAGAAGTATTGATTGATTGCAACATCCGAAGACTCATCTGATTTCAACTTGTCGGAGGATGGTATTTTAAAATTTAGGCACAGGTGGTACGTGCCTAACGACGAAGGGTTAAAGAAGGAAATTTTGACTGAGGCACACTCTTCGGCATACTCTGTACATCCAGGAAGCACAAAAATGTATAGAGATTTGAAACAGCGCTTCTGGTGGCCGAACATGAAGAGAGAGGTCGCCAAGTATGTGAAAACCTGTTTGGTGTTCCAACAGGTTAAGGCAGAACACCAAAGGCCAGCCGGAACATTGCAGCCACTGTCGATTCCAGAGTGGAAGTGGGAGCAAATCTCCATGGATTTCATAGTTGGACTCCCAAGAACGATGAAAAGGCACGATAGCATCTGGGTGATTGTGGACCGTTTGACAAAATCGGCCCATTTTCTACCAGTGAAGATGACTTATTCTATGGATCAGCTTGCCGAGCTGTATGTGCAGGAGATTGTTAAACTACACGGAGTGCCTATTTCGGTTGTCTCCGATAGAGATGCCAGGTTTACTTCAAAATTTTGGAAGAGTCTACATGCGGCTATGGGAACTCAGTTGAAATTTAGCACAGCGTTTCATCCTCAGACTGACGGGCAGACAGAAAGAACAAATCAGATTCTTGAAGATATGCTTAGAGCTTGCGTGCTGGAATTTCAGGGCTCGTGGAGCCGATATTTACCCTTGATTGAGTTCTCATACAATAATAGCTTCCAGGCTACGATTGGCATGACTCAGGCGTTGTATGGTCGAAAATGCAAGTCTCCGCTGTATTGGGACGAGGTCGACGAAGCTAGCATAGTTGGCCCAGATATTTTACAGCAAACAGCGGAGAAGATCACTGTTATCAGGCAACGTATCAAGGTAGCACAGAGCCGCCAGAAAAGTTATGCTGACACCAGACGGAGGGAATTGGAGTTCAACGAGGGTGATGAAGTTTATCTAAGGATTTCTCCGTTCAAGGGTGTGATGCGATTCGGAAAGAGGGGCAAGCTAGGCCCTCGGTATGTGGAGCCCTTCCCTATTTTGAAAAGGATCGGGACTATGGCGTACCGATTATAGTTTCCGGCATCCATGGAAGGTATTCATGATGTGTTTCACGTGTCTATGCTCAAAAAGTGTGTACGTGTTCCATCTCATATCGTGGAAGCAAGGGAGATCGAAGTACAACCGACACTGACTTACGTGGAGAAGCCGGTGCGGATTCTGGAATCCTCCATCAAGGTATTACGCAACAAGAAATTTCCGCTAGTAAAAGTCTTATGGCGAAACCACGACGTGGAAGAGGCCACTTAGGAGAGGCAACATGATATGATGTCTAAGTATCCTTGACTGTTTGTGTAGTCAAATTTTGTGGATAAAATTTTAATTAAGGTAGATGGAATGTAACATCCGGAACTTTTGAATTATGACTTTTGTGTGATATATATATTAATGGACATATATAAAAAAAAAGATGGAAAAGAAAAATCAAACGAAAGTTCAAACAAACAAAACATTTAGTTAGAAATAAATAGAGGGGCAAACTAGGAAGTGAAAGTGGGTGGTTGGGAGCATCCAATGAGAATGCAGCACGTGACAAAGCTTGTGGAAGAAGCTACTTTCCTTGCTTCTTCTCTCCTTTACGTGAAATCACTTTCATTTTCATACCCCCTCTGTTTTCTTGCATCGCTGAGAAGAAACCCTCCCCTCCTTCCTACGAAATTTCCCTCCTCCCTCAAAGTTGGTCGCATTTCCGCCATCTTTGAAGCTCCTAAAGTGACAAGGCTCAAGCGAGGTATTTGGACTGCTAAGGACAAGAGGTAAGTTCTCGTGACTTACTATGGCCGATTGGCCTACACCATATGTCGAAGTTGCGTTGAGGAATATTAGGGTTTTGTTTGTTAATTGCTTTGGTTGGGTAGTTAGGATTAGTTGCTTTTATAGGTTATGTTTTTCTCGTCTTGATGGTACACACGTTGTATGTTTAAATTATGCTTTTTCTGTACATGCTTTCTTTACATGCATAACACTTTTCCAAATTAGCATAAAAATGAGTTTCTGCTCAGTTTTGAGAAAAGAACCGAATTAAAGAAATGAATGTACGTAATCTGTAATCTGGTCACGATGGGGTGGGGTTCAGACATGGCTGTTTACGGATGAAAGCATGTTTTCCCCCAGTAGATGGAAAGGGCTGTCTAACCGCCAGACGTGCCCTCTCCATTTGGTGAGAGTTTAGACCTCAGTGACATTCTGTTTAGTAATCTGTTCTGTAATGCAACTCTGAAAATGTCTGCATGATTTATGAACCTCCATATGCACAGCATGCATTTGCATTTACGAAGTTTACTAAGCCTTTAGTTCATAGTTGTCTTTATGGTGTAGATGCTTTTGAAACAGGTGAGAATGACATTCCTCCACCCGAAGTATGAGCAGGTTGATGGAGAATGGCCCGTGGGAGTGTACTGTGAAGTCAGAGCCAAATTGACCCGTGGGAGTATTAGTTAAGTATTTTGGAGATTTTGGGTTACATCGGGTTCAAGGGCAGGAGTATATGAATTGTATAGAAACTCATTTTAGAATGCTTGGCAACTGGATTGATAATGTATAGATGTTCTGATGTTTTTGGAAGTTTTATGGATAGATGTTTCTTCAAGGTGAATTATTGGTTTCTGTTATGCATGGTTTAGAGTAGGAATTCTTTAAGTTGAGTTAAGTATTCTGTAAGAAAGTCGTCGTCAAAAGTCAGTGGACGATAAAGTTTAGTTATGTGTTTCTATAAGAAAGTCATCGTCCAAAGTCCGTGGACGAAAAGTCTAAGTAGTCTATGGACATTAGTCTGTGGACAATGAAGTCACGTGGATCGTGGACAACAAAATCACGTGGTCTGTGGACGAAAAGTCTAAGTAGTCTATGGACGTTAGTCTGTGAACGATGGATTTATGTAGCCCGTGGACAATGAAGTCACGTGGATTGTGGACAACAAAATCACGTGGTCTGTGGACGAAAAGTCTAAGTAAGTCTGTGGACGATAAAGTTTAGTTAAGTATTCTGGCAGAGAAAGTCAGTCGTCCACACTGACTTTTGTTTCCAGTCGTCTACATTGCCTTCTGTTTTCAAACGTCCACACTGCCTTCTGATTTCAGTCGTCCACACCGCCTTCTGATTTCAGTCGTGCACATCGCCTTCTGTTTCTGTTATCCATTCCTTTCTGTTATAACGTCTACCCCTACTGTTTAAATTGATGAAACCCGAGAGGAAAAATATTGTTCCTTCAATGAAACCCGATAGGAAGACTGTTCATTTGAGGAAACCCGAGAGGAATTTAACTGCCTTTAAAGGAGTAAGAGGAAAATAATAAAATCAAAGTTTAAATTTTTGTCATTTTTAGGAATAGTGTTATAGGAAATTAGGGTTGTTACAAGTAATGTTAGTAAATCGAGTAAACATGGAGGAAATAGTCTCATCCTTCTCCATCGAAAAATGTTCATATTCATGAACAAACATACTCAATTTACTCTCTTTAACCTGGTTAGTTCCCTCATGTGTAACTTCTAATAAATGCCATATTTTCTGTGCACTATCACACCCTTGAACTCTGTTGAACTCATCTCTATTAAGTGCACAGTACGGTGTATTTATAGCTTTAGCATTCAAACTTAGATTCCTTTTATCAGATTCAGTTAGTTCACTAGGCAGTTTAGGAATGCTAATTTCTTAATCAGTTTTCATGGCCTTGAAAGGACCATTTTCTATTATGTTCCATATCTCATAATCCATAGCTTGAACAAATATTCTCATTCTTGCCTTCAAATAGATATAATCACTGCCATAAAAAAATGGTGGCCTAGAGATGGACTGACCCTCTATATGTGTGGAGTTTGTGTTGAATGTCATTGCCAGAGTATCACAATATTTTCTAAATCACAACTTAGACAATATTTAACCTTGCTCTGATACCAATTGTAGGATCGTGATTGTCTAAGAGGGGATTGAATTAGACTTTTTAAAATAATTTCTTAACCTAATCATTTTTGACAATGGTGATTAGGTTTAATTTATCTTCTTTCTTTGTATGCAATTATTAAAATTATAGCAGACAAGTAAGCAAAATAAAGTAAGAGAGAGAGAGAAATTGACACCGAAGTTTTTAACGTGGTTCGGCCAACCTGCCTACTTCCACGCTCCAAGGCTCCCCCTTGAAGATTCTTTCCTTCTCCTCATGAGAAATCTAGATCGAACTTCACGGGTGTCGATCTACCGCCTTTTACAATTCTGGATTGCTCTTCACAGGCATCAATCCACTGCCTTACAACTTTTACAAGACAAAGATATTAAGCACAAGGCTACACTCTCTCAAAAACTAAATCTCAAGTTTTGGAATAGAGAGATGTAGAGAGTCACAGAGTATTACAGAACTTTTTGCTCGTGAGTTAAGTGATAATTATAAAAATTGGCAAAAGTTCTTCTCCCGAGCTTCATTTTTCTTTTTATACTCTTGTCTATAATCCGCGTCTCATTCAAAAATATGATCGTTGGAGATGAGTCCGTACGCAAAAAAATAACCATTGAGTTCTGGAGTCGCTATCGCTCGCGGTCTTTAATAGTCTGGCGTTAAGACTCTGGATGTTCGAGTTTGGATGAATGAGTTTGGACGAATGCTTCGCATCAATTCGTTGTTCTGTCTTTGAACACTTGCTCGTATATTTTGGACGCTTGCTCGTCGGACGAATACTTTGGACGATTACGTGTCGGATGAGTACTTTGGACAATTACGTGTCGGACGAGTACTTTGGACAATTACGTCTGTCTTCACTTTGGACGACTGCGTTTGTCTTTGCTTTGGACGACTGCGTCTGTCATAACTTTGGATGACTGCGTCTGACTTATAACTTCGGACGATTGCGTCTGACAAGTACGCTGTTCTACCTTTGGACAAATGCGTCTGTTTTTCAAAGTGGACAAAAGACTTCGGACTACTAACACTTAACCAAAAACGTCAGAAACATAATACCCTTTTCAAAGGGCATTTTCAGATAAATGCGATGAACACAGTAATCCAATTATGTATTTCATATTAATCGTAATCATCAAAAACATATTTAAATTTAAACTCTATGTAAGTCAACAGGTAGCTAGTTAGAGAGTATGAGATATATATTATAAAAACAGTTTTAGTTTATGGATCCTTGACTTGGCTTGAGTTTGCATTGGGTGAGCATTGGTAAGAACCTCACTAGCCACCAGACAAGGAACAAGAGGATGGTCAAGGGCAGGACGTAAGTGAGAGGGTGAAGACTGACTAGGATTACATAGAGAGGAAGCAATGGTAGATGAAGAAATAACATGTGAAGAAGAAGCAGAGGCAAAGGGAGACAAAGACAAAGGTTGAGATTGGAAAAAAGGAGGTTGAAGATGGGGAAGAAACTGGAACAGACACACTAAAGGGAAAAACTAATTCATTGAAAATTACATGCAGGAAATATAGAAACGTTTGGAGACAAGATCGAAACAAAAATAGTCCTTGTGATGGGGACTATAACCCATAAATGTGCATTCATTTGAACGAGGCTGGAGCTAGAGCTTGTGAGTAATAAATTGGCCAAGTGCAGGAAAGCAAGCATATTTGAAGACACATAACACATAATAATCAAGAGGTTTACAAAACAAACATTCAAAATGAGAGAGTTTATCCAACACAACAAAAGACAAATTATTTATTAAAAACACCAATGTTTGAAAAGCATAGGGCCAAAATTTCAATGGAACGGACGATTGATATAAAAGGGACAATCCCATCTCGACACGTCACTTTTTAACCATTGAGTGAAAGTGAAGAAAATTTTTATACACATCACTTTTTGATGTAAGAAAATAAATCCAACAAAAAAGGTTGTAATCGTCCAGGAAAAGTAGAAAGTAGCGTGCAACATTAATGGAAGAAATTGAAGTAGCATGCAATATTAACCGAAGTAGGGCCCTAAATATCAGAATGTACCAATTCAAAAGGAAAAGAAGCTCAAGATGAAGAAACAATATTGAAAGTTTTCGGAGGAGGTTTGTACGATATATTAGTGTGGTGGTGGCAAACAACAACAGTGTGTCCGATTTTAAAAAAGATTTGACATCAGGGTTTGAAGTTGCCATTGCGAGTATGTTTAGCAGAATATTGCTAATCAGATGGTTGCCCGAGAAGACTTAGTTGAAAGAAGGCACTTGATGTGTCTAGACAGATGGTTGAGAAGAGGAGAAGGAAGGGTGATATGGCCAAGCTGAATGAACATTCGCATGTGGCAGATTGATCGGTGAAACTGTATTTTGACATTCCTAACAAAATTCAAAGTTCAATAAAAGGCTTTGTCCTTCTTCAATGGAGGAATCACCAGAACGACTTGTAATAGCAGTGACAAATGGGTTGTACTTGCTTCCAAGACCGCCTAGTAGTAAATGTGATGATTCCTAGGGCTTACAGTTTCACCAACAGCACCAAGATAATTACAGAGTGCTGTTAGTTTCTGAATAGAGGCAAAGAATCGATCCTTTGATAGGTTATGAAGTTGGCTTCGAAGCTCCGTGATTCTAACAAGAAAACAAGCTGAAAAGGTCTTTTCTAGAGCAATCCATATATTAGAAACAGTTGTATAGGAGATTTGAGCAGGAAGAGGATCAAAGAGAATAATATGTTTTGTGTAACGTGGGGTCGATAGTCAAAACATTGTCTTTCCTTGGATTTCAAGAGGGTATTGTTTTAGGAACTGACCAAGCTTCTGAATAATCCACCATGCCTAAATAAATTATTATAATTAAATTCTCTCTTATGTCTAAAAAAAAAAAAGAATCACTTTTTGAAAGAAATTATAGAAATTCCTTATTGATAAAATCAAAGGTCAACTAGAGTTAAGATCGACTTGTACGACTTTTGGAATAGTTTAAGATCTGGTTCGGTTGGATTGGATCTTTAATGAGATGGGCTGGTTAAGTTACAGACCTGAACCTTGTTCTTCCTCCTCCTTCATTCTTCTTCTGCGTCGTGCACGACCAAACACACAGAGTGTTTGCCGATGGATGTAGGTTGATCCCGATTGAAGAATCGTCTGGTTTCGTCAAGGAGTGGCATCTAAAATCTTGATTGAAAGCTCGCCCGGAGAGAAGTCTTCAAGCGTGTGTGACAGTTCTGTTAGATTCATTAGAATTATTGAATCCTAATGAAAATGAAAACTTCATTTCCAAATCGATACGTTAGAAATTTTATAAGGAAATCATTAAAGCGAGAAAGACCTACCTAGATCCATTGTCTGAATGTCAAAATACTGTAAATCGAGTACGTGGATCTTTCAAATTCGACAATCGCCTTCTCAATGCTCTCTAGAGTGATGGCAGTTCCAAAGAGGCAAAAAATGTTCTAATTGTGAATTGTGGACCATAACCCTTTATTTAACCTAATTGGGTAATTTACCATTTTGCCCATCACAAATTGGTAAAGTACTCCTGATGTCTCTATGCATTATAATACAACCATATTATATTCAATATACTCCAAAGTCCTTTGAAATCATATTAAATCACTTTAATATGGACTTAAACTCGATGATAACATAATGTATAATTTATAGTTTGACAATTTAGATTCAAATAGAATTATAAATCCTTATAATTCTAATAATCTTCCACTTGGATCAAATTATAAACTAATCTATTACACATTATAACATTATCCTTATGATATCAAATTTTGTTATCATCTAAACAGAATATACTCAGATAATCTCGTTCATCAATTATATCAAATGCAGGATCAAAGCGGCTTTCGTTATAATTATCATAACTAGACCTATCAAAGATCACAAACACCAATATAACCAAATAACACAGATCAAATATGGATGTGTAGCATGAAAATTACATGTAATGTGATTTAACATGCCTATTTTCAACTGGTCTAATCAAAACTTTATTGAGATCATTAAAACTCAACTGTAAGAGTGAATTAAATGAATACTGTAGTAACTAAAATATTCATTACAAATGTCTATAGAATAAAATCACATAAAATATACAAACTCCCACTAAACCTCAATATCTCCAAGAGATACAACCCTCATATGAGCAACATACTCATGAAAGATCTTGGGTCGTAATCCTTTGGTGAGCGGATCCGTAACCATGAAGTTTGTTCCAATGTGATCTTTAGATATTTGACCACTCTTGACTCTTTCCTTCACAACAAGGAACTTGATGCCTACAGACTTAGACTTTGAGAAGCTCCTGTTGTTATTAGAAAACATTATAGCTTACTGGTTATCACATAATATTCAAAGTGGTCTTTCAATATCATTTGAGATTCGTAATCTCGTAACAAAGTTATTCAGCCATAATGCCTGGTTGGATGTCTCATAACATGCTATAAACTCAGTTGTCATAGTAGAAGATGTTGTAATATTCTGCTTAGCACTCTTCCAAGAGATAGCTCCCCCAGCTAAAAGAAAAATATAGCCCAACATTGACTTCAAGTCATCTTTGCATGCAGCAAAATCAGAATCAATGTATCCAATGATCTTGAGCTGATCTGATTTCTTGTATGTGAGCATGTATCTTTTGGTTATCTGTAAGTATCTGAGTACCCTTTTTACAGTCTTCCAATGATCCAATCCAGGATTGCTCAAGTATCTACCTAACGTGGCAACTATGTACGCAATATCCAGACATGTGAATACTTGACCATACATTAAGCTTCCTACAGCCAAAGAATAAAAAATCTTTTGCATTTCTTTGACTTCAAAGTCACTTGAGGGGCATTGAATTTTATTTATTTTGTCTCTTTTGGCAACAGGGGCTCCTGGTTTGCATTCTTGCATGCCCTATTTTTTCAAAACCTTCTCGATATAGCTCTTTTGTGATAATCCAAGTATATGTCGACAACGATCTCGGTATATCTGGATTCCTAATACAAAAGAGGGGCCACCAAGAACTTTCATTCAAATTTTTTTGAAAGAAATTTCTTGGTGTCGTGTAACAAGTCTATATCGTTGCATGCCAATAATATGTCATAGACATATAAAACTAGAAACATAATTTTATTCTCACTTAATTTGTGGTATACACAATCATCAACTTTATTCGCCTCAAAACCATATAAGGTGATTGCTTGATGAAATTTATAATACCATTGACGGGAAGTTTGTTTTAGCCCTGTAACGCCCCGAGTTACTGAACCCGACTCGTTACACAAAGCTCGAACCTAACTAAGAAACTTTGAACTAAATTTAAAATTTCACTCGAAAGTCTGGGTTTGACATTTTTTTTTTCTAAAACTTCAAAACATTTAAAACTTGCAGCGGAAATCATTTGGACAACGATAGAGTTAAACAAAACTATGAACATTGTTTGAAATGTAAGAAATAATCGGCTAAAAAGAAATAGAGGTTTAATTCGTGAAATACTTGGGAAGTCGCAGAAGTCAAACGCATCTGCCGATGGATAAAGTCAACGGAAGAAGCAGAAACAACAAATAAAAGCCTTACCGACATCATCTGATGGCTTTTCTGAAGACATCTTCCGATAGAATTAAACCTACATCATCTGATGGCTTTTCTGAAGACATCTTCCGATAGAATTAAACCTACATCATCTGATGGCTTTTCTGAAGACATCTTCCGATAGAATTAAACCTACATCATCTGATGGCTTTTCTGAAGACATCTTCCGATAGAATTAAACCTACATCATCTGATGGCTTTTCTGAAGACATCTTCCGATAGAATTAAACCTACATCATCTGATGGCTTTTCTGAAGACATCTTCCGATAGAATTAAACCTACATCATCTGATGGCTTTTCTGAAGACATCTTCCGATAGAATTAAACCTACATCATCTGATGGCTTTTCTGAAGACATCTTCCGATAGAATTAAACCTACATCATCTGATGGCTTTTCTGAAGACATCTTCCGATAGAATTAAACCTACATCATCTGATGGCTTTTCTGAAGACATCTTCCGATAGAATTAAACCTACATCATCTGTTAAACAAAACTATGAACATTGTTTGAAATGTAAGAAATAATCGGCTAAAAAGGAAATAGAGGTTTAATTCGTGAAATACTTGGGAAGTCGCAGAAGTCAAACGTGAAGACATCTTCCGATAGAATTAAACCTACATCATCTGATGGCTTTTCTGAAGACATCTTCCGATAGAATTAAACCTACATCATCTGATGGCTTTTCTGAAGACATCTTCCGATAGAATTAAACCTACATCATCTGATGGCTTTTCTGAAGACATCTTCCGATAGAATTAAACCTACATCATCTGATGGCTTTTCTGAAGACATCTTCCGATAGAATTAAACCTACATCATCTGATGGCTTTTCTGAAGACATCTTCCGATAGAATTAAACCTACATCATCTGATGGCTTTTCTGAAGACATCTTCCGATAGAATTAAACCTACATCATCTGATGGCTTTTCTGAAGACATCTTCCGATAGAATTAAACCTACATCATCTGATGGCTTTTCTGAAGACATCTTCCGATAGAATAAACTGCATATACCGATCACTAAACGACAAAGCATAACACTCACTCATACCGGTAGTGCAAAATCTATATCTTTCGATAGAATTAAACCTACATCATCTGATGGCTTTTCTGAAGACATCTTCCGATAGAATTAAACCTACATCATCCGATGGCTTTTCTGAAGACATCTTCCGATAGAATTAATCCTACATCATTCGATGGCGTCAGCACGTATCCGCCGATGGATTTACTGAGACATCATCCGATAGACAACACAACTATTACTCGACATCTACCGATAGACTTCATCTACCGATAGTGAACAAAACGACACACCAACAACTCCTTGCCATACAATACAACTCTAACCACAGAAAAGGGTTTATTCACTTTACTGAAACCATTCAAAAGAAAACAATTCAAATCCTTGTATTACTCGAATCCAGTAAAAACAATACTAAATCAGCAAGGTGGCACTATCAGTAAGTTTCAAAATGTGTTCAAAACATTGAAAACTACTAATGTCATGAGAACTCAAGGTACTTTTGAAAACATCGAGCAACTTCCATCATCAGAGAGTTTAACATACTCGAATTGAACTCATTGTCCACTAAACCTTCACAACCACTGACACCAGTTAAACCGCCTCATCAGTTTACCAGGCCGAAACATGGATGTACTCCTCCAGCAACATCTATTCATCAGTGCACTCAAGGAAGTCACCTGCAGTTTCCTCAACACCTACATCACAAAACTCATCTATTAGCCTAATGCTAAGTAAGTAAAGCAGTAATGAAATGAAATGCTAAAACATGTAATTTCTACTTTCTCATCTCAGTTATTCATTCATAATTTCTGTTCAGATCCCCCTGTGAAATTGGGAGTTGGAACAACTCTCCCAAAGTATAAACATCCACTGACTCATTAAGGGGCGGATAAATTCCCTTAACAGTAAATCTGATTCACATGTTCAGATCCCCCTGTGAAATTGGAAGTTGGATCAACTCTCCCAAAGTATAAATATCCACTGTCTCATTAAGGGGCGGATTATTTCCCTTAACAGTAAAACTGATTCACATAGCTGTTTCCATATGTTCAATCCTTACCATGCAAACATGCACTCAAATTCATTTTCGTATACTTTTTAAAACATGATGTATGACATACCAACACATTCCAACAAACAAACCCTAATGTTTTGTGATGTAGGCCCGAAGGCACAAGCAAACTTTACTTACCTGGTCTCCTGGAAATCGCTCGGTTTCAACTACACTGGAAATCCTGCTCACCTAATGTCATAAGCAGAATACCAATTAGATCATCACTAGCCTTATCCTATATCATTCAGAAACCTAAGGAGCTAGTTTGGAAGCTCTGGTCATCGTACATTCTCGGCTCAACACTACACCCGAACTCAACTCACTCACAGCATTAACAAGGTACATACATTGCACTCATATGCTATCTAGCCACTCAGATCTTAAGAAAACAAAAAGGAAAGAATTACCTAGTCCGAGAAATGAAGGTCGGAGGGAAAAATCGCCTGGAGCTCTGCTGAGTTTGAGCTGAATACCGAGAAAGGAAAAATGAGAGAACAGTGGCGGCTAAACCTCATTGAACCCTCCATTAAATACGTTATCCAACATAATATCTCAAATTACCACCATGCCCTTACTCACTCATTTATTGACCTAATCACTAAACTTCCCAATCACATCCTTAAAATATTCACTATAATTTAATAAAGTAAACTAGTTAAGCGAAACCGGGCGCTACAAGCCCGTAGATGGATTTCTTTAATTTGCAAACTAAGTCATTTGATTTATCTGAATCAAAGAATTCGGGTTGTACCATATGGATCATTTCATCAATGTCACCATTGAGAAACATTATCTTTACATCCATCTGATGTAGCTTTAAATCAAAATGAGCTACTAGTGCCATTATAGTTCTAAAGAAATCTTTCGTAGATACCAGAGAGAAAGTTTCCTTCTATTCGATGTCTACTCTTTGAGTAAAACCCTTAGCAACAAAACGTGTTTTAAATCTCTCAATGTTGCCTTCTGAATCCCTTTTGAATTTAAAAATTCATTTATAACCAACGGGTTTTGAACTTGTAGTTAACGGGACGAGATCCCAAACATATTGTCCTTCATGGACTTTAACTCCTCATTCATGGCATCAGTTCACCTTTGAGAATCAGAACTCTTAATGACTTGGTTGAAAGTGATAGGGTCATCTTCCACCTCATTGAGTTCCTCATGTTCTTGTAGGAATACGACGTAATCATCCGAAATCATACTCCTCTCTCTAGTGGACCTCCATAATGACATAGTTTCTTGAGGGTGTTGAGTTTGTTCTTCGGGAATGACTTCCTGAAGAAGTTCAGGAAGTGAGTCAACATTTTCTTTTTCATTATCCACTTGATCGAAATCAAGGGAAACTAAAGGAAAAGGAACAACTTCCTCCTCAAAGACAATGTCTTTCTTATCTCCCTTCACAAACTCTACATCCTCAAAAAATCGGGTATTTCCCTTTTCAAAGAATGTCTTTACAGTGGGATCATAAAATTTGTACCCCTTTGGCCTCACTGGACACTTCCACACTTGTAAGTGTTTAAGAAAGGGTTTCCGGCCCGTCCAATGCTCGTATGGGATTTTGTTAGTCGTCACCTTAGTAGGTACCTTGTTAAGGATATAAGCTGTTGTCTTTAGTACTTCACCCCAGAGGGATCTGGTAAGGTCGAATGAGCAATCATGCTCTTTACCATGTCCTTAAGTGTTCTGTTCCATCTTTCAGTGACACCATTCATGTAGGGCGAATCGACATAGTGTACTGAGGAACAATACCACACTCCTCTAGATATTTAGCAAATGGTCTTGGACGTTGTTCACCTAACCTGTCATATCGACCATAGTATTCATCACCACGATCGGATCTGATGACCTTAATATTTTTGTCAAGCTGATTTTCAACCTCAGCTTTAAAGGCTTTGAACACATCCAAAGATTGAGACTTCTCATGAATGAGATATAGGTCGCTATAACGCGAGTAATTGTCAAAAAATGATATAAAATAATGTTGACCATTCCAAGATGTCATAGGAAAAGGTCTACAAATATCGGTATGTATCAATTCAAGTACTTCTGAAGCTCGATTAGTTTTCAATCTCCTTACACTTGTTTGTTTCCCTTTAATACAATTGACACAAACCTTGAAGTCAGTCATATCAAGAGGGTCCAAAATCTCGTCTAACACAAGCTTTTCAATTCTCTTTCGAGAGATGTGACCTAAGCGCTTGTGCCATAATGAAGCTGAATCATTATAAGTTAATTTACGTTTTGTACCTCTTGAATCAATATGTAAGGATTCATTAAATGAAGCTATGGTTTCAAGTATATACAGATTGTCATAAACAGATAAGAATTCAGAACCCACTACATTTGAATTTAATGATAAACATAATTTTTCATTTCCAAATGAACAACAATAACCAGATTTATTCAATGCAAAAATAGAAGTTAAATTCCGTCTAAAAGACGGTACAACAAATGTATCATTCAAATCAAAAAAATGTTCAGCTTTTAGTAACGATCTCCGATAGCTTCAACTTCAACTGATTTATCATCGCCCACAAAGATGATTCTTTCAGTATCATTTGGCTTGCAGCAACTCAGACAACCCTACATAGACATACTAATGTGAGTAGTAGCACCCGAATCGAACCACCACATATGTCTAAATACAGAAACTAAATTAACCTCAAAATAAACAAGGTTGAGAATGGTACATTTCTTCACGCGCCATGCGTGATACTTGGCACAATCTTTCTTTCGGTGTCCTTCTTGATTACAGGAGAAACAACTGAAGCCCTTAGACTTCTTTTGTTTCAACTTAGAAGGAACACTAACAATCTCCTTCTTCCTTTTCTTTCCTTTGTCCTTGGAAGATGACGTCAAATGAGCACTTTCTGTCCAATCATGCTTTGTTCTCTCTTCCTCTTGAACACAATGAGAAATCAGTTCATTAAACCTCCATTTATCCTTTTGCAGTTATAACTTATCTTAAACTACCCAAACTGAGGTGGAAGAGAAATCAAGACTAAGTGAACAAGCATGTCTTCTAACAGCTCTAACTTAAGTTCTTTAAGTCTTAAAGCAAAATGAGACATTTCCATTATGTACTCCCTGATATTTCCCTTTGTATTATACTTGAATGAGACAAGCTTAGCTAAAATTGTGCTTATCTCAGCCTTCTCGTTATTCTCAAAACGTTTCTCAAGTTCTTCGAGGAATGTTTTGGCATCAGTGTCTTCCGACATGTTGCCCTGAAATGCTTCTGGAATGGCCCGCTTAGGGGTGGGAAAAACCGGTTTGTGTCCCGAGAACAAGACCAAACCGCCGGTTTCGGTCCCACCCCTTTAGTCCTCGGTCCAATTTCAGTCTGGTCCTCGGTCCATAACCCAAAATCCCAAAAAATTGGGACTGGACCGAGATTTAAAAAAAAATAAAAAATACTTAGAAGTGAACCGCTGATTCGCTGAAGGTTTAAAGTTTCACTAATTCACTCTTCAGTTCATCTTCAGTCTTCAGCGATTCGCCAGCCAGACACAGTCGCAAAGCTCCACTACTCCCACTTCCCAGTCGACCACAACAGTCCCTCGCGCTCGCCTGACTCGCTCACCTCGCCTCGCGAAGTTGGGTTGCTCTGTTATCCGTCAAGTTTGTTGAGGTCAGAGCTCAATCAATCTTTCAACCTTTTATATTGTTGTTGCGATGGCGCGACTGATTGCAACGTTGCAGTTGGATCGCTTAGGGTTTTTATTCACACAATTTTCTATAAATTAAGATTGAATCGTATTCTCTGTATTAGGTTTGATCTCTAGGGTTTTGGTTTTGAAAAAACGGGATATCGGTTTGCATTGTATTGTATGTGTGGGGTGAATTTCAGTTCGTTCGAAATAAAGATCAAGTGAATCTTTTTTCAATGACTTCTACAATGTGGTTGATGGATTTCAAAATTTTTTTGGAAATAAAGATCAATTGAATTTTTTTTTTGCGGCTTCTACAATGTGGTTGATGGATTTCAAAATTTTGTTAGATGTTGATTTCAAAAATTTTAATGTTTTACAAAAAGGAGGAACCAAGACCGAACCGAGACTGGATCAAAATTTTTTGGTCCAATCCTGGTTCGGTCTAGGCCCCTCTTAGGGCCGGTTCTGGGTTTCGGGAAAAATCTCCTGAAACCTTGGTCTGATTTCGGTCTGGGCTAGGGACCGGACCGTGCCCACCCCTAGACCCGCTTCATGATCATCAGACGTACACGATTCGAACGCTCCCACATTTCCAGCTCTCTTTTATCATCAAGGGTACTTAATGCTGAAAGAGGTGAGAAGCGTGTGACTCTAAGTGCAATGTCTAGATCCATGCACCCGAGAACAATCATAACGTTCTCTGTCCATACTTTATAGTTGGTCCTGTTAAGTATAGGAACTGCATTAACGTTACCCATTATACTTGAGATGTTAACTGTAACATCAGAGAAACTGTAACAACATTAGCTCACAAAATAATATGCATATATATTACAATAATATAAATCAAAATATAGTGCATCCATCAACAAGAAACCAGTACAACATTAATACTTAGTCTTTTGGCTAAAAGTGTTAACCTTTAATTGGTAACTTGGTCCAGTATATAAACATTGACAATAAGACTTATCAAACAATGAACTTATCTTTGGACAAGTTCAATGTTCAAATGGCATTCTAATAATTATCACATGTTTTTAATACTGCTAACAATTTATTCAACTATACAAACGTCAATCTTCTTTTGGGCCGGTCGATATTCACACAATGTCATGTTTCATACCCAACATATAAAACAGGATAATTAAAGCAAGAATGACTAATTTTATAGCATGTTACCAAATCATCCTATTTTACAATGTAATATTTCATAAAATGGCACTAAAAGAAAATTAAGAAAATTCATGTATAAATACATATTTAATATCTAGGCTACCATAGTAGTGATTAGTAAACCATAGGATCAACCAACCTAGAATAGAAAGTTCAAATCAGCCAAAATCGGGGTGAACCGGGGCTCATTTGACCAAATAAACCGACTCAAAAAAAGAGCTGGTTCAACTGAACCGGATCAGATCAGTTCATACCAAACCGAACTGATCTTAGTCAGACCAACCAAAGAACCGGCACGGGCCATAATCGAACCGAGTTGATTTGGTCCAAGCGGGATCGGATTCAAATGGTTTGGTCCGATTTGGACCAAACCTAACCCAATTGGACTAAATCAGTCCAAACTGCCGGAGAGGGGCTGCAAACCAGCAACAAAAATAGCCATAATCTCATCGATTCTGGCTGATTTTCACCAAAAAAATGTCTGATTTATCAAAAATAAAGATAGATCGGGCAATAATCTCAAACGTGCATTACAAAAATTAAAAAATGATGCTTAAATCGATTTGAAGCCAAAATTTGATTACTTGTAGTCTAACGTGATTTGCTCTGATGTCAATTGTTAGATTCATTAGAATTATTGAATCCTAATGAAAATGAAAACTTAATTTCCAAATCGATACGTTAGAAATTCTACAAAAAAATCATTAAAGTAAAAAAGACATACTTGAATCCTTTGTCTGAATGTCAAAATACTGTAAATCGGTTACGTGGATCTTCCAAATTTGACAATCGTCTTCTCAATGCTCTCTAGAGTGATCGCGGTTCCAAATAGGCAAAAAAAGGTTCTAATTCTGAATTGGTGACCATAACCCTTTATTTAATCTAATTGAGTAATTTACCATTTTGTCCATCACAAATTGGTAAATTACCCTTAATGTCTCTACACATTATAATATAACCATATTATATTCAATATACTCCAAAGTCATTTGAAATTATATTAAATCACTTTAATATGGACTTAAACTCGATGATAACATAATGTATAATTTATAGTTTGACAATTTAGATCCAAATAGAATTATAAATTCTAACAAGTTCGGCTGAGAGGGAAGGACTTTCGTCGGAGAGATCGATTGACTGTTCGGGGTAGAGTTGATGCCTCATCTGTGGACTTCGGCTGCATCTGGGTGGCAACCAGTGGTCAGAGGTTGACAATAGTAAAGCCCAACTTCCAGAGGTGAAAGTTTCTTCCCCTTTGGTAAGTCTTAATTGATAGGGGAGGTTTCAGCTCACTCCTCTACCAAATCTGAGTTTATTTCAAATTTGCAGAACAAAAAGCAACTATAAGGCTGTTTATTGTTAATGAATTTACTGTTCACCAGTTTTAGTTTGGTTGTAACTAATCTAGTTTCGGTTGTAAGGCTTGGTTTTTCTTCTTCTCTATTTTTTATATATAGTTGTAAAACAGTTGATTTGATTAATTGAGACAGAGTTATCATTTTCCCTTTCTCTTCTCTCATTCTACCTTCTTCCTTCTTCCTGCTCTTCACCGTGGTTGTCTTCTCCGACCACAAGCTTTCTCAAGCATCGTTTCTTTTGTAACAACCCTTAATACTATTCCTAATTTTTCCGTATTATTATTATTATTATTTATAACTTACTAGTAAACCATTTCGTTAATTTGATAAGTCAAAGTATAAATTGTTGAAACATATTAAAAAATCAATTAAATAAAACCGTTAAAACAGAAGAGGAATCGGCCCAGCAGAACAGAGGGCAAAAAAGGCCCAAGCCCAAAATTTTTCCTATTCACATCCGCCGCTCACTTCTACTAAGCTACATCCACTGCTCAACACACATCCACCAGTGACTCACAAAACACATCCACCGGTGACTCACAAAACACATCCACCGGTGACGTCAGCCAGAGGACTTATTCACCCAGCATCCACCGGTCAACAGTAACCGAACACATCTGCCAGTTGACTTTGAGCAAGCACTTATACAGACTTCTACCGATCACAAAACGACAGAATCTATTACCTAGCTACATCTGCCGCTCAACAGTAACCGAACACTTAACCGAAACCCATACAATTTCCCCCTGTACTTACACACCATTTACTCAGAACTTCCAAGAACATTAAAAACAACATTCTCTATTTCCAGAAACATCAAAATGAACATTATATACAAATTATCAAAAACACTACAAAATACTGTCACTCTTTCAAAAAAACTATACAATATCTTTCCAGATCCAAGCATCCTAAAATGTTTAACTATACCATTTTCCTATCTTTCTATCCATCAATTTCCCAAAACACATACTTACGTCTCCACGGGTCAAAATAAGCAGCGACTGCGCCAGCACACTCCCGCGAGCATTCTTCTTCAAGCTGCTTAAACTTTGGGTGGAGAAACGTCGTCCTCACCTATATCGAAGTCACCTACACCATAGAAATAAAATGTGAGCTAGAGGCTCAGTAAATCTACGTGAATGCACATGAATGCCATGCATGTACAGTTCATAAATCATGCTTCCTACCTTTTCGCTATTCATTTCATTTCACTTTATGTCACCGGGGCTTCACTCTCACTAGATAGGAGCAGCACATCCTGCGATTGGATAGCCCCTCGTATCTAACCGGGAGGAAAACATGCTTCATCCGACAGCCATGTCTGAACCACCGCAACCGACGTGACCATCATTACATTCATTTACCTTTTCGTTATTCCTTTCCGGTTTGTAAAAACATGCATATAAATTTCTTTTTTATGCTTTTTATAAAACCATGATGCGTGCATGTATACAATGACATAACGAAAACAAAGCATACAAACAATAAACTTATACATTCAACAATCTAACTAAACTAACTACCCAACCTAATTACCCAACACAGCAAGCATCTCCAATTCCTCGATCGACATAGTCTTATGGTGTAGGCCAATCGGCCAAACGAGTCACGGAGACTTACCTCGTGTTCGTTGCAACTCAAGCTCCGTCCACGAGCGTTGTTCACCTAAGGCAATTCACAACAACCTTCATTAATTCAACTCAGTCGCACCAACGACCATAAATATGTCCATTTGAGCCATAATGACGGTAACTCTATCGATCTCAAACCCTATTTCACGTTTCTAGCAAAACCTTAACAAAACCCTAATCTGTATACCCTAGAAATTGAAACTAAAGCTCCAAAACTATAGATTCATACCTAGAGTCTGGTTTGGAGGAGAAAACTTGAAGAAACTTCTAGAGGAGAAGCGCCGTGAGGAGGAAGAAGAATCGCCGAGAGGAGAGGAGAGAAAATGAAGGTTTCGTTGGAGTGCTGAGGAAGGAAGGATTTTGTGATTTTAAATAAAATTTTGCTTGGCAAATTACTTATTTACCCCTCCATTTGATTTCTATTTTGTTTCTCCGCCTTTCTCGCTATTTGACTAACTATTCGTTTTCTCTAAATTTCCTTATTCCACCATAATTTCAATTTATTATTTAGGTTCCAATAAAACTTTCTGTTCGCAAAACGGACTCAATTTGACATATTTACAAAAATACCATTATTTAATGGAATTTTAAAATCCCGTAAAACCAGGTGTTACATTTCATCCACCTTAATTAAAATTTTATCCTCAAAATTTGACTATACAAACAGTTCAGTATACTTCGACATCATATCCTGCTGCCTCTCCCAAGTAGCCTCCTCAACATCATGATTCCGCCATAAAACTTTTACTAGTGGGATCTCCTTATTGCGCAATACCTTGATAGAGGACTCTAGAATTCGTACCGGCTTTTTCTCGTAGGTTAGCGTTGGTTGCACTTCGATCTCTCTTGTTTCAACGACATGCGATGGATTACGCACGCATTTTCTGAGCATGGACACGTGGAACACATCGTGAATACCTTCCATGGATGCCGGGAGCTGTAACCTGTACGCCAAAGTCCCGATTCTCTTCAAAATAGGAAAAAGCCCCACATATCGAGGGTTCAACTTGCCTCTTCTTCCGAACCACATAACGCCTTTAAACGGGGAAATCTTTAAATACACTTCGTCACCCTCCTTGAATTGCAATTCCCTCCGTCTAGTGTCAGCATAATGCTTTTGGCGGCTCTGTGCTATCTCCATACGTTGTTTGATAACAGCGATATTCTCCGCTATTTGCTGCAAAATATCTGAGCCAATTATACTAGCCTCGCCAACCTCATCCCAGTATAACGGAGACCTACACTTTCGACCATACAATACTTCGTACGGAGCCATGCCAATCGTAGCCTGGAAGCTGTTGTTGTACGAGAACTCAATCAAAGGCAAATATTGGCTCCACGAGCCCTGAAACTCCAGCACGCAAGCCCTAAGCATATCCTCAAGATTTGATTTGTTCTTTATGTCTGTCCATCAGTTTGAGGATGGAACGCCGTGCTAAAATTCAACTGAGTTCCTATGGCCTTATGCAAACTCTTCTAGAACTTTGAAGTAAACTTGGCATCTCTATCGGAGACAATCGAAATAGGCACTCCGTGTAATCTAACAATCTCCTGCACATACAGCTCGGCGAGCTGATCCATAGAATAGGTCATCTTCACTGATAGAAAGTGGGTCGACTTTGTCAAACGATCCACAATTACCCAGATGCCATCGTGCCCTTTTGTCGTTCTTGGGAGTCCAACAATGAAATCCATAGAGATTTGCTCTCATTTCCACTCCAGAATCGGCAGTGGTTGTAAGGTTCCAGCTGGCCTTTGGTGTTCCGCCTTCACCTGTTGGCAAACCAGGCAGGTTTCCACATACCTGGCAATCTCTCTCTTCATGTTCGGCCACCAGAAATGTTGTCTCAGGTCACTGTACATTTTTGTGCTCCCCGGATACACTGAGTATGCCGAGGAGTGTGCCTCGGTTAAGATCTCTCTCTTTAGTTCATCATCGCTAGGCACGTACCACCTGTGCCTAAATTTCAATACTCCTTCATCTGTCAGGTTCAAATCAGACGAACCTTCAGATGTCATGCTCATTCGATGCTTTTCACACTCCAAATATTTTTGTTGAGATTCTCGTATTCTGTCCAAAATCGTCGGTCTAAGAGAAATGTTGGTGAGTATGCTGGAAAACTCTGCCACAAACTCCACATCAAATTTCTCAATCTCAGACCTCAACGTCACAAACATCGCTGCAAGCGAAGGCTGACTCGCAGTAGGCATCCTGCTCAAAGCATCAGCGACTTTATTTGTCTTCCTTGGGTGGTATTTAATTTCGAAGTCATAATCTTTAATGAACTCCAACCACCTTTGCTGTCGCATATTAAGTTCTTTCTGCGTAAACAAGTACTTTAAACTTCTGTGATCGGAGAACACCTCACACTACTGCCCATACAGATAGTGTCTCCAGATTTTTAAAGCAAAGGCAACCGCTGCAAGCTCAAGGTCGTGTGTCGGATAATTTTGCTCATACGGCTTCAATTGTCGAGAAGCATAAGCAATGATCCTACCTTCCTGCATCAATACACATCCCAGTCCGACCCTTGAAGCGTCGCAGTAAATACTGAACTTATCACCCTCAACTGGTTGTGTCAAAACTAGAGCCGTAGTCAATCTCTGTTTCAGCTCCATAAAACTCTTTTCATAAGCGGGCGACCACACAAATTTCTCATTCTTTCTCGTCAAGCGGGATAGAGGAACTGCGATCTTTGAATATCCCTCAATGAACTTTTTGTAATATCTAGCCAAGCCGAGAAATCCTCGTATCTCTCGCACATTTTTAGGCCGTGGCCAATCTCTGACAACTTCAATCTTTGTCGGGTCTACTAAGATTCCCTCCTGAGATATGATATGGCCGAGAAAGCTTATTTTGTCCAGCCAAAACTCGCACTTAGAGAACTTTGGGTAAAGCTGGCGTCGTTGTAAAACTTTCAAAACTATCCGTAGGTGCCCTTCGTGTTCCTCTTTTGTCTTCGAATATATCAATGTGTCATCAATGAACACAACCACAAATTTGTCCAAATATTCCTTGAAGATGCGGTTCATTAAGTCCATAAATGTTGCAGGAGCAATCGTGAGTCCAAAACACATAATTAGAAACTCATAATGCCTGTACCTCGTTTGGAAGGCCGTTTTCTGTACATCTTCCCTCTGGACCTTTAACTGATAATAACCCGAGCGTAAGTCAATCCTCGAAAACACTCGGGCACCCTGCAGTTGATCAAACAGGTCATCAATCCGGGGCAGTGGATACTGATTCTTCACTGTTAGTTTATTCAACTCTCTATAATCGACGCACATTCGGAGAGTTCCGTCCTTCTTTTTGACAAACAACACTGGCGCACCCCAATGAGAGAAACTGGGTCGAATGAACCCCTTGTCTAACAACTCCTGCAACTGAGTCTTCAGCTTCTTTAGTTCAGCAGGTGCCAGTCTGTAAGGATTCTTTGACACAGGCGCAGAGCCTGGATACACATCAATCACAAACTCAATCTCTCTGTCCGGCGGTAATCCGGGAAGATCATCAAGAAAGATCTCAGAGAATTCTCTAACCACCGGAAGGTCCTTTAGTTTTACCTCGCTGAGCAACCAAGTATCAATCACGGTAGCCAGATAAACAGAGCATTCGCCCTTAAACTTGTAACACCTGAGTTAACGGCCAGGTGATTTTCTTAACTGTATTAACGGTCATAAATATTTAATCTTCGTAGTTTAGGATTTATGCCAAGCTTAATTAATTCCATGTGGATTTAAACTAGGTTGAGTGGCAAAGTTGTAATAATGGAGGATTGAGGCCGATATATAAAGAAAAAGGAAATGTTTTAATTTCACTCAACCCACTGTAGCCGACATTCCCCTACTCTCGACGATTTCTTCCCTCCCAAGCCCTCGCTCTCTGCTATCGGTGTCTTCCTCGCCGATGACCGGTTTCTAGCTCGCATTCCTCTACGAATCCGCACCCGAGGTATGAAATGGACAATGTAGTTATCTGTTTGTGTTTGGAGCTCTGTTTTCAGCTCGGCATTTGAACTCGGATTTTATCAATGGCCGAGTAGTATTAGAACATTTTAGAATCCGAGAGTAGTAATGTCAACCCGAATCAATTCTGGACATTTTAAGTAACCAACTCAGATTTAATCGATAGTAGAACCTGTTTGTTTTATTTTGGATTTCAGATTCTGCACAGTATATCAAACCAAAGATTCGGGAATGACTTTAGCTAATAGATCTTAGGATGATTTATGAGTAGAGTTTTAGGATTTTGATTTAACTACTGTAATGCACATGTTTTAGGTGAAGAAGTTGAAGAGAAGAGGTCCAGATTGCTAAGGAGACCAGGTAAGTGAATGTATAGGTTTCTCGGTCATTAGGACCCTACATCAGAGGATACTAAGTAGAATGTTATGTGATGATTAGAAACTCCCTTATGCTGATGTCTAGTGTTCTTGATGACGTTTAGTTCGAAAGTAATATTCCATGATGGATAATGCTCTGCTCTGTAGCTTGATGTTTTAAGAGTTTCCATGTTCATGCATCATGAAAGTTTTATGTATATGAAAATGTTTTATAAGCGATGTTTCTCATCATGAACAAGATAAGAAGATAAAACTTATGCAACGTGGTTAAGTGAGGGTTGGGGGCGGTTCGGCGTATACCACAGTCCAAAAGAGGGACATATGAATACGACCCGCAGTAGGGACCATGATCAAACTCACTGTCGAACCCCCTTTACCGGCACAAATCCTCTCTTAATCCACACAACTAAATGAAGAACATGAATGATGAAATGAATGATGAATATGACCCATGTTATGAATGATGAAATGAATGATGAATATGACCCATGATTATGAATGAGGAATATGAACAAGAAATGATCTATGAGCTTGTTTTTCTCTGAATTATGCATTCATGCACTCATGTTGGTGTTGCATTCCTTACTAAGCATTAGGCTTATAGTTGAACCTTATGATGTAGGCGAAGAGATTACAGGTGAAGATACTAATTTCAAAGAGGATATTTAAAGCTGGTTGCTGGAGGATACTCAAAGTGATAGTGCGGGACTGGAGAGGCAATTATGACCCCTGGTTATTGCTCCCTTATGTCAGTAAGAATATAAGAACTGGAATTATGTAGGATGGTGTTAGTATTGTTTGAGTTAACTTTTGAGTCTGGGATTGGATATGAGGATATGTTTCCTTTTCAAAGGATTTATGTCATGCAAGTCTTCCGCTATTTATAATCTGAATGAATTTGTTATACCAGTAAGAGCCTTTCTTAGCTAAGTTGTGTTATGTGAAAGTTGGATGAATCCTTTTGGTAGGAGTTTCTACCGGAAGATGTGTTTTCTCCTATCGGTAGATGTAGAGTGTTTAGCCATCGGATGATGAAAGTGCTATTTTGTCGTCTAGCGATCGGCAGATGTAGAGTGTTTAGCCATCAGATGATAAAGGTGCTATTTTGTCGTCTAGCGATCGGCAGATGTAGAGTGTTTAGCCATCGGATGATGAAAGTGCTATTTTGTTGTCTAGCGATCGGCAGATGTAGAGTGTTTAGCCATCGGATGATGAAAGTGCTATTTTGTCGTCTAGCGATCGGCAGATGTAGAGTGTTTAGCCATCGGATGATGAAAGTGCTATTTTGTCGTCTAGCGATCAGCAAATGTAAAGTGTTTAGCCATCGGATGATGAAAGTATAGTTTTGTCGTCTAGCGATCGGCAGATGTAGAGTGTTTAGTGATCGGATGATGTAAAGCTTGTAAGCTATCGGAAGATGTCTTAGATGAACACGTGAATTTCACATGTTTATTGGTAGATGTTTTAATGAATCACGAGAGCTGCACGTGTCCATCGGTAGATGTCCACTAACGGATGATGTTTAAGTGATCACGTGAGAAGCACGCATCGGTAGATGTTTTCTGCCGGGTGTCAGTGAGAGAGTTGTGTGAAGTGCACGATACAAATCGGATGGTGCGAGCTCTGATGCATGCAAACCCATGCAATCCGAGATCGATGAAGTCGAGCGACTTGAGGGCAATTCATCCCCGCCCGACTATGTCTTAGAACCGATGATCGTGTATGGTTGCTCGTGTCTGTGAGCGATTAAGTAAGTAATATCATTAAGAAGTCAGGTACAAGGGATTAATTCTCTATCAGATAAGTTGAAGTCTTTAAGTCTGCTAGATACACTGTTAAAAAATAAATAAATAAATAAAGAGAGAAGAGAGTCCAATTATGAATTAAAATTTTAAGTAAAGTCAAGAATTTCGTGGCGATCCTCCCCGGGTCGTTACAAAACTGCTCTTGAACCTTCATAGAATAAGAAATAGGTGACCCACTTGACCTATTTAATGCCTGATATGCTTTTCCTTATCCGAAGGCCGAAAAGTTACCAACCCGGATCGATAGTCAATGGTGACAAAATGACGTGAAAGTCAATCCATCCCCAGAATTAGATCGTACCACTCTATGCTCATAACTATCAAGCAAGCATAGAGGGTATTAATCCCTACCGAGACAACGTTGCCTTGGAAGACACGATCAGACTGCATAAGAGCTCCCGAAGGCAGCATCACCCTATACTCATATTCTGCTAACTCAGACACTAACCCCAATCTAGCCATACACGCAGTTGAAATAAATGAGTGCATAGCTCCCGTATCTATCAAAGAAAATACTGGTACACCCATGACTAAAATAGTACCTGCTATGACGGATGGCTGAGCCTAGTCGTTGATATCACTAGGCTCAATAAATGCGAAAATCCTCGGCATAACTCTTCGCTGATCTCTGCCCTGTTGATTTCTGCCTGGCTGATTTCGGTCCAATAACGGGCAGTTCATGATATAATGGCCGACCTCTCCGCATCTATAGCAGCTGTTGGTACCCATCCGACATTCGCCAAAATGTTCCTTCTGGCATTTAGGACAAATAGGCTTTTGAGTAGCCCCGTGAACCTACTTTCCTTTGCCCTGATCATTTCCTCCTTCATGAGGCCTTTTAACGCCTCTTTGCTGTTGCAGCTGTCCTCTGGGTTGCCAGCCTCGATTCCATCCCTGAGGCTTGATCTCACGAAAGAAGCCTTTAGCAGACTCTCTAGGCTTAACGCAGGTCAATTCCGCAACTTCAAACTACAAGGCTCTCGCTGCGATGTCCTCGTAGGGCACATATAAAATGCCCGATACTATGATGTTCTTCCGGATCTCCTTGTTTAGTCCGTCCATAAATTGTTGCACCTTGTCTTCATTATCGCAGACTAGGCGCGATGCAAACCTGGATAAAACTTTAAACTTCCTGATATACTCCGCAACTGTACTGGTCTGCTTCAACTGCGTAAACTCAGCTCTCTTTGCCGCCCTCACCGTACGGCTGAAATATTTATTAAAGAACACAGTCTTAAACCGTTCCCACCTCATCAATGTCACGTCCGTAGTAGCCTTAACAGAATCCCACCAAGACCGGGCGTCCAAGGCTAGGTGGAAAGTAACGCACGTGACCTTTTCAGTATTGTCCACTTTGGCATACGCCAACATATCCTCCATCGTTCGAACCCATTCCTCAGCGATAGAGGGGTCCGTAGATTGTCCGTTGAATATTGGAGGCCGTAGCTTCTGAAACCTCTCCATGTTGTGGTTGTCCAGAACAACTATATCCCGGGCTCTCTGATTTTCTCGGTTCACTAAGTTCTCGATCTGTTGCGCTTGTCGGTCCATATGTTGGGCCTGACGGTCTAGCAAATCGGTCAGCCTATCTAAGGCATCGTCTATGGCGTCTCTACCTCGAACCATTTTCTATAACTCCTATAAAAGTTAGACAAATAATCCTAAGAAATCGAATTTAAACAAAGCATTTAAACATACTTATAGTTGAAGAAGGATGTCCACGTAGTGGCTGTGCAGTCGAGCAGTCTACAGAACCGTTTTTAAAACCCGGGGGCTCTGATACCATAACTGTAACAACTCTTAATACTATTCCTAATCTTTCCGTATTATTATTATTTTTTTTTATAACTTACTAGTAAACCTTTTCGTTAATTTGATAAGTTAAAGTATAAATTGTTGAAAAATATTAAAAAATCAATTAAATAAAACTGTTAAAACAGAAGAGGAATCGGCCCAGCAGAACAGAGAGCAAAAAGGGCCCAAGCCCAAAATTTTTCCTATTCACATCCGCCGCTCACTTCTGCTAAGCTACATCCACCGCTCAACACACATCCACCGGTGACTCACAAAACACATCCACCGGTGATGTCAGCCGGATGATTTATTCACCCCGCATCCACCGGTCAACAGTAACCGAACACATTTGCCGGTTGACTTTGACCAAACACTTATACAGACTTCTGTCGATCACAAAATGACAGAATCTATTACCTAGCTACATCCGCCGCTCAACAGTAACCGAACACTTAACCAAAACCCATACAATTTCCTCCTGTACTTACACATCATTCACTCAGAACTTCCAAGAACATTAAAAACAACATTCTCTATTTCCAGAAACATCAAAATGAACATTATATACAAATTATCAAAAAACACTACAAAATACTATCAATCTTTCAAAAACACTATACAATATCTTTCCAGATCCAAGTATCCTAAAATATTTAACTATACCATTTTCCTATCTTTCTATCCATCAATTTCCCAAAACACATACTTACGTCTCCACGGGTCAAAATAAGCAGCGACTGTGCCAGCACACTCCCACGAGCATTCTTCTTCAAGCTCTTAAACTTCGGGCGGAGGAACGTCGTCCACACCTTCCGTGATAGCAGGTACTATATTGATTATGGGCGTAGCTGTATTTTCTTTGTTAGACATGGGGGCTACGCACTCTTTTGTTTCCACTGCTTGTGTGTCTAGATTGAAGCTTGCACCTGAGTAAGCAGAATGCGAATATAGTGTGATGCTACCTTCAGGAGAGCGTATGCAGTCAGGTCATGTTGTCCAGGGCAATATTATCTCGATTGGGGATAGTACCCTCTATGCTTGCCTTATTGTTATGGGCATAGAGCATTATGACCTTATTTTGGGGATGGACTGGCTGTCACAGCACTTCGCCACCATCGATTGTCGATCCGGGATTGTGACCTTTCGACCCCCGGATAAAGCCGAGTTTTCTTATCAGGCGATGAACCGATTGAGTAGCTCACCTATTTCTTATTCCATGAAGGTCAACGAGCAGTTTAAAGGTGCGTGCTCTATTTATTTGGCCTCTGTATTTGATTGTCAGTTGCTCAACGGAGAAAAGCCGAGCGACATTCCTATTGTCAGAGAGTTCTCTAGGATCTTTCTTGATGATCTTCCCGGGTTACCACCAGACCGGGAGATTGAATTCACTATTGATGTCTATCCAAACTCCGCGCCAAGGTTTAAAAACCCGTACCGGTTGGCACCAGCTGATTTGAGAGAGTTGAGGACTCAGCTTGATGAGTTGTTAGAGAAGGGATTTATTCGACCCAGTGTTTCACCCTGGGGTGCGCCTGTTCTATTCGTCAAGAAGAAAGACAGGACCCTCAGGATGTGCATTGATTACAGAGTTAAACAAATTGACGGTGAAGAATAAATATCTGTTGCCTCAGATCGATGATTTATTTGATCAGCTGCAAGGTGCCCGAGTATTTTCGAGGATTGATCTGCGCTCGGGCTACAATCAGTTGAAGGTCCGGAAGGATGATATACCGAAGACGGCATTCCGAACGAGGTATGGGCATTATGAGTTCCTTGTCATGTCTTTTGGACTTACTAATGCCCCTGCAGCGTTTATGGACTTGATGAACCGTGTCTTCAAGGAGTATCTGGACAAGTTTGTGGTGGTTTTCATCGACGATATACTGATATATTCAAAGACGAAGGAAGAACACGAGGAGCACTTGAGAATAGTTCTGAGGATTCTATGTCAGCACCAGTTGTATCCAAAGTTCTCTAAGTGCGAGTTCTGGCTGGATCGAGTCAGTTTTCTTGGCAACATTATATCAGAAGAAGGGGTTTCTGTAGATCCGAGCAAAATTCAGGCGGTCAGAGATTGGCCACAGCTGAAGAACGTACGTGAGGTGCGTGGATTTCTCGGATTAGCTGGCTATTATCGGAAGTTCATAGAGGGATTTTCGAAGATCGCACTTCCTCTTTCACGATTGACTCGGAAGAACGCGAAATTTATATGGTCGTCTGCTTGTGATAACAGTTTTATGGAGTTAAAGCAGAGATTGAACACTGCTCCAGTATTAGCGCTACCTGTTGAAGGTGACAAGTATAGCATTTATTGTGATGCGTCAGGAGTTGGACTGGGTTGTGTGTTGATGCAAGAGGGGAGAGTTATTGCTTATGCTTCTCGGCAGCTGAGGCCGTACGAGCAGAATTACCCTACGCACGACCTTGAGTTAGCAGCCGTGGTCTTCGCACTGAAGATATGGAGACATTATTTATATGGGCAGCAGTGCGAGATATTTTCCGACCACAAGAGCCTGAAGTATCTATTTACACAAAAGGAGCTGAATATGCGACAGAGAAGGTGGCTTGAGTTCGTCAAAGACTACGATTTTGATATCAAGTACCACCCAGGAAAGGCGAACAAGGTAGCTGATACTTTGAGTAGAGTTCCTTCTGCAAGTCATCCTTCATTAGCAGCGATGTCAGTTACGCTGCGGTCTGAGATTGAGAGGTTCGATGTTGAGATAGTGGCAGAGTTGTCCAGTATGCTCTCTAACATTTCTCTCAGGCTGACTGTTCTGTATCAGATACGTGAGGCTCAGCAGAATGATACGGAGTGTGAGGAGCTTCGATCCAGTATGACATTGGGAGACTCGTCGGATTTTCATTTATCAGAGGATGGTATTCTGAAGTTCAGGCATAGGTGGTACGTGCCTAACGACGAGGATCTGAAGAAGGATATATTGGCCGAGGCACATTCTTCGGCGTATTCTGTGCACCCGGGAAGTACTAAGATGTACCGGGACCTAAAGCAACACTTTTGGTGGCCGAACATGAAGAGAGAGATCGCCAAGTACGTTGAAACCTGTCTAGTCTGCCAGCAGGTGAAAGCAGAGCACCAGAGACCGGCCGGAACATTACAGCCACTGCCTATTCCGGAGTGAAAGTGGGAGCAGATCTCCATGGATTTTATTGTGGGCTCCCGAGGAAGACGAAAGGCCATGATGGTGTTTGGGTGATCGTGGACCGATTGACAAAGTCGGCCCACTTCTTATCTGTGAGGATGGCATCTTCTATGGATCAGCTTGCCGAGCTTTATGTACAGGAGATTGTCAGACTTCATGGAGTGCCAGTCTCTAGTCTCAGATCGTGATCCGAGATTTACTTCAAAGTTCTGGAAGAGCCTGCATAAAGCTATGGGGACTCAGCTTAATTTCAGCAAGGCGTTTCATCCTCAGACTGATGGTCAGACAGAGAGGACAAATCAGATTCTTGAGGATATGCTCAGAGCTTGTGTGCTAGAGTTTCAGGGCTCGTGGAGCCGATATTTGCCTCTGATTGAGTTCTCGTACAACAACAACTTCCAGGCTACCATTGGCATGGCACCGTATGAGGCTTTGTATGGTCGGAAGTGTAGGTCTCTGTTGTATTGGGACGAGGTCGGCGAGGCCAGCGTCGTTGGTCCAGAGATTCTACAACAAACGGCCGAGAAGATTGCCATTATTCGACAGCGTATTGAGGTAGCTCAGAGCAGACAGAAGAGATACGCTGACACACGACGGAGAGAGCTAGAGTTCGAAGAAGGTGATGAGGTTTACCTTAAGGTTTCTCCTTTTAAAGGCGTTGCGAGATTCGAAAGGAGGGGCAAGTTAAACCCTCATTATGTGGGGCCATTTCCTATTCTGAAGAGGATCGGGAAGTTTGCGTATAGACTACAGCTTCCGGATTCTATGGAGGGTATCCAAGATGTATTTCACGTATTGATGCTTCGGAAGTGTCTACGCGATCCATCGCATGTCGTGGAGACTACAGAGATCGAGGTACAGCCTACCTTGACTTACGAGGAGAGGCCGGTGCGTATTTTGGAGTCTTCCATCAAAGTTTTGAGCAACAAAAAGATTCCGCTAGTTAAAGTTTTGTGGCGGAACCACGAGGTGGAAGAAGCTACGTGGGAGCGACAGCAGGATATGATGACTAAATATCCAAATCTGTTTGTATGATTTAATTTTGTGGACAAAATTCTAAATAAGGTGGGTGGAATATAATATCCGGCCTGTACGGAATTTTTATATTATAATATATATTGACATTTCTATAAATATGTCAAATCAACTCGTTTTACAAAAAGGAAGCGCCATTATGATCCTAATTATTAATTGGAATTTTAACAAATTTTCGGAGTAATAACGCTATATTCCGAGTAATTAAGTTTCTCGTAATACAAAGGACGTTTTAGTAAAAATAGTAAACGATGTCCGAATTGCGAACGGACGGTTTTAATAAATCCTAAATAATAAGTTGGACCTATTGGTGAAATATGGAGATTTGGAGAAACCGAATCGTTAGACAATTAACGAAACAAATGACGAAACAAATAGAAAACAATGGAAGGGCAAAATGGTAATTTACCAAATCAATTTTTAATTTAAAATGACAAACTTCCTTATTTCTTCTCCATTTCTCCCTGTTCTTCACGAAACACCAGAGAGCTACTCCCTTTCTCCCTCACGCGAGCCGTCGACGCCTTCCTCCATTTTCGACCTCCGTTCGTCCTCCAATCATTCCGTTTTCTTCACGTTTTATCCTCCAATCGACGCTGTAGGTATAATTCTAAAGTTTTAGAGCGTTAAATTTCGAGTTTCGTAGAGTTAAACCAATTAGGGTTCGTTTAGGGTTTCGATTAAAAACGAGATTTAGAATTCGAAATTTGTAGATTTGCTGTAATTAAGTATATATTGAACGTATTGGACGTTATTAGACTAATCTAGTTGATTTAGGAAAAATGTTATAATTTGTGAAATTTCGAGATTTTAGGGAAAACTCGTAAATTAGGAATTTAGGTGCCGAGCGTAAATTGCTCAAATAAACAGCTCAATGAATTGGATTAGAACTTTAGAAAGTTCCGTAGCTAAGGTTTTGTAAATTTGGGCGATCGATAGCTTAGACTCGTTTAACGTTGATATTATGTTTTGCCTCAGACAAACAACGCTCGTGGACGGAGCTTGAGCTGCTTTGGACACGAGGTAAGTTCTCGTGATCTTTTCTGGCCGATTGGCCTACACCGTACGTCGTGGTCGTCTCGAGGAGTTTCGGAGATATATAGGCTTAAATATGTTTTGGTTGGGTAGTTAGGATTAGTTCTGTATAGGTTATGTTTTTAATTGCTTTATTGTCTCGATGGTATAAATCATGTATGTTTACTTTATGTTATATTGAACTGCTCACGCATCACGGGTTTTATAAAGCAGGAAAATGAATTTTCGCACGATGTTTTAAAGAAAATGGCGATGTGGCCTGGAGAGGGGCTATTGATCTATTGTGTAGATCGACTTACGGGTCTGTCACAATACCACATCTAACACGTACTCATATAGTTACAGGTCACGTGAGATGGGGCTCAGGCACGGCTGTACGTGTTGTAAGCGTGTACCCCCCTCCCCCTCTAACTGGAAAGAGTAGTCCGACCGCAGGATGTGCTCTCTCCGGTTAGGGGGAAGAGATCTCGGTGACACCCACAGAGTAAAGTAAAGTAATGAAAATGACGCATGATTAAGAACTCATACGCACAACATGCATTGCATTTATGAGAGCTTGCTGAGATTTTTATCTCATAGGTGTCTGTATGGTGTAGGTGATTACGAGGAAACAGGTGAGGATGAGATCACTCCACCTGAGGAGTGACACAGTTGACGGATGATGACTCGCGGTGGTGTGCTGGCGTAGTCGAGGCGCTTTTGACCCGTGGGACTCATGGTTAGGTGTTTTGATGTTGTTTTGGGAATTGTCAGGCTGAAATGAATAATTGTATAGACATTTTAGGATGTTTGAGAACTGGTAGTTGATAGGTTTATGTATCGATGTTTTGAAATGTATTGGAAATGGATTTTATAATCTTTTGTTGATTTCAAAACAAGAGGATTTGTTTAGGTTTTAAACATATCCATGCGGTTTGTTTTCATGAAAATAAGTTATGTTTTAAATGTGTTTCGAGTCGTTGTTTTGGGGCGATTGGTAAATGAGAAATTGATGGGGTTGAGAGTGAGTTAAGGTTGATGAGTATGGTTGAGAGTTATGTTGAATATGTATTGTTGAATGGTAAGGTTTGGTGATAGGAGTGAAGTGAGAAAGCAGGGAAAGAAGGCAATGAAGAAGGGGGGGCGAGCCCTCTGGGAAGCGATTCCAGGGGGGTTGCCGAATGCTCGCCAGGGTGGGCGATCGTTCGCCCCCCTGTTGTCAACTTCTCCAGATTTTCCAGAGAAGTTGCCGAGTGATCGCTGGGCGATCGCTCGATATTGAAGGAGATCGCTAGGGGCGATCAACCAGGCGAATGATCGCCTGGTTGCAATCGCCGTGGGCGATCGATCGCCTGTTTTGGGAGATCGATCGCCCCTGCATAAATGGGACGGCTTCCCCATTTTGCCCCGCTTTCAGTTTTCAATTGTTTTAAATGTTTTTATTTAATTGTTTAATTGTTTTAAGTTTATTTAATTGATTTTTAAAATTGGTTTTCAATGGTTTTCTAAACGACTTTAAAGAATTCGTTTTAAATCGAAATTCCGCCTAGATTCATTTAAAGTTATATAGGAATAAAAAATATATATATACGGGAAATTGGGTACAGTATTAGGGTCGTGACATATTTACCCCTCCATTTGATTTCTATTTTGTTTCTCCACCTTTCTCGCTATTTGACTAACTATTCGTTTTTTCCAAATTTTCTTATTCCACCATAATTCCAATTTATTATTTAGGTTCCAATAAACTTTTTGTTCGCAAAACGGACTCAATTTGACATATTTACAAAAATACCATTATTTAATGGAATTCTAAAATCCCGTAAAACCGGGTGTTACACCTTTAGCAAAATCTCAACGTGGTATCAAAGCCAAGTAATGGCATCGCCCAGCTCCACGATCTCTTCCTCCCTGTCAATTTTCCATCCTTCCCTCTGCCTCCTTTCCCCTCTGCCAATCAAACACTAACCATCAAACTTAATAATACAAACTACCTTAGTTGGAAGGCACAACTCCTCAACGTGGTCATTGCTCATGGCATAGAAACCCTACTAGATGGCTCTCTTCCTTCTTCCCCACAATTTCTAGATTCACTGTCTTCTCAGCCAAATCCAGACTACTCTACCTCGCAAAGGTTAAATCGGCTCGTTATGAGCTGGATTTTCTCATCGATCTCCAAAGAGCTCATTCCCCAAGTCGTGTCTTTCACCATTGCTAGCGAAATATAGAGCGCTCTCGCTTAGATTTTTACTTCCTCGTCACTCGCCAGGATCACTGATTTGAGAAGCCAACTTCATTCCTTGTCTAAAGAAGGAATCTTAGCAACTGCCTATATTCAAAAAATCACCGCATTGTGCAATGCACTGGCTGAGATTGGCAAACTAGTGTCTTATCGAGACAGGATGATCTATTTCTTGAATGGTCTTGGCAGTGAATATAACGTCTTTGTCGTCTCTGTTACAAATCGGCCTGACCAACCCCCCCGGAAGAGGTACACAGTCTACTCCAGAGCTTTGACTTCAGGTTAGAAAAACAGAACTCGGCTGTCTCTCTTTTGTTGCCAAACCAACTTCAAGCAAATGTTGCCCATCTTTGTCCTGTTCGCCAAGGCTGAAGTCCATATTTTCCTCAGCCAGGTCCGCTCTGACAGAACTATCCGTCTGGATTCTAACCCAGCGGTGCTGGATCCACCTCCTGGTACTCACTCCAACCAAAGTTTAAGGCAAAGTGTCAAATTTGCCAGAAACCAGGTCATTTGACCATCGCTTGTTATCATCGGCTCACCCACAACTAAACCAGAACCGTTCTTCTGTTAGCCAACCGCCAACCCACCAATACTTTAACCCGACCCAACCCCATTACAATTATCCAGCCCCCTCTCCCTACCCTCAAATTTTTCATCCTTCTGAAGCCTAACACAAAGCCCTGTATGCCTCCTCTCCGTCCTTCGGCACCGAGCAACCTTTGTCCTCCACCAGCGGTCTTTCTGCCAACAACAAAATTCCTCCCTTCTGTTGCGCCCTGGATTCTGGACACTGGTGCTACGCACCATTTCACTCCACACGGGGACATTCTCAATCATCCTCAACCTACTCTGGTTCCTTGCAAGTAGCCACTACCGAAGGTACTCTACTACAAATCTCTCATCTTGGTTCAGTTGCTATTCCTACTCACTCTCGCCCATTAAATTTTCACACAGTTTGTCACACTCCACAGTTATCTCAAAATCTCATCAGTGTACAAAAACTGTGTCGAGACAATTCGGTCTTCATTGAATTTCATCATAATTTTTTTGTGTCAAGGATCGGATATCCAAACAGCCACTACTCCAGGGTTCTCTCATTGATGGACTCTACCAGTTTCCATCCGTCCGGCCAGTTCAAACGTTCCATACTCGGCTGCCTTCCTCGGACAATTCCTCTTCCTCTTTTTGGCACCATCGATTAGGGCATCCTTCCTCTTCACTTCTGCAACGTGCATTAAAATCATCAAGTATCTCACTGTCAAAAACAGATTTGTCCCCTTTTTGTGTTTCTTGTCATGTAGTGGAAACCTGTCTTGTACTACTATTTCATTCCTCAATTGCACAACACTTTTGGCCTTATGTTTTTGCAATAGCAGCAAATCTCATAAATTTACTTCCTACTCCTGTTTTACAAAACAAATCCCCTTTTGAGTGTCTGTTCAATAAAATACCAGATTATCCGTCCTTATGTGTTTTTGGCTGCCTCTGTTTTCCTTTTATCCGACCTTTCAATAAACATAAGTTACAGCCTCGCTCTATTCCTTGTGTCTTCTTAGGGATTAGTTTTCATCATAAAAGTTATATCTGTTTGGATCCTAAAACATACAAAATTTATATCTCTCGACATGTATCTTTTGTGGAGTCCATGTTTCCCTTCTCGCACATTCCAAAATCCAACACACCATCACCATGTTTCTCCCTATCAATTCCCCTCCTCTTTCCTCCCACCTCGATCCATCATACTAACCCTCATTCCTCTAATACTTCATCATCTTCCGCTCCAAATACTACACAAAATCAATCCTCACCCCCACCTTCATCACCTTTATATCCCATACCTCAACCATCCTCACCTATACCCATTCCAGTTAATACCCACCCTATGAGAACCCGAGCCAAAGATGGTATCTTTCGACCCAAAGCCTTTTATGCTGTGACTATCATCGAACCAAAAACATTCCTTCAAGATTCCAAATATCTACATTGGTTAACAGCCATGCAAGAGGAGATCTCCACCCTAAATGATACTAATACATGGACTTTGGTATCTCTCCCTTCTGGGGAAAAACTCATTGGGTGTAAATGAGTTTTTAAGATGAAACTTAACTCAGACGATACCATTAGCATATTTAAATCTCGTTTAATGGCAAAAGGATATGATCAGACCAAAGGCATAGACTATGAAGAGACCTTTAGTCCTGTTGTAAAGCCTGTCTCGGTGTGACTGACTCTTTTCTTAGCCGTCTCTTTTGGGTGGCATATAAAGCAGCTTGACATTAGCAATGTCTTCTTACATGGTGATTTAACTGAAATAGTGTTCATGCAATAGCCTCCTGGGTTTATTAGTACATCTCATCTGTCAGCTGTTTGTCTCTTACATAAATCTCTCTACGGTCTTAAGCAGTCCCTCCGAGCTTGGTATACGAAGTTGTATGATGCTCTAATAAATTGGTGCTTTACAGGGTCAAAATCTGATTCCTCCTTATTTGTTTATCGTACACCATCCTTTATTCTGATCATGCTGGTTTATGTATATGATATTATCTTAACAGTCAACTCTCCTACTCATATGGACAAGCTGTTAAATTATCTACACTCAAAGTTCAAAGTCCGAGACCTTAGACCTCTATCATTTTTTCTAGGGATTCAAGTCACCCGCACACCAACAGAAATGAGGTTCTCACAATCCAGATACATATCTGACCTACTTCACCATGCAAATATGGAATCCTGCAAGTCTATCCTCACTCCCATGGTTGCTGGACCGATTTTATCCCAACAGTCTAGCACACCCCCACGTGATGGTTACCTTTATCGCAGCATTGTTGGTGGGCTACAATACTTTTGCCTAACAAGACCAGACATTGCTTTAGCTGTTAACAAAGTCTCTCGATTCGTGCATGATCCTACCGATGTTCATTGGCAAGCTGTTAAACGGATTCTGTGATATCTTAAAGGTACTTTATCTTTAGGTATATCTTTCTCGCCATCTGACAGTTGCAACTTGACTTGCTATACAGACGCCGACTGGGTCCCTTGTCCAGATGATAGAAAAAGCACATGAGGTTTCTGTATTTTTCTGGGGAACAATCTCATTTCCTGGTCCTCAACTAAGTAAAAAGTAGTTTTAAAGTCCAGTACTGAATCAGAATATCATAGTGTAACAAATAGTGCGGCAAAATTACTTTGGCTCCAATCCTTATTAGGCGAATTGAGTATTCATTCCCTAGCGGTACCTCTCATTCTCTGTGATAATGTGAGTGTCACGTATCTTGCTTCAAATCTCGTGCTACATTCCAAATCAAAGTACGTTGAAATTGATTTTCATTTTGTTCGAGAAAAAGTATCAAAGAAATTACTACAGGTAAAGTTTGCTCCTTCAGAAAACCAAATAGCCGATGCCTTAACAAAACCTCTTCCTCTCTCCTAGTTTGATCACTTTAAATCCAAGCTCGTCGGCCTACGGCCTTGATCTTGAGGGGGGATGTTAATGTATTTACTGTTCACTAGTTTTAGTTTGGTTGTAACTAATTTAGTTTCGGTTGTAAGGCTTAGTTTTTCTTCTTCTCTATTTTCGATATATACCTGTAAAACAGTTGATTTGATTAATTGAGACAGAGCCATCGTTTTCCCTTTCTCTTCTCTCCTTCTGCCTTATTCCTTTTTCCTGCTCTTCACCGTGGTTGTTTTCTTCGAACACAAGTTTTCTCAAACATCACTCCTTTAGTAGAATCTCAACGTTTATTATAGATTTACAGATTGAGCTATGATTATGAGAGATTTTAGGAGTTAATCTCATATGAGGGTTTGGAAATTTGTTATGTGATTTTTGTTTGGTGGAAATTAAATCTAATGCTCTAAAATTGAAAAATAAAATTATAGTATATTACACATGTATTCTTGCACAGCGATACAAAAGAAACTATTTTTTTTTTTTTTTGTATTTTGAATATATGGCACCGCGACTCTAGTATTCTTGCATTGCGATGCGAATGAAACTATAATTTCTTTTATATATTTTGCATATATTGCGGCAGACCCTGGAATCTGTTATCGTAGCATGATATGAAAGCTAATTATTTTAGATCAGCTCAATTGTCCAATATTGATGGACCAAATCTCGGATCATATTGATGGACCAAGTCACGGCCCTATTACACAATGCATGGGCCTAGTTTTTAGATCAGACTGGTCAGACTTGGTCCACTAACGAGGATGAATAATGACTCCACCACTTATAAAAAAAAATGGGTTTGGACTAACTTTACACTTGGGCATTAGTCTCGGAAGCTTGAGGTTCAATCATTAATTAGGACTCCGCAATCAAATAAAGAATGGTCGTTAAACTTCTACGACGAGTACTAGAGATCTTAGAACTAAAAGGTTTGCTTTAGTTCGAGTTTACATCATTAATGACAGATGGTTGCGAATAAATCGTCATGTGCATTCTCAGAGCACAATGAATGAGCATGATTGCTTTCACAAATTCAATCGGACGGCGGAGCACAATTGATGACAAACAAGCTTCGTCGACACATAGAACACTAGGAAGTGAAGATTTTGATCCTTCTTGCGGTGTAGCTTTTTGATTATGGTAATTGGCATTCAACAACATACTTTATTCTTTTGGTTAAGGATTTTTAGCATCAATTTCTTACAATCCTCTTTGTTCAATTCCTCAAACCGTCATTTGATTTCTTATGTGTGAAAAACTCAATTGAACTAAACTGATTTGTTAGTCATTTGATTCTCTCCCAAGTCAGTTCAATTATTAAAAAAAAAAAAAAAAAATAGTCTTTTTTTTTCTTCAAAATTTTTCACAATAAATAATTAATCATAATTAATTTTCTGGTATCCGTCTGGTTTGGTTCATTCAGTTTTTTCTTTCATGAATCGAGAACCAAACCTCTTTGTTCGGTTTCCTAAATCATTATGCAACTTCTTATAAAGAGTCATAGCCAAACAACCCATTTGTTTTTAAAATCTTTGAGTTTTAACTACTTTTATACTACTTTAGATTGTGGCATCTCACAATAAATTAGTAATAGTATTAATTATAATAATTATCTCTTTCATTACCTTTTTTTGCATGATCTTATTGTTTTTATTTTTTATATTGCAATTGGACGTTATGACATTAAAATGTACTAAAACCTTTCTAACACAAAAGGCTCCACCTACATTCATTGACTTTGGAAGATATCAAGTAAAATAGTTTTTTATTCTAAGAAACTTGTCAAATTTTTATTATTTTTACAAATTAAACCCAAAATAATAATAATATACTCGTCAAAAAAGTCAGCCAGTCTTGATAAGAACAAACTAGTTTTAATTAATAGATGGGTTATGAGTTGAATTTCAAGTTGGTAGAACATAAAATAGTATTTGATTTTTTTAAAAATATTAAATTCACATAAATAAACTTGAATATTTAAAAAGTCAAAAATATTTATTAATTAAACCAAAATTTTATTTATCAAACTTTACCTAAATCCTGATATTGTTTTTATTTACAATTTGCTTAACTTTAAATTGTTAAATTTCAATAAATATAATTTGAATTTAGAATAATTAAAAAGGGAAAAGAAGAAAATATTGCTCTAGAATGATTTGAAGTAGAAGATTTAAATTAGCAAAAAAAAAAAAAAAAAAAAAAAAAACCTCCACGATTAGGGTTTGTCAATTCTTTGATTTTCAGTCCATTAATTATAGTTTAATGGACAGAATATTGACATTTTAGGGTTTGACATTCGTGTAATTTAATTCGATTGTTGATGGTCAAATATTTATTTAAGATAAATGTTGGAGAAGTCAAATAACTAGTAGATCATACAATTCTGTAGGGCACAACAAAACAACTAATCTGAAATAATAAATAATTTAATGAATTTTCATTGCTAAATCTAAAACATTCAATGTGACAAGAGAGAGAGATTCAATGAATATACAACGTTAAAAATAATGAAGATTTTGGATTAGCTAATGATGATTAAGATTTTGGATTATTGTTTAAACAATAAATTGCAATCGGAGAAAGAGAAATGAACCGTCGTATGCGGGCCCAGAACATGATAATTTTAACGGATATTCCGACGACAATGTTCTATGTGCTCGCGTTTAAAAAAAGTATAAAGTTTATTAGAGGTCAAGACACTTGTATAATCTAAAATGGTTGATTAAATCAGATTTATTTCAAAATAATTCACACCCAAGTTATTCATATGAAAAAACTAAAATCAAGAATTTGAGTCGCTTGAAATTATGCAATCAATAAAAAGATAGATGACACTTGCAATGAAAGGAAGAAACTTTTTTATGACATAAAAATATTAGGATTTTAATTTATTTTGTTTATTCGTGTTATGAAAAAAAAGTTAGAATGCAAATTTGTCGAGTCCCACTTCTGCAAACAAGATATTATTCGAATAAGTTTGAGATTCTTAATAGATTTGTTTTTGGGTCTTACCTAAAATGGTTCTGATTAGGTTAGGGATAGAAATTTATTTAGTATTTATTTATTTTCTCGTGCAATGTGAGATTCTTCAATTCTCTCGATATTGATTAGATTTATGAAAATTTCTCATGCTTAGACCACAACATTAGAAAATCATGATTAATAATCAGTAATCTTAATTAACTCTCTAAATTAAACATTTTAAGTAACACTAGGAGGTCATTGATCGAGAGAATAAGTTTATTGTAAAGAAAAGTAAGTTAAATTGTCTATTTTTTTTTTCTTTTTTAATCATTAATAGACATAGAGATGGCTCTCAAAGATTATTTAATTTATGTTAATTTAGATTTCAAATATAAAAAAAAAAATAAGAAAAATAAATGTCTAAACAAGAAACGATAGATTCCAAAGAAATGGATCTGATTTACAATGATCATGATCTTTTACAATAAATCCATCTCAAAATTAGCTTATAGTGATGTGATCCAATTGTTGTATTGTACATGATAAATTGAGCTTCAATTTCGCTCTTGAAAAAAATAAAATAAAATAAAATTAATGAAAAATAAAAATACGAGTTCGAGTAATTCCCGCTGTATTTTCTCGAACGAGACTCGTTTCGGAAAGAAAATTAAATTATTAGTTTGATTCTTCTTTTTTATGATTGTTTTGGTGTCATGAGATTCAAATCCAGGCCTATGTCCATTCCATTGTAGGCAATCGGAGCATACATCCACAGATCATCTGAGCTTAACAGCTGCACATTTTTTAAAATAATTAGATAATATAAAAATAACTAAATAAATACTTTATAATGTTATTTCCAGAAGTTAGAGCTTTGTTACCTTGATTTGGAGCTGTAAGAACTTGACATAGTGAACAGCTTCTTCAAGCATTGTGCTGATATCAACCTGCACGACCCATAATTTCAATTTTTTAGACAATTTTTAAATAATTTCAAATTTAATATATAGTTTGGTTTGAGATTTTAATTATTTTATATTGTAGTGCCTACCTTTGTTCCATTTGGAACTAGGGTTTGAAGAATCTTCAACCTCTCGTTGATCCTCTCTCTTCTCTTCTGCAAGTTTAAACCAGAAAAAAGATGAACTTCTGTTGGTTGAAATGTTATTGAAAATGGTAACATTTTATGTGGACTTACTCTTGCATAGAGACTCTGAGGGTCAGTGGCCGACCCTCGGTTGGCTCGGGTTTTGCCTTTCGAGCTCGAAGTGAGTTCTTCGTTCGAGTCGTCCTCCGAGCAGCAGCTGCTCGTGCTTTGCCCGTTGAACCCGCCATTTCCATCTTCATTGCAGCTGGTTGAGCCACCTTTCTGGCTCTTCTTTGATCTCACATTTCTCTTACTTTTTTGAATCTGCATTGTTGAGTGATGATTAATTGGCCAGTCATTGGGAAAAAAATTTGATTATTTAAAAAAAAATAAATGAACTTGCTTCGCTTGAATTCCAAGATCTTTTCTTCGAACTCTCGATCTGACCGTCTTTTTCTTCCCGAAAAAGTTCCGATTGCATCGTCCTATTTTCGACGCTTTCGCTATTTTCTCGATTTAAACACTCCTCGTCATGAACGTGATAATCCATTTGCAAAACCGGGTTCGAATCGCTCAAGTAGAAGTTCTCGCCCAGTGAAAAACTAGTAGTGGCCATATTCATTAAGGATTGATCGTTTCCAGGCCAAAAAGAGGATTGAAAAACTCCATTCCCGTGGCTTGGATCAGAAGAGTTGCTCAGCAGCTGAGCCATGAAGTTGGCCTCCTCTGCTGTATAAATCCCACTGAGAGAAATCCACTCTCCCTCTGCAATGGCTCCCATCGGCTCCATTTTTCTGGTCTAACGACAAAAAAAACAAAGTGTCTGTTTGGTTTTCAGTAGGGAGAAGCTCAATTTGCTGAGTAAGGTTGGCGAAACGTGCACATATATATACACACACACAGAATTATTGCATATTTGTTATATATTATTATTACAAATAAAGTAAGCTTGATTGTTATTATTTTAAGATGTACTCCCAACTCAGAGTTTCCAAATATTGCAATAAGAAAAGGTCCAACTTCTCTGCTTGCAATGGTCTTCAGTGGGACCAAAAGACAACTAAGAAATGAACAATAAAGATTAATATTATGTATAAAATAAGATTTTTATAAACGCAACCTTTCAGAAGCTTATAAGGGTCGCCATTGTTTTTTAATACGAAGCACACAAGGCCAATGATTAAGCAGTCAAGAAGATATCGCCCTTGAGAGTAGAAAAAGCTGTAAGGGAACTGGATGGAGAATAGGAGAGACGAGGGAACGTGCAGATTGTCTGGAATTTGATGAACACGGAGAATAATGTCAAAGGGAATGAAGTTGGTGAAGTTAGAAAAAAAGCTCTCTCTCTCTCTCTCTCTCTCTCTCTCTCTCTCTCTCTCTATTTCTCTGGAGATCCACAAAGATGGGTCTTAAATTCTGACAGAAGTTCGTGTCTGGTTTTTTGGATTGTTTTGTCCCCTCTTCCTCTTCCAAATCTTACTCCAACTGTCCTTTTTTCCTTCCCTACTTCACACGTCTGCAATTCTGTATTGACATTTCCTACAAAGTTGGAACTTGTAACACATTAAATCATGAATAACTTCTGAGATTTGTAATTGTAGAAGAACTAAACGCCTCTAGGGTGGAACTCAGTCGAATATAATCAAAGTTTTTGGTTTTATTTTTCAAAAATCGATAGGAACGTAACCGGACTAGTACTGTATGATGTACCAAAGGAGTTGGTTTGGCTGGATGTTGTCACACTATGATATTTTATGGAGTCTAATTAAAATTATGAGATTTACCTCTTTGAATACTATCTATTTTTTAAATATTGGAAAAAATTAACAGAAGATACCCGACATTAATAAACTATGATATTATCTGTGTTGTTGTGGTGATAATGACCTTCATCTTTTCTCATGACCTAAGTTCAAGGTTGATGAAAGCATTCTCTCGCTTGGACAGACCAATGATAGAACTAGCCAACTCTAACCAAATCTCGAGCCGACTCAATTAGGGACATGCAAAGGCAAGTCATGACTGTTTAGCTCATTTACAAATGTTAGATTCAATGTGATCTGAATTCTAATTGGATCATGTTTGTTTGGTCCACGTTAGGAATTTCGTTATAACTAAGATTAGAATTCTAGTTTAACATATAAATATATACTTGAATCACAAAACTCATGATACTTTGATTTCTAAGTAGTGATTTTTCTCCACTACCCGTGATTTTTCTTGAAAGCGTTTTCCACGTAAATATTAGTGTCCATGTTTTTCCAATTCGCGTTCGGTTTTCAACAACAAAAAATATATAAATAACTCACCACGACTTTTTGTTACTATAGCGACTCGAACTTAAGTAGACATTTTTAATTATTGGCCTCGTCTGGTCAATTAAACTCGTGAACTCATCAAATAAACTGTGGTTTATTCGCGAATTAACTTGTCTCATTTGACATGTTAATGCTATAATTATCAAATATATATATATATATTATAATATTATTTGGAAAAAAAATCTCTCTAAACTATGGGGTACGTGACTCTCTTACCCTTAAACTATATTGTTAATAAATCAATGTTTAAATTATCTTTTGTTAACAAGATAATCATTCATGTCAATTTACATTGAGTTGAATATTTTTTCAGGTGTGGACTTCTGCAATTCTGCTTGGGCGTCCACAAGAAGCGCCCAGACTGGAATTTAACTGATAAATTGACATAAATGATTAACTTGTTAATAGAAGATGGTTTAAAAAAAAATTATTAACGAACATGGTTAAAAAGTCAGATTGTCACTAATCTCATAGTTTAAGAGTTTTTTATTTATTTTTTCTCTATGATTTGTATAAACATATTCGAAGAAACATAATCTAACTCTTTTTGTTTAACAATCGTAAAAAGAAATTAATAATATTAGATGAATTCAGCCAAGTTATAGTTGTAATTGTGGAACTCATCCTTCTAAGATATTAAAAATCTCAAATATCTATCATATTTAAAGATTTTTCCAAAAAATAAAATTAAATAAATAGAAAAAATGGCCATTTCCAAAGTCCTACCATAGATACCGGCGTTGTTCACTCATCATAATTAAAAATTTAAAAATAAATTAATTATAGAATCAATAAATAATAATAAATGAAATATAAAATAAAATAAAAGAATGTTTATTTTTTTAATTTAAAAAAAAAAGACATTATAGAGCCGGCCATTGCAGACAGAGAGGAATAATATCCCATGCATTAAAGATTTTGAAATCTGATTTTATTTGAGAAAATAATTTCTTCTTCTTTTTTTACTTTTTATTTATTTATTCTTAATTTTTTTAATCTTGATCGCTGTATGCAAGCACGACTCTTGGCTGCCTTTGATTTCATCTTTTGATTGAGCTGTCAAGAAATAATTCCCATTAAATAAAAAAGGTAATATTAATTGATATTATTAAATTATTTATCATTAATTTCGTTATTTTTATTTATATATATTCAAAATTACTATCAAACTTTGTTAAGAGATAAAAAACAAAAATGAAAATGTATTATGCAAATGCAAGGATCATTGTAAAAACTCAAGATTATGCTTCTCTCCATCTCATCCAGACCATCGAATTTCTTCATCCAATGGTCCAAAAATCTTGTGCAATTTATTTGTTTCGATTGCCCGAAAGAATATGATCAATAGATAATTAAAATCATTAATTCTGCTGAAGTTTAGTAACCTAAATTCTTGTTAAGTCGGATTGAAAAATATTGACAAAGGTAATAAAATGAAATTATAATTTTTTTTTAAGAATTTGTACAGGTACAGGCACCAAACATAACAATCTACCGACTATATTTATTTTTTATTCTCTTTATTTTTATAAGTGAAATCGTGATTAGTTACGTTGGTGTCGTAACACTGATCGTGACACCAATAGTAAACAGCAATAATGGACAAAATAAAATGCGTAAAGTAAGGAGACACGAAATTGTTAACGCAGTTCGGCAACCAGCCTACGTCTGCGGGGCCACGCCCAGAATTAAAAACATTTCAATGAGTTTACAAAATTGCAAGACAACCGGACTTATACAAATAAAGACTCCATCTTATCTTTGTCGCCGTCTCTAGCCAACTTCCTCAAGGAAACTGTTTTTGCGAGATCCCCTCGACTTTAGATCGACCTCTCCCGAGATCTAAATGCGACAAGCTCCCCTTGTCGATATTGACTCCTCCCGGAATCCGTGTATGGCAAGATCCCCTTGCCCACGATCAGAGTGACAAGCTCCCCTTGTCAATTAATAGAACTCCTCCCGAGTCCCAGTGCTGTCTCCTCCTGAGACTGATCTTTAATGAAGAATAAAATAGGATTGCGCCTATGACACCGCTTGTGACACCAACCATTATTATAAGATGCAACCAACCACCACACTCGTATAATAATGAAATCCAACAGCAGCAGAGGTAGAGTGTAGACAACAATCTCACAGAGATCGAAACAACAAAAAACACACTCACTTGCAGAAGCAAGAGAGGAAAGAAAACCGGCGGCTCACGACACAAGAAATATATGAGAGAATACTAATAATCCGCCTGCCTATTCTGTGAAGAGTAGATGTTTAATATATTTGCAGCAGATTGACGTTCCAAAACAGAAAGCACAGCATAAGGAAACTGAATCTGAAAAATCAAACTCGTGACACCTTTTGCGACACATATGGAAAGTACCAAAATAAAAATATATTTGGAACCCAGAATAGATGGATCACGATTCTTGCTCTGTGTAATGATATCCAGAATTCATAAACTTTAAATCAACCTTCCACAGATAAATATAATTGATAACTTGATTTCCAAGTAACTTTCCAAATAACTAACTTTCCTTATTTTTCAAGGTTACCAAAAACAAATATTCTGCATAGTTTTGGTAACACAATCTCCAATAAATCTGTATGCTTTGCAACTGAATAATATAGCAATCTATATTTAATTTCCAAGATAAATTAAATTATTTTGCCAAACAAATATATGCCAACACAAAATATACATTAACAATAAGTTTTATATATTTGTCCTACGTGTAAACTCGATTTTTAGACATAATGAATTTATCTAATATACTCGTGAGAGTTTGCATGTAAATATTACAGTCTATTCTTCAATTTTTTTAAAAAAATTGTCATTTGAAATTATAACGGGCTCAATAGAAGATAGCTATGTAGATATCCCACACTTGAACTAGGAGGAATGAAAACGGGAGAAGAAATGTCCGAAAATGAAGAAATCAAGATAGAAATGTGAAGCAAGGACATGATGTATTTGGAAAATGCTAACATAACCTAATTTTCAAAACTTATGAAAGTTGGAAAAAAGAACACGCAACAACTAAAGAATGCATGTCTGATTAAACCATTCTCACGAGGACGTTGTTTCGATATAATACCAAGTGACGAAACCATAATTTTACAATGAATTGTTGTGATCTTGGGGAGCACAATATAAATAACATTTCATTTCAAATTAGTACACGATATTTTGATTAAAAGTCTTAGAGCAAAACTTTTTGGATCTTGACCGAAGCGAATAATATTATATTATTATGTAAAAATGTGTTAGCATGTAGCAACAAAAGGTTGGCTGAACGATGATATGGACTCTATCAAACAGGTGATTTTCTCGCCTACTACAGATCTCATACTACCCCCCATAAACTGAAAATCCATAACCCCCACCAATTACTACAGGAATATCGTTTAATTAACTTATGCTTGTTTGAACAACTTCAGTCAATCTCTCGATCTTCTTAGTATAATACTATCTACTTTGAGTCGGACCTCTCACGAATTTGTTTTTGGAGTTAGTACAAAACACTTTGTACTAGGTAGAGAAGAGAACTCTACTTATAAACCTCTCAATTTTCACTCTTTCAAACGATGTGAGATTGTGCGCCCCCACTACTATAGTCTGGACCAACACAATCAACAGAATCTTGAATCATCATTGTCTTCACAAGACGGTTGTCATATACAAGCCCACAAAGAAAATAAGAATATACCGACTTATTCCCGTGTGCAAAGTTTGTCGTAGGCAAAACTAAACTATAAACAATAAAAAGATAATATTGTTTTCATTATATTCTTACGCAAACTATTTGAGGTTTTTTCTGGTAACGATCTAGAGGTAATATCTGTGTAATCTTCGTGCTTTTTACTTTACTTTCAAATCATTCCCATAAAGCCAAGCATATATTATACTACTTAAAATTAATTAATTTATTTATTTATCGTTTGTTTCTTCATCATTATGTTTAGCATATAATTGTTTATAAATACCGCCACGCGTATACATGACTATTTTTAAACTTATTAACATAACAGAGTTGGAGAGGTTGATTAAAAAAAATGATTAATTATTTTAACCACACGTTGCGCCACAACAAAATAAAAAAGACGTCTTGAAGACTACTGCAAAAGCCATTAAAATAAAATCATATTTTTTTTATTTAACAGACTATATTATAAATTTACAATATGGTAATATTATTATAAAGAAAATAATGCAAATTAAGTATATTTTATTTTTTTGTAAAGCTATTTTAATTATTGGATTTGTCCCTCCACGTCTTTAACAAATCATTCCCATTTAGCTCCCATTTCTAAGTTTCCCATTATTTTAAATTACACAAATCCTGAATAAATTAAAAATAAGAAATTAATTAGCTGGTGCTAAGAATATGCCTGGATAATCTAAAATATTTTTTTGTTCCATTGAAAATATAATTAATAATTTTCAAAACTAGTCTCCAGCTTGGTGGTCCAATCTGATGAAGAAGCCACACGTATTTGAGAACCCAAAAAAAATATATTTTAATTAATTATTTATTTAATTCACTCTTATATTATTTTAATTTAAATGAGAATAAATTATTTATAGGATATAAATCACAGTGGTGTGGATATTGTACATCACCATATGGGCTGACAATCCAATTAGGCCCAACAATTGCAAAGGAGGCCCAATTTATGTTTCTTCTAGGTAGTGTGTTGGGCCATTGAAGCTTTTGAGTTTACAAGATTTAGGGCTTGCAGCATCCAGTCTTTTGGGTCATTTTAGTTAGGGGTGGGTGGTAAAGTTCGGTTCGATTCCACCCTGGAACCGAAATCGAAACTGTGGGATTTCAGAAACAGAAACGGAATTGAAACCAGAACCGGCCATGTTTCATTGCTCGGTTCCAAATTATATATATATATATATATATCTATATATATATATACGTTTTTTATTGTATTTGGGTCTGGTTTTTAGAATTTGAGTATGGTTTGCGCCGATTTTCGGGTATAGGCTGATCTTTTACAATTTTGGTCAGATTTTAACTAAATTTTGGGTTGATTTTTTTACCTACAGTTCGGTTTGGTTTTAATGATTTTTGACTCCCAAAATCGTGAACTACAGGCCTTGAAAATTTGGAATCGGAATGAACTTGGACCGGAACCTCGGTTCCAGTCCGGTCCTGCCTTCTCTTAATTTTAGTTAATATAAATAGATGAGATAAAAAAAATATATTTTGACATACAAAAATACTGTGACAATATATTTTGACATACAAAAATACTGTGACAATAAAATAAATCTATTTACAATAATTAATAAAAAAAATCTTAAACTATACCGCTCTCTACGTTTCCATTAATTAATGAAACGATGGGATGAAAAAATACATAATTTATTTTAAAAAATAGTATAAAAATAAGATAAATCTTTATAACTGCTCATTTCAATTCAAATTAAGATATAAAAGCGTTGCCCCTTTCCCAATTTTGAAATTGAATTCCCTCTCTCCTTCTTTGTCTCTCTTCAGCTCTCTCTCACTCTCGTTCTCAGAGAACGGAAGAGAAGCCCTAACCCTCACTGCCGATTGATCACACCATGACCTCCGCGCCACCTCCGGCCGCCGGCCGAGAGCTCTCCAACCCCCCCTCCGATGGCATTTCGAACATCCGCTTCTCTAATCACAGCGATCATCTTCTCGTCTCCTCTTGGGATAAGGTAGGGTTTCACTACTCGTTTCTTTTGTCTCTCCTCTATTAATCTCTCTGTTTCTTTTTCTTATTTGACAGAGTGTTCGTTTGTACGACGCCAGCGCCAATGTGCTCAGCGGTGAGTTCATGCACGGCGCTCCGGTTCTGGATTGTTGTTTCCACGATGATACCTCGGGATTCAGTGCAGGTGCCGACAATACTGTCAGGAGGTGAGTATTTGCTTCTCTTTTGTCGAAAAATGAGGCTCAGCGTTAAAATTTAAATGAAGCTTCGATGATTGTTTCTGGCAGCTCAGAACTTCGTTAAGTCTAAACTTATTTAACATTATGATGTTCCAATGTTTTCAGGCTTGTTTTCAGCTACAATAAGGAAGATATATTGGGAAAACATGATGCACCTGTGCGGTGTGTTGAGTATTCTTATGCCGCAGGTTTATTCCTTTTGTAGAGTTTATTAACTCTTGTTTATTTTACTTCAGATTAATCAAGATGTGGATTCTGTGACGATGCATCTTTTACAAATCATAGTTGTCTTCCTATGTACTAGAAAATTATAATATGAGCTAATGATATTTTCTCCAGGGCAATTGATTACTGGTAGTTGGGACAAGACACTTAAATGTTGGGACCCTAGAGGGGCAAGTGGACAAGAACGAACGCTTGTTGGAACATATCCGCAGCCTGAACGAGTATACTCGCTTTCTCTTGTTGGAACTCGTTTAGTGGTAGCAACAGCTGGAAGACACGTTAATGTCTATGACTTGAGAAATATGTCTCAACCAGAGCAACGAAGAGAGTCTTCCTTGAAGTATCAAACTAGATGTGTGCGCTGTTATCCAAATGGAACAGGCAAGTGATGAAATTTCAAGTTTATTAGAACTATGGTGATGTAGTTTTTCCCTACAACTGCTGCAACTTTTATCTGCTTCCAACGGAAGAAAGAGAAAAGAAACTGTATTTCTCTTTCAGATAGAAGCTCATTCTTTGGTATGGATGTTATTACATCAATGATTTTTCAGAAGCTGCTCCCAAATATTGATCTCATTTTTATGATGTTGAACTTAATTATGTGAAGTACGAAAAATCATCATTCACATTCAACATTTAAAAAAAAAAATGGAGGTGAAATCAGGCTTAATAATAAGTACAGGTCTGACACCAATATATCAGCTTGTTGGCTGTTGGCAGGCAAATGACACCTTGTATTAATGATCAAACAGTGCAGATTTTCCTTTGCGTTTCACTCAATCTCATATTTCTTCTTGTTTTCTGGTTGTTCTGATTAGGTTATGCTCTTAGTTCTGTTGAAGGACGTGTTGCAATGGAGTTTTTTGATCTCTCAGAGGCTAGTCAAGCCAAAAAGTACAACATCCATCTTTCTTCAAGCTTTCTATTATTACCTTTTTTGTTGTTGTTGTTTTTGTTTTGTCATTTTATTGGCACTCAAACTTCATTAGTTGCAAAACTTTCGTAAAGTACTTGCATTGCATTTTTTGGACAATTGTAATAGTTCTTGTATAATTATGATGAGTTTTAAGCGGACAAATTTGTGGAAGATTGCCCTACTGTTTTTTATTGAATGTTTGATCTCTGTAGTGAAGCTTTGCATGTCTTCTCCAACAGCACATCTGCTTGCTACCTTTTGACGTGAATGGATTTGGCTTCTTGCAGATATGCATTTAAGTGTCACCGAAAGTCTGAGGCTGGTAGGGACATTGTTTATCCAGTTAATGCCATTGCATTCCACCCTATGTGAGTTTACATTTGAATTGGCTCTTTATTTTTTAAAGTAGTGGAAAAAGTGTGGATTCTTCAAACTTCAAATTGTTTTTATTTTTCTTACTTGGGAGGAAGTAGTTTAAGATTCTTATGCAATGTTTAGGACCAGTACTTGCTTGCATCTGCATATTATACAAGCGAATAAAATGGCTTGATATCATACGTTAATCAATCAGATAACCATTTATTTAGTGTGCTAGTTAGAATAGATGACTTCGTCTCCCGAGTCCTGAAGAGTTAAAATATTTCAGCATAATATGTGAAGCGTTTGTGTGGGTATCTTGGGAAGATAGCTTTATTAATTTGGTATAATTACTAATACTTGTTATTAGGAATAACTTTTGGACAATATGCAGATCAGAAGCTTTATTCACTGATTCACATTTTTATTGATTTCAATTGTTCCTCTGATTGTAATTTATAACCATCATTTCAAACTGTATTGGTAGCTATGGGACATTTGGAACAGGAGGTTGTGATGGTTACGTAAATGTCTGGGACGGAAACAATAAGAAACGGTTATATCAGGTAAATTATTGCTTCTGAGCTGATGGTTGCTTTATTTCCAGAAAGGTAATAAATTTTGCTACTTTTCACTCTTTTACAGTATTCACGATATCCCACCAGCATAGCAGCTCTTTCATTCAGCAAAGATGGGCGTCTATTGGCAGTTGCATCAAGTTACACATTCGAAGAGGGAGATAAACCGTATGATCTCTCTCTCCTACATATATATAGTTGTCTCTGTGTTTGTGTATTGTCACAATTAGCCATGAACATTGCATATTCAAATGTGATTTTTTTTTCCTTGTGTAGTCATGAGCCAGATGCAATATACGTGCGCAGTGTAAATGAAATTGAAGTGAAGCCAAAGCCGAAGGTGTATCCTAATCCCACTGCATAACTGATTATTTCAGAAATCGGCTTTGTTCTACATACGGAAAATAATATTTAAATTTGTGTAACGTGTTTTGTCTTTCTAGTTAAGCTTGTTAAAACTTACGCCCCTTCATTCTTCGGATTTCTAAGTCAGGCACATGGCAAGTTAAGAGGATACATCAACTTATAGAAGAGTTTATGGACGGTAAACTCTAGGTAGTAAGAATTTGAGTTCATCATGGTTTTAGCATCAAACGTTGAGAAAAATAAATTCCTAGAATTTTCAGGCTTTCAACACTTTGTAATGGTAAAATTATTCAAGTATTCTCAACTTGTCTTGACAAATCTCATGATCATGTGGACAATTTGTGATCTTTTGGTAAAAAAAACATAAATTAAAAGTTAATTATTTTCAACGGTGAATCACTTTCTTTGGATTATTTTTTAGTTGTCTCGTTTGATAATTGTTTATAGAAAAGATCAAAATAGATTTTTGTTCTTTAGAAAGAGAATGAACGTTAATTTTATTGCGATCCTTGTAGTGGAAAATGAAGCTCATATGGAGAAAATTGAACTGCACGACATCTAAACCAACCCCTCTATAATATTTGACTTTGTTTTTGGTAAGAGGTAAACATTGTTATTCGTAAATTCAGGTGTATGGCATACATTAGTACCCTAGTGCATTCCTCCTTGACTCCATAATAGTCATGTTTTCGAATCCTCTTCTTTAAAATTGAAAGTATATGTTCGATTCTATGCACAGAATAATTCAGGACGATTCATTTCAGATTTAGCAAAACAAGAACATAACCAATAAAGTAAGCTCGAAGACATATAGATAATTTTGTCTTGTTAGATCATTGGCTTCAAATTAAATTTATTATGACATTTAAAGATGACGAGTAATGGTTCTTGAAAATAGGGAGGGAAATGGGAGAGCTCAAATTCAAATATAGTGAATGCTGTATTGCATTATATAGAGTAATCCTGCATTGTGAAAGGAAAGGGCTTCATATTTTATATCCAATTTGCATTCCAATCATCTATCATCAAAGATAAGCAGTCATTTTCACTGTTTGTTCACCTAAACCCAGAGGGGGCAGCTTGCGGATTGCCTCCCGGGCGTTTTCTCATTGCTCTTGACTGAGCAAGCATCTCATCATAATTCTGATACACAAAATGATTGGTATTAGAAATTGATGAAGTGTGTAATTTAAACAAAAAGAGCCATTACCCGTTTCTCGAATGCATCGTCTTGTGGGCTAATTATCTTGTCTGCAATGCCATAGTCTATAGCTTCTTGTGCTTGGAAATATTTCGGTCGTTGGACATCTTTGTTTACTTCTTCCTTGGTTTTTCCCACTCCCTTAGCCAGTAGCTCAATATAATACTCGGTATTTGCATCAAGTTCCTTCGCCTGACAATTTTTCAGTTTCAGAGACAGGACTTTCTGTGTGTGTGTGTGTGTGTGAAAGAGAGAGAGAGAGAGAGATAACCTTAATCCACATATCTATAACAGCCCCGCTTGATCTGTTGACTTTTGGCAAATATAATTTAGCTGCATCATAAACACAGAACCAATTGGGTGAGACTATCTATAAAGCAAAGGAAAGAAGAAAATTAGCTGTTCATCAAATTCATTGTTGTATTACGAAACCAAGTTTATATAAACCAAGTCACACCATCATAGACCTGTTCAAATTAAGTTCCCCCATACAATTCTTTCTCCAATTTATTTAAGTGGTGCAATCCAGTCAAGAATAAAACTCAAATTGGAAAAAAGATAGAAATCTACAATAATACTAATTGTGTGGCATCTGACAAAAAGGAAGATAACTAGTAGTCGGGATATTTTGTTTCAAAACGGAATTTTCATTGCAACTTCCCAAGCATAAAGAGAAATTATATCATACTAGAGGAATTAGGCTGTACAGCACGATAACCCTTGGCTCCAAGTGATAGTAGCATTGCAGCTTGACCATACGCCATGCCACAGTTTACTGTGTAAACATCTGATTTGCAGTACTGCGCAGAGGCAATACAGGAAATTATCAAAATACGTGGAAAGACATACAAATTTGAAGAAATACAATGACAATAAACTGCATAGCAGATATATGGGATTATTATATTTACATAACCTTTTTATGTCAGAGCATAATATTCAGGTAATAATGAACATGACTTGCTGGAATCGGTTTAAAAGTTTTCATTTGGAATATACAAATTTTCTTTCCTTCTCCAATTACCTCCATATCAGAATAACTTTTTCCTAACAAACACGTCTTGTAGTAAATCTCTACTATCGTGTTGAACTTCATTCCCCTTTTCCAAGAGTATAAGGAGCCAAACTTCATCTAAACCTCAAACTTGAATGGAAGATCTCAAATTATCCTTTTTTAAGGAATCCACCTTTGGGTGTATTGTACCCTTAAGAGCAGAATGGCATTCAATTTCTTCTAATATTAGTGAAGTAAAAGATTCCATGAGCTTCTAGAAAAGTAAAAGGTAGTACCTCAGACAATGCTCAAAAGTGATCACTTGAATCTCTTTGAAGTGCTCTATCATGTTTCCTAATGTTTTTTTATTTGGGATCACAATAATGAATAAACATCATAAGATCATGACATGTTTATTTTGTAAATGTTTTGTTTGTGAATGGCATGGCTCCATGCAACTAAAAGACATGTGATGCATTTATAATTCTGTAGTGGAATTAATTGTACTTGGTAACGAATAAACAAGCTATTGAGGCAATACCTAGATACTTTTATTAATTATTTGAACCAAGTGTGCTTGGATCCTTAAAACCATATTGATCTTTCTCCCCTGATGAGATTATTATGTTCCACAGAATGCTTCGTCTTCTTGTTTTGAAGCCCACCCATTGGTCATTAGTTGGTGTGGAGAGGTATATCAAGGAAGGTTATTCTTGTCTTAAGAATCTAGTCTCATTAAGTTGTTGTGAAAATCATCAAAAATATATAGTTTCTAACATTCTTTGTAATTCAAGAATGACATCCACGAAGTTCATAAATCCTAAACGCTTTGGTACAATACTTGCTAACCTTCATCAACATCTAGCATTCACACATTGTTCAATTGACACCATCTACATCTCTCATCCTATGACGTGTGGTGACTAACTTTCCTTGCTCATTATTTACATATAAGAATTTCTTCAGCCTCAAAAGGATTTGTGGAAAATATGACGCAGTCAATGAGATATGGAAGTAAACAAAAAAAAAAAAAGATGGACACTCGTTTTTAAATATAAAATTTTGAAATTTGTTTAAAGTAAGTAATACTAGGTCACTTGACAATCTGCATCTGATCCGTTTGCACGCATATAATGTTAGAGTGAGAATATTAAATACTCACAGCCATCATATCAGCTATAGCATATGCCTCAGTTTCAGATCCAACTGTCTCCATCTTCTCATTCTAAGTTGCAAAACAGCAATGCATTAATATAATTAGGGATACATAGAAAATACATGATAAGTAAAGGAGGGACTTGATATCAAAATAACATATACTCTACCTGAGTCCCAGATGAATTAATATATAAATATATAGGCTTTGAAGGGTTGTCATAGTCTAACCACATAAATTGAGCAACAATAAGCTCGGTTACTGCAGGTACAATCTGCAGCAATCAGAAGGTAATATTGGAACAGTACAAATCAGTAGGGAAAAACAAGGCTATGGAAACGACCGAGGTCATACGTAGGAGTGTAACACAAATTTGAATGACTTACGGGCATGCCTAAATAGCATATTCGAGCATCCAAGAGCAGAGAAGGTAAATCCGGAGGAGCCGTTCGTGGCCTACCATATCCTCTTCCACCTCCACGATACATGCTTACACTCATGCTATATTTTGAAGGACCTTTTCCATTCATTTCTGACATACTCCACATTCCCCCATGATTTAAATAATTGTGAGCTGATGAAATATTTTCCTGCCCAAGTGTAGTCGAGTCATGAGAAATGGTAAGAGAGTTGAATTAGCACCCACATAAATCAGTTGTAACGAAATATCATTTCCACAAAAAACATTATATGACTTCTATTCCAGAACATGGTAATTAGAATCTAAATTAAACAAGGAAAAAACCTCTGTGACTAATGCTGACTGCCCGCGCACAGGATTGTCTTCAGTCATGAACATGTCCATTTGAGACGGAGAAAGACCATAAAGATATTGTGGAGTATTATTGTAATTGTCCATCACTACACAAGGTAGCGTAAAGATACTAATTAATAAAGTAATTCATAGATAAGAATGATCAAAAGCAATTGAAAAAGTGATTACAACACAATACAAATTGTATCTTTCGAACTCATTAATCCATTCATTAAAAAAAAAACTAGTTCGACCTAAAACCTAATCTAAACTCCTAAAACAACCGTTACAAGCTAAGCTAATTCAGGACATAATCCAATAAATAAGTAATCTTACCCCCATCTTTGAGATTTTCTTCTCTGAACTGCTTGGGGATGTGGTCGAAAGATTTTTCAGCAACAGGAGATTTGAAACTTCTCCGATGACCGCTTCTTCTCGAGCAAGATAAAGATCGAGTAGAAGAAGAAAGGAGATTATTACAGCCACAGAGAAAAGAGGACTTTGAAAGCGAAATCGAGGGAACCAGATGACAAATAGTTCGAGACTCAGCTGCGGGAGACAAGGGAGGGGCAGAGAGAAGGGACGAAGCCATTGCAGCAGAAAGAGATTCTCAGTGAAATGAGAAGTTTCTTCTTCCTTCTCTCGAGAGTATTTGTGAGGCTTTGATCAACGACAGCCGCTATCTACTTGAACCGGGTTCTCCGATTGAGTGACGGACCGGATTCTTTTTTTTCAATTTAATTTTTTTACATGAATAGAATTAATAAAAATGGTAAAGTGCAATTTGGCCCATACAACTAGGTGAAATGGACAATTTACACCGTAAACTTGGGTAAAGTGCAATTTGGCCCCTACAACTAGGTGAAATGGACAATTTACACCGTAAACTTGAATAATAGGCAATAACAACTTTAATGTATTGATAATGGGCAATATGACCCCTACCGTCATATTTTCCATCAAAAAGTAACATTTTTTCACTTATTCATTTTTTTTTTCCGAAATGCCCTTCACTGGACCGAACCGGACCAGACCGGTTCAGCTAATTTCACTTTTATTTATTTATTTTTTTTAAATCTTATTTCTTGGAAAAGATAAGACAGATGAATAGAATTAAAAAATAAATAAAAAACCAAAGTGCAATTAGTCGAACCGGTCCGGTTCGGTTTGATCCAGTGAGGGGCATTTCGGGGAAAAAAAATGAACAAGTAAAAAAACGTTACTTTTTGACGAAAATTATGACAGTAGGGGTCATATTGCCCATTATCAATACATTAAGGTTGTTCTTGCCTATTATCCAAGTTTACGATGTAAATTGCCCATTTCACCTAGTTGTAGGGGTCAAATTGCACTTTATTCAAGTTTACGGTGTAAATTGCCCATTTCACCTAGTTATAGGGGCCAAATTGTATTTTACCCTAATAAAAATTATAAGGTAATGTTCATTTTAAATATCGAAATATGAGTATTTAACAAAAACCATCATAAAGTAATTTCTTAAACGATTTCAACCTAAAAGTATAAAAAACATTTAATTTTAACCATGTCGGCCCTCATTCTCAGAAATCAGAGGGTCGATCTCCAACATCAGGGGGTCGTTTTCTTAGAATGGCTCCCCGATCTCATTTGGCAAGTTCAAGTGAGATTGGAGGTGGTGACCCCACATCACGTGGTAATAACCTTCCGTTCTCGACAAAAAACATACTAAATGATATTATTTTTCTGAAATTTTTATCATATGTTTAACATATCATGGGAAAATAATATGAAATGTTTCGTGATTTTTCAACATTTGTACAATTTATTATAATTTTTTACGTCTATTTTATAAAATATTATTTAAAAAATTATAATAAATCGTACAAGTGTTAAAAATTACAAAACTTTCCAGATTTATTTTCTCATGATATGCTAAACATATAGTAAATATTTCAAGAAAATTTGATATTGTTTAATATGTTTTTTGAGATAGCCACTTGTGACTATAATTACCCTAAACTAAATTTAAAGTGGCTATCTCAAAAAATATATCAAACTATATCAGATTTTCTTAAAAATTTTACCACGTTATCAGCATATCATGAAAATGATTTGATAAGTTTCGTGATTTGTCAACGTTTGTACGATTTATTATAATTTTTTAAACAATATTCTATAAAATAGACATAAAAAATTTTAATGAATCGTACGAGCGTTGAAAAATCATGAAACATTCCAGATTATATTCCCATAATATGCAAAACATGTGGTAAAAATTAAAAAAAAAAAATCTAATATTGTTCGGTATTGTTTTGTCGAGAACGGAGGTCACCACCTCCTGTAGGATCGTTATTGTCTAAGAGGGGAGTGAATTAGACTTTTTAAATTCGTTTTCTTAATCTAATTGCTTTCTCTCTTTTATGCAATTACTAAATTTACAGCAAACACACAGGAAAAAATAAAGCAAGAGAAGAGAAAAAATTGACACCGTAGTTTTTAACGTGGTTCGGCCAAACTGCCTACGTCCACGCTCCAAGGCTCCCCCTTGAAGATCCTTAGCTTCTCCTCAACGAGAATTCCAGATCGAGCTTCACGGGCGTCGATCTACAGCCTTACAATTTTGGATTGAACTTCACGGGCGTCAATCCACTGCCTTTAAGATTTTACAGATTTGAATAGATGAGCACAACAAGCTACACTCTCTCAAAGCAGAATCTCAAGTTTAAGGGTCGAGAGATGTAGAAGAAAATACAGAGTAGTTCAAGTATTTGCTCGTAAGGATTCGAAGATAATTTCAGCAAAAGTTGTTCTCCCGCTTCTTTCTCCCCTTTATACTCTGTCTGGAATCGACTTCAGTTCTCAAAGGCTTCTCATCTGAATATTGGAAATATAGCCGTTGGAGAAACATCCGTACATAGATAGCTAGCCGTTGCGTTCTGAAGTCGCTTTCGTTCGTCACCATTAATGGTCTGGAGTTAAAGCTCTGGACGAGTATCGCTATCGCTTCGCAGTCTTTTGAAAATTCTGGCGCTAAGTCTTTGAACGTGTGTCGCTTTTCTCTTAACTGTGGACGACCGTCTGTTTTTTTTTAGCGTGGATGACTGCGTCTTTAAATTGTCGTGGACGACTGCGTCTTTACTATTCAGTGTGGATGACTGCGTCTTTACTATTCATTGTGGACGACTGCGTCTGCTTTTAGCGTGGACGACTGATTTTGACAGAAGTCATCTGACTTTCACGTGATACTTTGGACGATTGATTTCGTCTTAACTTTTCTGTCTTGACCATGGACGATTGACTTTGGCAGAACTGTGGACAATTGATTCTGAATAACTTTGGACGATTGACCTCCACAGACTATTAACACTTAGCCAAAATTGTTAGAAAACATAATACCCTTTTCAAGGGTATTTCCAGATAAATACAGTTTATGTCATAATCCAAATATGCAGTCCATGTATTTCAAAACTATCATCAGTTCACCAATATCAGGTAATTATAATTATCTAGTTTAAACATAATCATAAAAAATATAATAGTTACTTAAACACATTTTAAGCTAACAATCTTCCCCTTTCTGATGATGACAAATATATATTATGATTAACAAAATTCTCTAACTCCTCCATACTCTGTGCATACAATTAGATGAAATTATCATGCAACTAGTCACGTATTTTATCTCCCCCTTTGACATTATCAAAAAGAACGTAGCATTCAACACAAACAGAGGAGAAACACCAAGAATAAAACGGAAAACATCCCATAAAGATAGCAGGCTGAAAAAAAATAGTGTCAGTTACAAAAAAAATAAATCATAATGCTCAGACTCCAGAGAAGAGGGAGTATCCCATCCCAGAAGAGCCCCTAACTCACTAATAAAATCAAACTGGCCTGGAGGGGAAGGGGTTTCTACCGGAGGAATAATGGCCTCAACGGGAGGAGGAGGAGGAACACTGGCAACAAAGGGAGCAACACATGCATCTGCCATAGGAATATCAACAGGGACAGTAAGGGCAGAAGCAGCATGAGCAGCAGGAGGGGAATGAGTGACACCATTGTTCTCATCAGATGCATCCAGGGCCAAATCAGCAGGAGTTGGCTGACCATCACCCCGGTGCAGGAAATTGTCAATGTTTGCAATTTTATCGAGAAGCCTATGATTATCTCGCTACACATTGATTGCCAGAAGATTTGTGTCGAATCGCACAGACTCGATGAGATCATCATTGGCTTTACTGTGAGAGGTTTCCAACAAATCGATGCGTGTCGTGACACCCTCAAGAGCCAAACTGAAAGAGGATTCCACTTGTGCAAGGCGAGTATTGAGTTCAGGAATAGGATCCCGAGTAACAGTGGAGGCTTCAAGATGTTCAAGTCGAGAGAGAACAGTCGCCTCAAGATGATCTAATCGGGATAGGTACATGGATTTAAAAGACTCAAGAGCCGTCCCGAGATTGGCAATGCTAGCCTGGAGGTCATTGTAGTGGTCTTCTGAAATAGATGGCCTCACTAAAGGAGTGGGGCTAGTTGTTGTTCTAGGAGGAGCCCTAATTGGCACATGAGGCACTAGAGTTAGAGATGGGGCACTAATTGGACTGAGTAGTCGTGGGAGAGCAGCTTGGACTAAAAGAGGGTCATGATCACTTAAAGGTGCTTGAAGGGGAGTTGGATCATGACCAAACTCAGCAGGAGCTTGAATGAGCAACACTGGAGGTAGCATAGGGGCAAGGTCAGGAAGACAAAGGTTATCAGGAGTGCTATCTTCCTCTTCTTCTTCTATTAATAGGTGCCTTGACACACCACGCTGACCACCTTTTTCAACCAGCACACCTTGATCATCTCGTGTGATGCCCATCCGAGACAAGGTGGAGGAGGAAAAGAAATCAGACTTCTTGAGGGAAAAAATCTGGTCAAAGGTGGAAAGTGGACACCACTGCAAAGAAGAATCTTCATAATGAGAAGATTGTAGGGCAGAGACTTGGTCGGATTGCTAAGTACTTGAAGCATCCGATTGAGAATAATGTAGCTCAGATGGAATGGTTTAGCTTTGAAAAAATGTCCCAGAATGAAAAGATCCATTCCACTGATGTGATCCCGATGACCTTCAACAGGCAGAATGTTAAAGTGAATCATCAGGTGGAAGATCCTAGCCCTCAGATTTAAATCTTTACTTTTCAACTTCAGGGGAGAGGAATTGGGATCCTTGACGATTAACTTTACTAATTCCTTGCCTTCAGGCTTGTCAAAAAAAGATGGAATCTTGGATGCCTCAAAATATTTCTTAGATCCATTCAGAAATTGGCATTGAAGGATGTCATGGAGACATTCTTGAGTAAGTTCAATATGTCTGCCATAGACATAACTTCTGATGACTAGTGGACGTGTAGAATGATACATGTTGGCGTAAAACATCCTAATTGGGGTTGCACAAAAATTGGACACTAAATCGAAGAGTCATATTAACCCCATCCTTAGTAAAGGAACCTCAATGTCCAAATCAGATAAATCTTGAAAGACAATGCAACGAGAGCAAATAATAGGTCTAAATTCATAACTTTCATAGTACCTATTAAAAGCATCTTGGTTAATGAACTCATGATTCGGCCATTGAAGGGGAGGAGGAACGACGACAGATGGGGAGCTCGTCGGGTGAGAAGACTTATGTTTCTTCCTCGCAAAGATTGGGGAGCTCTAGAGGAAGAAGCCATAGATAATAATCTGAGCTTGAGATACCGAGTAGAAGGATTAGAGATCGGCGCCGACGACCAGAGACGGGAAGGAGTCGTTGGGCGAAGGAAAGGGTTGAGAAGTGTTTGAGAGGGAAATTTGAAACTTAGGGTTTCTGTTCCCGTTTGAAAGAGTTTATATAGACCATTTGGGGAACGTCCATTTTCAACGTCCACAGACAACGTCCATAGACAACGTCCATCTTTATCGACCAGGACTACTGTCCATTCTTATTAACCTTTGTCAACGTCCATAGGACAACGTCCATTGATAATAAAGCATGCTGGTCAAAATCTCTAACAGGAAAGAAAAAGAATCTTAATTTTTCTCAAACTTAATGAGCCCTGACCTTATTCTAATATTACAGAAGGTTTTCTCATCCAAAGGTTTTGTAAATATATCTGCCAATTGATCTACAGAATTGACAAATTCTAATGTAATATCACCTCTTTGAACATGATCTCTGATGAAGTGATACCTAACCTCGATGTGTTTTGTTCTAGAATGCTGGATGGGATTCTTGGAAATATTTATGGCACTGGTGTTGTCACACCGAATAAGAATCCTATCATAGAAAAGATTATAATCTTCTAGAGTTTGCTTCATCCAAAGCATTTGAGCATAGTAACTACCAGCAGCAATATATTCACTCTCGGCAGTTGAAAGTGCTACAGAATTTTGTTTCTTAGAATACTGGGACGCTAGAGATTCTCCTAGGAACTGACATGTTCCACTAGTGCTTTTTCTGTCAACTAGACTTCATGCATAGTCTGAGTCAGAATATCCTACTCATTCGAAGGAAATACCTTTAGGATACCACAATCCTAGATCATGAGTTCCACTCAAATATTTGAATATTCTCTTGACTGCATTTAAGTGGGATTCCTTAGGGGCAGCTTGGAACCTAGCACAGAGACAGACACTAAAGAGAATATCTGGCCTACTAGCTGTCAGGTATAACATAGATCCAATCATACCACGATATTTTTTAATATCAACACTTGTTCCATTTTCATCTTTGTCCAATTTGGTAGTGGTGCTCATGGGAGTTCTAGAGGACTTAGAGGATTCTAATCCAAATCTTTTTAAGAGATCTTTGATGTAGTTTTCTTGACAGAAGAAAATACCATCAGATTTGTGGCTAATTTGAAATCTTAAGAAGAATTTTAGCTCTCCCATCATACTCATTTCAAACTCACTTTGTATATCAGAGACAAATTCATCACAAAGTGAAACATTTGTAGACCCAAATATGATATCATCAACATAGATTTGAACAACGAGAATATCATTGTCCTTTTGCAAGGTAAAAAGGGTTGAATCGGTATTACCCTCAAGGAAGTTCTTCAACCTATCAACCAAGCTCTAGAAGCCTGTTTAAGTCCATATAGAGCTTTCCTAAGTTTGTAAACATGGTCAGGTTTTTCATAGTTTTCAAATTATAAGGGCTGCTCTACATAAACTTCTTCCATGATATAACCATTTAAAAAAATACTATTTACATCCATTTGAAAGAGAGTAAAGTTTTTGTAGCAAGCATATGCTAAGAGTATCCTAATAGACTCTAATCTAGCTACGGGTGCAAAGGTTTCCTCAAAATCTATTCCTTCTTCTTGGTTGTACCCTTTAGCAACTAATCTAGCTTTGTTTCTAATAACTAAGCCACTTTCATCCATCTTATTTTTAAACACCCATTTTGTTCCTATAATTGGATGATCAACTAGTTTTGGAACAAGTTCCCAAACATTATTCCTTTCGAATTGGTTTAACTCTTCCTGCATAGCCATAATTCAGTTTTCATCCTGCTCTGCTTCCTCGAATTTCTTAGGTTCAACTTGTGAAATAAATGCCACATTGGCACAGAGATTCCTAAGAGAGGATCTAGTCTTTACTCCTAAGGAAGGATCACCTAAAACTTCATCTAAATGATGATTTCTTACATACTTCCAATCTCTAGGCAGGCTGCTAATTCATCATTGACAGGAACAATATCTAGAGAGTTTTCTCCTTGAAGGACTTCAGTAGATTTATCTAAGGAAAGAGAATCCATTTGTTTTCCTAAGGTATCCACCTCATCCACAGTGTTTGTAAGTTGAGGAGTCTCATCGAAATTGACATGCACAGATTTTTCTACAACTAGAGTTCTCTTATTGAACACTCTATAAGCCTTACTGGAGAGAGAATAGCCAAGAAAGATTCCAAGATCAGATTTGGAATCGAATTTTCCTAAGTTATTCTTAGTGTTAAGAATGAAGCATTTACAACCGAAGGCTCTAAAGTACTTAACAGTGGGGGTTTTTCCATTCCAAATCTCATAAGGTGTTTTCTCAAGAATAGGTCTTATAGAGACCCGATTAAGCACATAACAAGCTGTTGAAACAGCTTCTGCCCAGAAATACTTTGGAAGAGAATTTTCATTAAGTATGGTCCTAGCAAGCTCTTGGAGAGACCTATTTTTCCTCTCAACAACTTCATTTTGTTGAGGGGTTCTAAGAGAGGAGAAATTGTGCTCAATTCCATACTTGAGACACAATAGTTCAAATTTTTTATTTTTAAATTCTCCACCATGATCACTACGAATAGCAACAATGGTGAGCTCCTTTTCATTTTGAACTCTCTTCCTAAAGCTAGAGAAGGTATCGAAAGTTTCATCTTTTAACTTGAGAAAGAATACCCATGTGAACCTAGAGAAATCATCTACAATAACAAAAGCATAGAATCTACCTCCTAAGCTGGCTACATTAGAAGGACCGAAGAGGTCGATGTGAAGAAGTTGGAGAGGCTTAGAAGTAGAGATTGCATTCTTTGATGCAAATGAGCTTTTGATCTGCTTGCCCATTTGACAATCTTCACAGACCTTATCCTTCTCAAAGGATATTTTGGGAATCTCTCTAACTAAATTATTCTTAGTAATCTTAGCTAAGGTATCCATCCCTACGTGTCCTAGTCTCCTATGCCAAGTTCAACTATCTACCAACAGATTCACAGCAAGCCATTTTTCATTAGTTCGTTCAAAGTTTTCTAAATCAATAATATAAACATTTTCTTTTCTATAGCCTTTGAAAAGAATTTTTCTATTCAGACTATCTTTAATCACACAAGCATCAGATTTAAATGATACTTCATATCCCTTATCACATAGCTGACTGACGCTTAACAGATTGTGTTTTAACCCTTCAACTAATAAAACATTTTCAATGATGGGGTTAGAACAGTTACCTATGTTACCGATGCCAACAATCTTACCCTTTTGGTTTCCACCAAAAGTGACGTTTCCTTTCTTCTTGTTGACAACAGCAAATTTTTGAGTCTCCCGTCATATGCCTCGAGCATCCACTGTCAAGTCCCGGGAGAACAGTCAACCTTATTTTCATGTGCCATGAAGCACAGGTTGGCTACTTCCTCATCTTCTGAGGAAGTGTCACTCTCACTATCATCCCATGTGGGCTTCATTACCCTCTTCTTGAATTTCTTGGGGCCTTTCTTTGCTTGAGGACATTCGGCCTTGATATGTCCTGGCTTCCCGCATTCAAAACAGGTTATCTCCTTCTCCTTTTGAGAATTTCCTCCTATAGAGAATTTCCTCCCATGCATCATTTTTCTCTGGAGGAACTTTTTGAATCTTCTGGTAATAAGAGCAATGTCCTCATCTTCATCTTCTTCCTCAGAGTCATCTTGTTTGCTCGAGGAAGCCTTAAGTGCTATATCCTTTTTTTTGCTGATCTCTTTCTCTTTGAGATCTTCCTTGTCAATGGCTCTTATGGTTATCTCATGAGTCATTAGAGAGCCAATGAGCTCTTCAAGTTTGAGCACTTTGAGATCCCTAGCCTCTTGTATGGCTGTCACATTTGGTTGCCATGCTCTCGGTAGGCATCTCAGAATTTTTCTTACTTGTTCTTCGCTGGAATAAATCTTACCAAGTACTTTTAAGCCATTAGTAATGTTAGTAAATCTAGTAAACATTGAACTAATGGCTTCTTCTTTTTCCATAGAAAATAATTCATAATCGTGTACAAGCATGCTCAGTTTATTCTCTTTAACCTGGTTGATTCCCTCACGTGTGACTTCCAACAAATGTCATATCTCCTGTGCACTGTCACACCCCTGAACCCTATTAAACTCATCTCTATTCAAAGCACAATAAAGTGTATTTATTGCTTTAGCATTTAGGCTCAAATTTTTCTTGTCTGATTCGGTTAGTTTATTAGCCAATTTTGGGATACTAACCGCATTATCAGTTTTCATGGCTTTAAATGGACCATATTCTATAATATTCCATATATCATAGTCCATAGCCTGAACAAAAATTCTCATCCTAGACTTCCAATAAACATAATCATTCCCATCAAAGAATGGAGGTCTAGTAGTAGATTGACCCTCTACATGTGTTGTGTTGGTGTTGAAAGCCATTTCGAATTTTATCACACTACAGACAATATTAACCTCGCTTTGATACCAATTGTAGGATCGTTATTGTCTAAGAGGGTGGTGAATTAGACTTTTTAAATTTGTTTTCTTAATATAATTGTTTTCTCTCTTTTGTGCAATTACTAAATTTACAGCAAACAAACAGGCAAAAATTTAGCAAGAGAAGAGAGAAAATTGACACCGTAGTTTTTAACGTGGTTCGGCCAAACTGCCTATGTCCACGCTCCAAGGCTCCCCCTTGAAGATCCTTAACTTCTCCTCAATGAGAATTCCAGATCGAGCTTCACGGGCGTCGATCTACAGCCTTACAATTCTGGATTGAACTTCACGGGCGTCAATCCACTGCCTTTAAAATTTTACAGATTTGAATAGATGAGCACAACAAGCTACACTCTCTCAAAGCAGAATCTCAAGTTTAAGGGTCGAGAGATGTAGAAGAAAATACAGAGTAGTTCAAGTATTTGCTCGTAAGGATTCGAAGATAATTTCAGCAAAAGTTGTTCTCCCGAGCTTCTTTCTCCCCTTTATACTTTGTCTGGAATCGACTTCAGTTCTTAAAGGCTTCTCATCTGAATATTGGAAATATAGTCGTTGGAGAAACATCCGTACATAGATAGCTAGCCGTTGCGTTCCGAAGTCGCTTTCGTTCGTCGCCATTAATGGTCTGGAGTTAAAGCTCGGGACGAGTATCGCTATTGCTTCGCGGTCTTTTGAAAATTCTGGAGCTAAGTCTTTGAACGTGTGTCGCTTTTCTTTTAACTGTGGACGAGCGTCTATTTTTTTTTAGCATGGACGACTGCGTCTTTAAATTGTCGTGGATGACTGCGTCTTTACTATTCATTGTGGACGACTGCGTCTGCTTTTAGCGTGGACGACTGATTTTGACAGAAGTCATTTGACTTTCACGTGATACTTTTGACGATTGATTTCGTCTTAACTTTTCTGTCTTGACCATGGACGATTGACTTTAGTAGAACTGTGGACAATTGATTCTGAATAACTTTGGACGATTGACCTCCACAGACTATTACAACTTGACCAAAATTGTTAGAAAACATAATACCTTTTTCAAGGGTATTTCCAGATCAATACAGTTTATGTCATAATCCAAATATGCAGTCCATGTATTTCAAAATCATCATCAGTTCACGAATATCAGGTAATCATAATTATTCAGTTTAAACATAATCATAAAAAATATAATAGTTACTTAAACACATTTTAAGCTAACACCCCCTGCATGGGGAGTCACCACCCCGATCTCATTTGAACATGCCAAGTGAGATCGAGGGGTCGTTCTTAGATAACAGCCCCTCGATGTTGAAGATCGCCCCTCCGATCTCTAAGAACAGGGGGCCGATATGATTTAAATTAAACGTTTTTCATACTTGAAGGTCGAGACTGTTTAATAAATTACTTTATGTCGATTTTTGTTAAACACTCTATACTTCGACGTTTAAAATGAATATTAAGCTAAAATATATTTTTCACTCTAAATTACAAATTTATCCATCAATATTTTTCACAATTTGTTTTAAAAATGAAATCATTGAATTTTTTTAGATTACTTATAACATTTTTAACGGTGAACTTTTATTCGCTTCTAAAAATAAAAATAAAAATTAATATTCATAAATATATAAATTTAAAGTTGAATGACTCGTTCTGCTGACTTCGAGTCGAGTTTGAGCGAATTGTGGATTATTTTTGGGTTTGTTAGGATCGAACTGAATTTAAGCCATATTTTGTAATCCATGGTCCAATTTAGTTTTGACAGTTTTTTGTATCCAAAAGGGCAAATTATAGTCCACTAAATGCAATAAGATTAGATTTTATTAAATAGATAGGTGTAGTATAGTTGAAGTTGATCCAAAAGACCAAAACAAAACTTGTCCACCAAAATATATTGACTAATTAATTCTTATTGAAGTTTTTGGGATTTTTTTAAATCATTAATTGAATTAAAGGAAAAAAAAAATAGATATTAATATCGAGATGAACATGATTTTAAGAAATTTTGATATTTATCTGTTAACTTTTATAATTAATTATTTGTATACATGAATCTAACAAACTTACACTCAATCATAATAAAAATATCATTCATAAACTTTCCACAAGCGTCTAAAAAACTCACCCTGAATCATAGTATGATTGTTAGTTTCTGTTAGATTATTTTAATAATCTATTTGTGGCTCATGTAAATTATAGTTACATTGACTTTATATTAAAGTACTCAATGTGATGATTGTTGAGTATAAAATAAATAATGTCAATTGGATTTTGTAACGCCCCGAGTTTTCTAAACTCAGTTCGTTACTCATAAACCCGAATATAACTAGGAAATTTTGGACCAAAATTTAAAACTTCGCTCGAAAGTCAAATTTGAACGTTTGCTAAAAACACAAAAAACTTGCAGCGGAAAATCTTTGAGCAAAGCAAAGTTAAGCAAAACTATAAAACAGTGTTCGAATAATCAGTTAAAATATTAAGAATTAATTCAGACAAAAGAGGTGAAAGCTTAAGCGTAAAATACTCAAAATTCGTAAAAAGTCAAACGCATCTGCCGCTAAACAAGGTCAACGAAAAGGGCAGAAATAAAAATGAAGGCTTCCACCGATGACGTCAGCCGGATGAATCATCCATCCAGCCTCTGCCGATCACAAAACGACAAATTCACTTACTCACCTCTTCCGGTAGATAAAATACTCGACATCATCCGGTTACAAAACGACAAAAGACTTTTACCTTCATCATCCGATGGATAAAATACTCGACATCATCCGGTTACAAAATGACGAAGACTTTTACCTTCATCATCTGATGGACAAAATACTCAACATCCTCTAGTTACAAAATGACAAATTTTCTACTTATATCTTCCGATGGCTTCCTCTGAAGACATCATCCGATGACTTTACTGAAGACATCATCCGATGACTTTACTGAAGACATCTTCCGATAGACAACAGAACAACAACTCTACATCTGCCGATAGATATCATCTACCGACAGATCAAAAATACTCAACGAAAACAGCATAGCAAAAATTTCGCTCTAACAAAGAAAACTCTGACTACCAAAAGAACTTGAGCAATTTACTAAAATTCGTTCAAAACCACTAAAATCCGGACACTACTCCAACATTTGGTAAAAACCACTATTAACACCAACAGAGTATAATTGTCTGGAAGAAAATCGCAAAATGAATTCAGAAACATTAAAACTACTATTGTCATAAAACTCAACAAATTAAATCGATTCATTGTCCATTAAACCTTCACAACTACTGACAACAGTTAAGCCGCCTCATCAGAACACCAAGTCGAGACTTGGGTGTGCTCCTCCAACCTGTCTAAACCTCATTGTGCTCAGGAAAAATACCTTCAGAAGCTTCTTCACCTACATCACAAAACTTATCTATTAGCCTAATGCTAAGTAAGCAAAGCGATAATGAAATGAAATGCTGAAGCAAAATTCCTAGACATGCAGTTTCTACTTTCACATCTCTATTGCATATGCGTTCATTCACTGATCCGATCCCTCAATTTCATTGGGAGTGAGATCAACTCTCCCAAAGTTATAAATCCTCTTCATCAGTTAAGGGGCAGATTACTTCCCTTAATAGTTATAATGATCCTATATTCCACTTGGGAAGTAGATCAATCTTCCCAAAGTTATAAATCCCTTCATAAGTTAAGGGGTGGATTAGTTCCCTTAATAGCTTGTCTGTTGCAATCATTACATTCCTTACCATGCCAATACATGAAAATTCATTTTTCGTATTCTTTCAAAAACATGATGCATGACATACAGAAAATATTCAAGCACACACACAACCTACTGTTTTGTGATGTAGGCCCGAAAGCACATGCATACTCTACTTACCTGGTCTCCTGGAAAAACGTCTCGGTGATTGGTTACTTCGAGAGCTTACTCAATCCTAAAATCATAAACAGAGCATACATTAAACTTTCTCTAATCTTCATTCTACACCGCTAGAAATTTAAGGAAACTAGTTTGGAAGCTTAGTTCATTGTGCATTCCCGATTTACCACAATGACCCGAACTAGTTCGCTCACAGCATTCTCGAAACTCACACTTATACTCTCCCCTAATCATCGATAGCTACCAATGCAGCAAGGAATCGAAATAGAACTCACATAGTTTGGGAGAAAATCGAATGGAAGAATCGCCTAGCGAGCTCTGCTACTTGAGCTGAAGACCGAGGGAAAAAACAGGGAAATGGTGGCGGTTATAGTGTATTAATCACAAAGCCTCTTTCCTTAAATAGGTTATCCATTATAAGTTCTTAATTTACCACTATGCCCTTACTTAGTCACTCATTAACCTAATTAATACTTCCCTCAATTTTCTACACAACATGCTTACTATTAAATAACGGAATAGAAATTGGTTTAATAGAACCGGGTGTTACAATCTACCCTCCATAAAAGAATTTTATCCCCAAAATTCAGTACTTGAACAGTTCTGGATGTTGGTCCATCATGTCCTGTTGGCGCTCCTAAGTTGTCTCCTCTACATTCTGGTTATGCCATAAGACTTTTACTAATGGAACTTCTTTGTTGCGCAGCACCTTCACTGCATAGTCTAGGATCTTTACTGGTTTCTCCTCATATGCAAGGGTAAGATGAACTTCAATACTTTGCTGTTCAACAATCTGTGATGGATCTCGGACGCACTTCTTCAACATAGATACATGGAACACATTATGGATTCCTTCCATAGAGGTGGGTAGCTGTAACTCATAAGCTGCCTTCCCGATCCTTTTTAAGATTGAAAAGTGTCCAATAAATCTGGGGTTCAACCTGCCTATCTTTCCAAATCTCACAACCCCTTTAAATGGTGATACCTTAAGAAAAACTTCATCACCTACTTCAAATTCTAATTCCCTGCGCCTTCTATCGGCATAGCTTTTCTGTCGGTTTTGAGCTGTTAGAATTTTCTGTCGGATGAGGGCAATCTTTTCCACTGTTTGCTGCACAATATCAGGACCAATTAGTTGAGCTTCTTCAACTTCATCCCAATACAAGGGAGATCTACATTTTCGCCCATACAATGCCTCATAAGGTGTCATTCCTATTGTTGCCTGAAAACTGTTATTATAAGAAAACTCCACCAATTATAAGTACTTACTCCAAGAACCTTGAAATTCTAGCACATATGCATGGAGTATATCCTCTAATGTCTGAATAGTTCTCTCGGACTGTCCATCTGTTTGAGGGTGAAAAGCTGTGCTAAAACTAAGCTGTGTTCCCATAGCCTTGTGCAAACTTTTCCAAAATTTAGATGTAAATCTAGAGTCTCGGTCTGAAACTATGGTACCTGAAACTCCATATAACCTAACAATTTATTGCACATACAATTAAGCAAGTTGATCCATCGAGTAAGTCACCTTTTGTAACACCCGAGTTAACGGCCAGGTGATTTTCTTAACTGTATTAACGGTCATAAATATTTAATCTTCGTAGTTTAGGATTTATGCCAAGCTTAATTAATTACATGTGGATCTAAACTAGGTTGAGTGGCAAAGTTGTAATAATGGAGGATTGAGGCCAGTATTTAAAGGAAAAGGAAAGGGATTTAAACCTCATTTAAACCACTGTAGCTGACACCTCCTTTTTCAGCGATTTCTTCTCTCCCAAGCCCCGCTTACTGCTATCAGTGTCTTCCTCGCCGACAACCGGTTTCTAGCCGCATTCCTCTGCGAATCCACACCCGAGGTATGAAATGGACAATGTAGTTATCTGTTTGTGTTTGGAGCTCTGTTTTCAGCTCGGCATTTGAACTCGGATTTTATCAATGGCCGAGTAGTATTAGAACATTTTAGAATCCGAGAGTAGTAATGTCAACCCGAATCGATTCTGGACATTTTAAGTAATCAACTCAGATTTAATCGATAGTGGAACCTGTTTGTTTTATTTTGGATTTCAGATTTTGCACAGTATATCAAACCAAGGATTCGGGAATGACTTTAGCTAATAGATCCTAGGATGACTTATGAGTAGAGTTTTAGGATTTTGATATTACTACTGTAATGCACATGTTTTAGGTGAAGAAGTTGAAGAGAATAGGTCCAGATTGCTAAGGAGACCAGGTAAGTGAATGTATAGGTTTCTCGGTCATTAGGACCCTACATCAGAGGATACTAAGTAGAATGTGATGTGATGATTAGAAACTCTCTTATGCGGATGTCTAGTGTTCTTGATGACGTTTAGTTCGAAAGTAATATTCCATGATGGATAATGCTCTGCTCTGTAGCTTGATGTTTTAAAAGTTTCCATATTCACGCATCATGAAAGTTTTATGCATATGAAAATGTTTTAAAAGCATGTTTTCTCATGAACAAGATAAGATGATAAAATCCCTGCAACGTGGTTGAGTGAGGGTTGGGGCGGTTCGGCGTATGTCACAGTCCAAAGAAGGACATATGTATACGACCCGCAGTAGGGACCATGATCAAAATCACTGTCGAACCCTCTTTACCGGCACAAATCCTCTCTCATTCCACACAACTGAAATGATGAATATGAACAATGATTATGAACCATGATTACGAATGATTAATATGATTCATGATTATGAACGATGAATATGAACAAGAATATGAACAAGAAATGATCTATGAGCATGTTTTCTCTGAATTATGCATTCATGCACTCATGTTAATGTCGCATTCCTTACTAAGCATTAGGCTTATAGATGAACCTTATGATGTAGGTGAAGAGACTACAGGTGAAGATACTGACTTCAAAGAGGATATTTAAAGCTGGTTGCTGGAGATTACTCAAAGTGACAGTGCGGGACTGGAGAGGCGATTATGACCCCTGGTTATTGCTCCCTTATGTCAGTAAGAATATAAGAACTGGAATTATGTAGGATGGTGTTAGTATTGTTTGAGTTAACTTTTGAGTCTGGGATTGGATATGAGGATATGTTTCCTTTTAAAGGATTTATGTCATACAAGTCTTCCGCTATTTATACTCTGAATGAATTTGTTATACCAGTAAGAGCCTTTCTTAGCTAAGTTTTGTTATGTGAAAGTTGGATGAATCCTTTTGGTAGGAGTTTCTACCGGAAGATGTGTTTTCTCCTATCGGTAGATGTAGAGTGTTTAGCCATCGGATGATAAAAGAGCTATTTTGTCGTCTATCGATCGGCAGATGTAGAGTGTTTAGCCATCGGATGATGAAAGAGCTATTTGCAGATGTAGAGTGTTTAGCCATCGGATGATGGAAAGTATAGTTTTGTCGTCTAGCGATCGGTTTCGTCTAGCGATCGGCAGATGTAGAGTGTTTAGCCATCGGATGATGAAAGTATAGTTTTGTCGTCTAGCGATCGGTAGATGTAGAGTGTTTAGCCATCGGATGATGAAAGTGCTATTTTGTCGTCTAGCAATCGGCAGATGTAGAGTGTTTAGCCATTGGATGATGAAAGTATAGTTTTGTCGTCTAGCGATTGGCAGATGTAGAGTGTTTAGTGATCGGATGATGTAAAGCTTGTAAGCTATCGGAAGATGTCTTAGATAAACACGTGAATTCCACATGTCTATCGGTAGATGTTTTTAATGAGCCACGAGAGCTGCACGTGCTCATCAGTAGATGTCCACTACCGGATGATGTTTAAGTGATCACGTGAGAAGCACGTATCGGTAGATGTTTTCTGCCGGGCGTCGGTGAGAGAGTTGTGTGAAGTGCACGATACAAATCAGATGGTGCGAGCTCTGATGCATGCAAACCCATGCAATCTGAGATCGATGAAGTCGAGCGACTTGAGGGCAATTCATCTCCACCCGACTATGTCTTAGAACCGATGATCGTGTATGGTCGCTCGTGTCTGTGAGCGATTAAATAAATAATATCATTAAGAAGTCAGGTACAAGGGATTAATTCTCCATCAGATAAATCGAAGTCTTAAGTCTGCTAGATACACTGTTAAAAAAAAAGGAGAAGAAAGTCCAATTATGAATTAAAGTTTTAAGTAAAGTCAAGAATTTCGTGGCGATCCTCCCTGAGTCGTTACAATTATGGTATCAGAGCAAAACCGGGTTCTAAAACCGATTCTGCAGACTGCCTTCCAGCACTGACTGTCACATGAGCACACTCCAGCAACTGTAAGTGTTTAAGATTCTAGCAATGTCAATAAGTTAAGATGTGTTTATGACTAATTGTTTAGGAATCCCAAGATGGTGAGAGGTCAACAGAGAGACGACAATGTGGATAGTCACACCATTGCTCAGCTGACTGAGCTAGTTATTCGCCAATCCCGCCAAGTTGAGCAGCTCATGACCGCCAGGGAAGAACAAGGGAATTCGAATACGAATATTGCCCGAGAACATGGGGATGAGCGTTTTCACCGACTTCGACCCCCGACTTTCAATGGTCAAGTTTCAGATCCAGTCTATGCTGAGGAATGGATTCAAAAGATGAAGGAAATGTTCAAGTATGCAAAGGTGGAAGAAGGAGATAAAGTCACATGTGCTGTCTATCACTTGGAACTGGATGCGAGGCATTGGTGGAACTCGGTCCAGAGCACGACTGACGCAGAAGCTATGACCTGGGGAAGGTTCAAGACGGCCTTCTTTCACAAGTATTTCAACCGGACTGTTCGGGCCAATAAGAAGAAGGAGTTTATGAATCTTCGACAGACTGGTTCAGTGACGGATTACATATGTAGAATTGAGGCTTTATCTCGGTTTGCATCTCGTTTGGTGGAAGACGAGGAGGATAAGATCTATCAGTTTGTTCAAGGACTGAAGCCAAGCTTGTATATGAAGGTGAAAACTGCTGGTGTCTACAATGTGCCGTATACCGAGGTCACAGCTAAGGCCTTGGAAATGGAGGAGGCTGAAATAACAGTGTATGAGCAGCGTGATCAGTCAAAGAAGATTACCAAGGATGTCCAACAGCCACCACGACCGAACAAGGGCTGGCAGCCACAGCAGAACAGGGGACCACAGCAGCAGAAAGGTGTGAAGAGGCCATACAACCAGAATGATGACCAAGGAAAGGGAAAGAGGCCTCTGGCACCCTTTTGCTCCACCTGTCAGAAGAATCACCCCGGCGAATGCAAGTTGCGTTCTGGCCGCTGTTTCAGATGTGATAAGATTGGACACATAGTCAGAGACTGCCCCATGCCGCCAGATCCGAACCGTGCAAGGATAGCACCTAGAGTTTTTGCTATGATGGAAGATGAGGACACGGTGCCGCATACAGTGATAACAGGTACCATTACGATCTGTGGTTTTGCTGCTTACACACTTATAGATACAGGAGCCACGCACTCATTTATATCAACCTTGTCTGTGTGCAATCACAACTTAGAACCTTTAACAGCCGAAAGGCCATATGATGTTATGTTACCATCAGGGAAATCCCTACATTCTGAACAGATTGTTAAAGGTGATGTTGTGTCCTTAGGAAGTAAGAAACTATATGTAGAACTGATCGTAATTGACATGAAAGGATACGAGGTGATACTAGGAATGAATTGGTTATTTAGGCATTATGCCACAATAAGTTGTAGATCTGGGATGGTTGATTTTCGACCCCCAAATGGTGATCATTATTCCTTCCAAGCTATTCCTAAGATAAGCAAAATACCGATTATATCCTCACTAGAAATTTACCGGTTACTGAAAAATGGTTGTGAGAGTTACTTAGCTAGCATAATGGATGTTCGGGTGAAGAATAAGATAGAGTTACAAGATATCCCCACAGTCAGAGAGTTCCCTGAGGCGTTCTTAGATGACTTGCCAGGATTACCACCTGAGAGAGAAATAGAGTTTGTAATTGATACATATCCCGAGGCATTACCGGTATCTAAGCACCCTTACCGTATGGCACCTGTTGAACTAAAGGAGTTAAAAGTCCAACTACAGGAATTAGTAGACAAAGGGTTTATACGCCCTAGCAGTTCCCCTGCACCTGTCTTATTTGTTAAGAAGAAAGATGGTTCCCTTAGAATGTGCATAGACTATAGGGAGCTACATAAGTTGACAATCAAGAATAAATACCCCTTAGCCCGAATTGATGATTTGTTTGACCAACTGCAAGAAGCAAAAGTGTTTTCAAAAATAGATTTATGTTCAGGTTATTACCAACTGAAGGTTAAGGAAGGAGATATACCAAAGACAGCCTTTAGAACCCGTTATGGACACTACGAATTCTTGGTCATGTCATTTGGACTGACCAATGCACCTGCAGCCTTTATGGACTTAATGAATCGTGTGTTTCGGGAGTATTTGGACAAATTTGTAATTGTGTTCATAGATGATATCCTGATATACTCACGGACAGAAGCTGACCATGCAGAGCGTTTAAGAATGGTTTTGACAACATTGAAGGAGCACCAGCTTTATGCCAAATTGTCCAAGTGTGAATTTTGGTTGGACAAGGTTAATTTTCTTGGCCATGTAGTTTCTGCTAATGGCATATCAGTGGACCCGACCAAAATTCAGGCAGTAAAGGATTGGCCACAACCAAAGAATGCCAGTGAAGTCTGCAGTTTCCTTGGATTGGTAGGCTATTACAGAAAGTTCATCAAAAGATTTTCTATGATAGCTAAGCCCCTGACGAATTTGACAAAGAAGGACAATAAGTATTCTTGGACCGAAGCTTGTGAAGATAGCTTCCAGACGTTGAAGGTGAAGTTAACAACAGCCCCGGTATTGACCCTTCCAACCGAAGAAGGAAAGTTTAGCGTATTTTGTGATGCATCAAAAGTTGGTTTGGGCTGTGTTTTAATGCAAGAAGGCAAAGTTGTAGCGTATGCCTCTAGGCAGTTAAAGAGTTACGAACAGAACTACCCCACCCATGATTTAGAATTAGCCGCTGTCGTTTTTGCTTTGAAGATATGGAGGCACTACTTATACGGACAGCAGTGTGAGGTGTTCTCTGACCATAAAAGTCTAAAGTATCTCTTTACACAAAAGGAATTGAACATGAGGCAGAGGCGTTGGTTGGAATTTGTTAAGGATTACGACTTTGAAATCAAGTATCACCAGGGTAAGGCTAACTCTGTAGCTGACACATTGAGCAGGATGTCAACAACAATGCAACCCGTTGTATCAACTATGTCTATACCTTTGAGGACAGAGATTCAGAAATTGGAGTTGGAGATAGTTCCAGAGTTATCAATCTTACTGGCCGATTTGACCATTCAACCAACGGTTTTAGAAAAGATCAAAGAGGCACAACAGAAGGACTCTGAGGAGAATAACAGCATGATGAACAAGGTGAAAGACACCACCTCCGAGTTTAGTCTTTCCAAGGATGGGATTCTGAGGTTTAAAAATAGATGGTATGTCCCTAATGATGAAGAATTACGTAAGATAATCTTGGCTGAGGCGCACTCGTCTCCCTTTTCTGTACATCCTGGCAGCACCAAGATGTATCAAGACCTGAAGTTACTCTATTGGTGGCCAAACTTAAAGAGAGATGTTGCTAAGCATGTAGAGTCATGTTTGGTTTGCCAACAGGTTAAAGCCGAGCACCAACGTCCAGGGGGTACCCTTCAGCCTTTACCTATTCCCGAATGGAAGTGGGAACACATAGCTATGGATTTCGATGTAAGATTACCTAAGACAGTTAAAGGACATGATAGTATTTGGGTTGTAATTGATAGATTGACAAAATCAGCCCATTTCTTACCAGTAAGGACAACCTACTCGATGGACCAGCTCGCTGATCTTTATGTACAAGAAGTTATTAGGTTGCATGGAATCCCTGCATCTATTGTATCCGATCGTGACCCCAGGTTTACCTCCCGGTTTTGGAAAAGTTTACAAGACACATTAGGTACAAAGTTAACCTTCAGTACTGCCTTCCACCCACAGACAGATGGTCAATCTGAAAGGACTATTCAGATACCTGAAGACATGTTGAGGGCATGTGTACTAGATTTCCAGTCATCCTGGCGTAGATACTTATCCCTGGTTGAGTTCTCCTACAACAACAGCTACCAGTCCACCATTGGCATAGCACCTTATGAGGCACTGTATGGCAGGAAGTGTAGGTCACCTCTGTATTGGGATGAGGTTGGTGAAGCAAAACTCCTAGGTCCCGAGATGTTGTAGCAGATGTCAGACAAGATTGCCAATATTAAAAGGAGAATGATTGCTGCACAAAGCCGACAGAAAAGTTATGCAGACCAAAGAAGGAGAGATCTTGAATTTGCTGTTGGAGATGAGGTCTTCCTGAAGGTTTCACCATTTAGAGGAGTACTAAGATTTGGCAGAAGGGGAAAGCTTAATCCATGATTTATTGGACCATTCCCTGTTTTGGCTAGAATCGGTAGTACAGCTTACAGACTGCAGTTGCCTCCATCGTTGGATAAAATTCATAATGTTTTCCATGTGTCAATGTTAAGAAAATGTATACGGGACCCTACACAGTTGTTAAACCAGTGGATTTTGAGATCGAGCCAACGCTAACATATGAAGAGAAGCCAGTGCAGATATTGGAATCCGTAGTTAAGACTCTGAGGAACAAAGAGATTCCGTTGGTCAAAGTCTTATGGAAGAATCATGGCATTGAAGAAGCCACTTGGGAGCGACGACAGGACATGTTAGATAAGTATCCAGAGTTATTTGTTTGATCAATTTTCGGGGACAAAAATTTTGTTTAAGGAGGGGTGGATGTAACACCCGAGTTAACGGCCAGGTGATTTTCTTAACTGTATTAACGGTCATAAATATTTAATCTTCGTAGTTTAGGATTTATGCCAAGCTTAATTAATTACATGTGGATCTAAACTAGGTTGAGTGGCAAAGTTGTAATAATGGAGGATTGAGGCCAGTATTTAAAGGAAAAGGAAAGGGATTTAAACCTCATTTAAACCACTGTAGCCGACACCTCCCTTTCTGGCGATTTCTTCTCTCCCAAGCCCCGCTCACTGCTATCAGAGTCTTCCTCGCCGACGACCGATTCGCACCCGAGGTATGAAATGGACAATGTAGTTATCTGTTTGTGTTTGGAGCTCTGTTTTCAGCTCGGCATTTGAACTCGGATTTTATCAATGGCTGAGTAGTATTAGAACATTTTAGAATCCGAGAGTAGTAATGTCAACCCGAATCGATTCTGGACATTTTAAGTAATCAACTCAGATTTAATCGATAGTGGAACCTGTTTGTTTTATTTTGGATTTCAGATTTTGCACAGTATATCAAACCAAGGATTCGGGAATGACTTTAGCTAATAGATCCTAGGATGACTTATGAGTAGAGTTTTAGGATTTTGATTTAACTACTGTAATTCACATGTTTTAGGTGAAGAAGTTGAAGAGAAGAGGTCCAGATTGCTAAGGAGACCAGGTAAGTGAATGTATAGGTTTCTCGGTCATTAGGACCCTACATCAGAGGATACTAAGTAGAATGTTATGTGATGATTAGAAACTCCCTTATGCGGATGTCTAGTGTTCTTGATGACGTTTAGTTCGAAAGTAATATTCCATGATGGATAATGCTCTGCTCTGTAGCTTGATGTTTTAAGAGTTTCCATATTCACGCATCATGAAAGTTTTATGCATATGAAAATGTTTTAAAAGCATGTTTTCTCATGAACAAGATAAGATGATAAAATCCCTGCAACGTGGTTGAGTGAGGGTTGGGGCGGTTCGGTGTATGTCACAGTCCAACGAAGGACATATGTATACGACCCGCAGTAGGGACCATGATCAAAATCACTGTCGAACCCCCTTTACCGGCACAAATCCTCTCTCATTCCACACAACTGAAATGATGAATATGAACAATGATTATGAACCATGATTACGAATGATTAATATGATTCATGATTATGAACGATGATATGACAAGAATATGAACAAGAATGATCTATGAGCATGTTATTTCTCTGAATTATGCATTCATGGCACGTCATGTTAATGTCGCATTCCTTACTAAGCATTAGGCTTATAGATGAACCTTATGATGTAGGTGAAGAGACTACAGGTGAAGATACTGACTTCAAGAGGATATTTAAAGCTGGTTGCTGGGATTACTCAAAGTGACAGTGCTGGACTGGAGAGGCGATTATGCACCCTGGTTTTGCCATCGGATGATGAAAGTATAGTTTTGTCGTCTAGCGATCGGCAGATGTAGAGTGTTTAGCCATCGGATGATGAAAGTATAGTTTTGTCGTCTAGCGATCGGCAGATGTAGAGTGTTTAGCCATCGGATGATGAAAGTATAGTTTTGTCGTCTAGCGATCGGCAGATGTAGAGTGTTTAGCCATCGGATGATGAAAGTATAGTTTTGTCGTCTAGCGATCGGCAGATGTAGAGTGTTTAGCCATCGGATGATGAAAGTATAGTTTTGTCGTCTAGCGATCGGCAGATGTAGAGTGTTTAGCCATCGGATGATGAAAGTATAGTTTTGTCGTCTAGCGATCGGCAGATGTAGAGTGTTTAGCCATCGGATGATGAAAGAGCTATTTTGTCGTCTAGCGATCGGCAGATGTAGAGTGTTTAGCCATCGGATGATGAAAGTATAGTTTTGTCGTCTAGCGATCGGCAGATGTAGAGTGTTTAGCCATCGGATGATGAAAGTATAGTTTTGTCGTCTAGCGATCGGCAGATGTAGAGTGTTTAGCCATCGGATGATGAAAGTATAGTTTTGTCGTCTAGCGATCGGCAGATGTAGAGTGTTTAGCCATCGGATGATGAAAGTATAGTTTTGTCGTCTAGCGATCGGCAGATGTAGAGTGTTTAGCCATCGGATGATGAAAGTATAGTTTTGTCGTCTAGCGATCGGCAGATGTAGAGTGTTTAGCCATCGGATGATGAAAGTATAGTTTTGTCGTCTAGCGATCGGCAGATGTAGAGTGTTTAGCCATCGGATGATGAAAGTATAGTTTTGTCGTCTAGCGATCGGCAGATGTAGAGTGTTTAGCCATCGGATGATGAAAGTATAGTTTTGTCGTCTAGCGATCGGCAGATGTAGAGTGTTTAGCCATCGGATGATGAAAGAGCTATTTTGTCGTCTAGCGATCGGCAGATGTAGAGTGTTTAGCCATCGGATGATGAAAGTATAGTTTTGTCGTCTAGCGATCGGCAGATGTAGAGTGTTTAGCCATCGGATGATGAAAGTATAGTTTTGTCGTCTAGCGATCGGCAGATGTAGAGTGTTTAGCCATCGGATGATGAAAGAGCTATTTTGTCGTCTATCGATTGGCAGATGTAGAGTGTTTAGCCATCGAATGATGAAAGAGCTATTTTGTCGTCTAGCGATCGGCAGATGTAGAGTGTTTAGCCATCGGATGATGAAAGTATAGTTTTGTCGTCTAGCGATAGGTAGATGTAGAGTGTTTAGCCATCGGATGATGAAAGTGCTATTTTGTCGTCTAGCAATCGGCAGATGTAGAGTGTTTAACCATTGGATGATGAAAGTATAGTTTTGTCGTCTAGCGATCGGCAGATGTAGAGTGTTTAGTGATCGGATGATGTAAAGCTTGTAAGCTATCGGAAGATGTCTTAGATGAACACGTGAATTCCACATGTCTATCGGTAGGATTTTTTAATGAGCCACGAGAGCTGCACGTGCTCATCGGTAGATGTCCACTACCGGATGATATTTAAGTGATCACGTGAGAAGCACGTATCGGTAGATGTTTTTTGCCGGGCGTCGGTGAGAGAGTTGTGTGAAGTGCACGATACAAATCGGATGGTGCGAGCTCTGATGCATGCAAACCCATGCTATCTGAGATCGATGAAGTCGAGCGACTTGAGGGCAATTCATCTCCGCCCGACTATGTCTTAGAACCGATGATCGTGTATGGTCGCTCGTGTCTGTGAGCGATTAAGTAAATAATATCATTAAGAAGTCAGGTACAAGGGATTAATTCTCCATCAGATAAGTCGAAGTCTTAAGTCTGCTAGATACACTGTTAAAAAAAAAAAAGGAGAAGAAAGTCCAATTATGAATTAAAGTTTTAAGTAAAGTCAAGAATTTCGTGGCGATCCTCCCCGGGTCGTACACCTTTATTGGTAGGAAATGAGCAGATTTGGTTAGACGGTCAACTATCACCCAAATTGCATCATGTCCTTTAGTCGTTCTAGGTAATCCTACCACAAAGTTCATCGTTATTTGCTCCCATTTCCATTCAGAAACTAGTAAAGGTTGTAACATTCCAGCAGGTCTCTGATGCTCAGCTTTAACCTGTTGACAAACTAGGCACGATTCCACATATTCTGCCACACTCTTTTTCATACTTGGCCACCAATAATGTTGTCTAAGATCCTTGTACATTTTTGTACTCCCGAGGTGAACAGAGAACCTAGAAGAATGTGCTTCAGAAAGGATCTCAACACGAAGTTCTTTAACGGCATGGACAAACCATCTATTTCTAAACTTAAGGATTCCATCAGCAGAATAGTTAAAATCTGTTTTGTCCGTAGAATCCATGCTTAACTTGTACTTGTTACACTCGTCATCATTCGTCTGAGCTTCCTTTATTTTCTCCAAAATAGTAGGCTTTAAGGTTATGGCTGAGAGTATAACTGATACACTGGATACTGCTTCTAGATTAAACCTTTGGAATTCTGACTCTAAGGCTAATAGCATACTGAAAGTCATAGTTGATGTTGGTGTTGTTACTCTACTCAAGGTATCCGCCACAACATTTGCTTTGCCGGGATGGTATTTAATCTCAAAATCATAATCCTTTACAAATTTCAACCATCGACGCTGCCTCATATCCAATTCCTTCTGTGTGAAAATATACTTCAGGCTCTTATGATCTGAAAATATCTCACAAGATTGTCCAAACAAGTAGTGCCTCCAAATCTTAAGTGCAAAAACCACTGCAGCTAGTTCTAAGTCGTGCGTAGGGTAATTCTTCTTATGTGTTTTCAGCGGTCTAGAGGCATAAGCTATTACTTTACCATCCTGCATTAACACACAACCAAGACCAATTTTGGAAGCATCACAGTAAATGCTAAACTTACCATCTTCAACTGGAAGGGTTAAAATTGGAGCATTGGTTAGTTTCTGTTTCAAGGTCTGAAAACTATGCTCACATTCCTCAGTCCATATATACTTCACATTTTTCCTTGTTAACTTAGTAAGGGGTGTAGCAATCTTCGAAAATCCTTCAATAAACTTTCTATAATATCCTGCTAGTCCAAGAAAACTTCTGCTATCTGTGGCATTCCTCGGTTGGGGTCATTCCTTAACTGCTTGAACCTTAGCTGGATCGACAGATATTCCATCCCCAGAGATAACATGTCCTAAAAAGTGAACTTGGTCCAACCAAAACTCACACTTAGAAAACTTGGCGTATAGTTGGTGCTGTTTTAATACTTCCAACACCAAGGTCAGGTGCCTAGGATGCTCATCCTTAGAACGGGAATAGATTAAAATATCATCGATAAACACTATGACAAACTTATCGAAGTATTCATGAAACCCCCTATTCATAAGATCCATAAAGGCTGCTGGTGCATTTGTCAATCCAAAGGACATAACCAAAAACTCATAATGCCCATACCTTGTACGAAAGGTTGTCTTAGGGATACTTCAGTCTTGACTTTCAGTTGATAGTAACCAGACCTAAGGTCGATCTTAGAGAAAACTCGTGCACCCTTAAGCTGGTGGAACAAATCATCAATTCTTGGCAAGGGATACTTGTTCTTGATGGTTAACTTATTTAATTCCCTATAATCAATGCACATACGCATTGATCCATCCTTCTTTTTGACAAAAAGAACAGGTGCACCCCACGGTGAAAAGCTAGGGCGTATGAACCCCTTATCCAATAATTCCTCCAACTGTTTCTTTAATTCCTTAAGCTCCGTAGGTGCAAGTCTATATTGATTCTTAGACACTGGTTCAGCGCCTGGGTAAACATCCACAACAAATTCAATTTCCCTATCTGGTGGCAAGCCAGGAAGGTCATCTAGGAATACTTCTGAGAAATCTTGGACAACTAAGACATTCTAAGGACTTGCTTTTCCTACAAGTTGTGTGTCTAAAACGCTAGCTAAGAAGCACAAGTACTCTCCATATGGGGAAGGTTTAGCATTAATAGAAGTCATCACAGACATTTCCTTACTCTTCCTTGAAGCTTGAAAGGTATGTCTCAAACAACCAGGGGGTTGGAAACTAACTATTCCTGTCCTACAATCAATTGTAGCATGGTGCTTAAACAACCAGTCCATTCCTAGAATCACATCAAATCCCATTATTTCCATAACAATGAGGTTAGCAGGTAGGTTCATGTTTCCTACTAATACAGCACTATCAAGCATCATTCGGTTAGAGTGCATGCGTTCACTAGAGGGTAATGCGACATTAAACACAGACTCAGTAGGGGTAAGCTTTACATCTAACTTATCAGCAAATGTAGATGCTATGAATGAATGTGTTGCACCAGAATCTATCAATGTAAAAGCGGGTAAAGAGTTGACCAGTATAGTACCTGACACAACAGCAGGCTGTTCATCATCGCCCGACTCCATCATGGAGAATATCCTCGGCTTTATCTTAGCAGGGCTATTCTTTAAGACCAGGCAGTCTCGGTTAATATGGCCGACCTTGCCGCAATTGAAGCATCAGGTGACTCTAGGCTTCAGGCAGTCTCTGTACGTGTGTCCGATCTCTTCACAGTTGAAACACTTTCCCATCCCAAACCTACACTCACCTAGGTGGCTTTTTGAACATATTGGGCATTTGGGAAACTTTCTGGTATCCTGCACTCTCTTCCCTGTTCCATGGTTACTTTGGACTTCACTAGACCTCTTCACCCCTCTCTGTTGTTGTGGCTAAACAAACTTTCGTAGGGCTTTTTTTGGTTCAGCACACATCCTTTCAGCTTCTTCCACTTCCAGGGCAGTGGAAACGACTTCGCTAAATGTCAAGCCTTTAATACCACAAAATTTAACTCCTCGGTAAATTTTCGGCTTCAGTCCATGCACAAATTTGAACACCTTGTCCTCGTCCTTGTGAGCAAAATGTCTAGCAAACCTGGACAGGGACTCAAATTACCTACTGTACTCGGCCACAGACCTTGTCTGCTTCAAGTTCAAAAACTCCAACTTCTTCGCGGTCTGGACAGTGCTATTAAAATACTTCTCATAGAAAATGTCCTTGAATTGCGACCAAGGCATCCCCAAAACATCAGTGGTGGTCTCTATTGTTTTCCACAAGAGTTGAGCTTCACCAGCCAAGTGAAATGTTGCCAACGTGACCTTATCTCCTTCTCCAATGTTGGCGCACCTAAACATACTTTCAATCTTCCTAAGCCATCCTTCAGCAATAACTGGATCAGATGACTGTCCATCAAACGTGGGTGGTCTTAGTCTCCAGAATCTATCTCCAGAATGTTCATTGCTAGAACTCGAGTTAGCACTTCCCTGCACCTCTCGGTTTAACAGCACTCCTAACTGATCGGACTGCTGACGCACCAAATCTGTCAGCTGCCTAATAACGCTAGAATCTTCTCCACGTCCCGGGTTCGGTATCTCTCTTGGTACTCTTGGTCTTCCTGGTCGCCTAGACATTTTATTAAATTCCTGCATTGGGTTAACTACTCTCATAAACATCTAATAACTAAGGCTAACATAAAAACTTACAGTTGTTAGAGTACTCCCATGCGACGACTGGCACTGATGAGTAATCTTTTGAACGGTTTAACTGAATGTCTCTGATACCAAACTGTCATGCCCCGAGTTTTCTAAACTCAGTTCGTTACTCATAAACCCGAACATAACTAGGAAATTTTGGACCAAAATTTAAAACTTCGCTCGAAAGAAAAATTTGAACGTTTGCTAAAAACACAAAAAACTTGCAGCGGAAAATCTTTGAGCAAAACAAAGTTAAGCAAAACTATAAAATAGTGTTTGAATAATCAGTTAAAATATTAAGAATTAATTCGGACAAAAGAGGTAAAAGCTTAAGCGTAAAATACTCAAATTCGTAAAAAGTCAAACGCATCCGATGACTTTACTGAAGACATCATCCGATGACTTTACTGAAGACATCATCCGATGACTTTACTGAAGACATCATCCGATGACTTTACTGAAGACATCATCCGATGACTTTACTGAAGACATCATCCGATGACTTTACTGAAGACATCATCCGATGACTTTACTGAAGACATCATCCGATGACTTTACTGAAGACATCATCCGATGACTTTACTGAAGACATCATCCGATGACTTTACTGAAGACATCATCCGATGACTTTACTGAAGACATCATCCGATGACTTTACTGAAGACATCATCCGATGACTTTACTGAAGACATCATCCGATGACTTTACTGAAGACATCATCCGATGACTTTACTGAAGACATCATCCGATGACTTTACTGAAGACATCATCCGATGACTTTACTGAAGACATCATCCGATGACTTTACTGAAGACATCATCCGATGACTTTACTGAAGACATCATCCGATGACTTTACTGAAGACATCATCCGATGACTTTACTGAAGACATCATCCGATGACTTTACTGAAGACATCATCCGATGACTTTACTGAAGACATCATCCGATGACTTTACTGAAGACATCATCCGATGACTTTACTGAAGACATCATCCGATGACTTTACTGAAGACATCATCCGATGACTTTACTGAAGACATCATCCGATGACTTTACTGAAGACATCATCCGATGACTTTACTGAAGACATCATCCGATGACTTTACTGAAGACATCATCCGATGACTTTACTGAAGACATCATCCGATGACTTTACTGAAGACATCATCCGATGACTTTACTGAAGACATCATCCGATGACTTTACTGAAGACATCATCCGATGACTTTACTGAAGACATCATCCGATGACTTTACTGAAGACATCATCCGATGACTTTACTGAAGACATCATCCGATGACTTTACTGAAGACATCATCCGATGACTTTACTGAAGACATCATCCGATGACTTTACTGAAGACATCATCCGATGACTTTACTGAAGACATCATCCGATGACTTTACTGAAGACATCATCCGATGACTTTACTGAAGACATCATCCGATGACTTTACTGAAGACATCATCCGATGACTTTACTGAAGACATCATCCGATGACTTTACTGAAGACATCATCCGATGACTTTACTGAAGACATCATCCGATGACTTTACTGAAGACATCATCCGATGACTTTACTGAAGACATCATCCGATGACTTTACTGAAGACATCATCCGATGACTTTACTGAAGACATCATCCGATGACTTTACTGAAGACATCATCCGATGACTTTACTGAAGACATCATCCGATGACTTTACTGAAGACATCATCCGATGACTTTACTGAAGACATCATCCGATGACTTTACTGAAGACATCATCCGATGACTTTACTGAAGACATCATCCGATGACTTTACTGAAGACATCATCCGATGACTTTACTGAAGACATCATCCGATGACTTTACTGAAGACATCACGAATACTTTTACCTTTCATCATCCGATGGATAAATACTCGACATCCTCCGGTTACAAAACGACAAATTTTCTACTTATATCTTTCTGATGACTTCCACTGACGACATCATCCGATGACTTTACTGAAGACATCATCCGATGACTTTACTGAAGACATCTTCCGATAGACAACAGAACAACAACTCTCCATCTGCCGATAGACATCATCTACCGATAGATCAAAAATACTCAACGAAAACAGCATAGCCAACACTTTCGCTCTAACAAAGAAACTCTGACTACCCAAAAGAACTTGAGCAATTTACTAAAATTCGTTCAAAACCACTTAAATCCGGACACTACTCCAACATTTGGTAAAAACAACTATTAACACCAACAAAATATAATTGTCTGGAAGAAAATCTCAAAATGGATTCAGAAACATTAAAACTACTACTGTCATAAAACTCAACAAATTAAATCGATTCATTGTCCATTAAACCTTCACAACTACTGACAACAGTTAAGCCGCCTCATCAGAACACCAAGTCGAGACTTGGGTGTGCTCCTCCAACCTGTCTAAACCTCATTGTGCTCAGGAAAAATACCTTCAGAAGCTTCTTCACCTACATCACAAAACTCATCTATTAGCCTAATGCTAAGTAAGCAAAGCGATAATGAAATGAAATGTTGAAGCGAAATTCCTAGACATGCAGTTTCTACTTTCACATCTCTGTTGCATATGCGTTCATTCACTGATCTGATCCCTCAATTCCATTGGGAATGGGATCAGCTCTCCCAAAGTTATAAATCATTTTCATCAGTTAAGGGGCGGATTACTTCCCTTAATAGCTATAATGATCCTATATTCCACTTGGGAAGTGGATCAATCTTCCCAAAGTTATAAATCCCATCATAAGTTAAGGGGTGGATTAGTTCCCTTAATAGCTTGTCTGTTGCAATCATTACATTCCTTACCATGCCAATATATGAAAATTCATTTTCGTATTCTTTCAAAAACATGATGGATGACATACAAAAAATATTCAAGCACACACACAACCTACTGTTTTGTGATGTAGGCCCAAAGGCACATGCATACTCTACTTACCTGGTCTCCTGGAAAAACGTCTCGGTGATTGGCTACTTCGAGAGCTTATTCAATCCTAAAATCATAAACAAAGCATACATTAAACTTTCTCTAATCTTCATTCTACACCGCTAGAAATTTAAGGAAACTAGTTTGGAAGCTTAGTTCATTGTGCATTCCCGATTTACCACAATGACCCGAACTAGTTCGCTCACAGCATTCTCGAAACTCACACTTATACTCTCCCCTAATCATCGATAGCTACCAATGCAGCAAGGAATCAAAATAGAACTCACCTAGTTTGGGAGAAAATCGAATGGAAGAATCTCCTAGAGAGCTCTGCTGCTTGAGCTGAAGACCGAGGGAAAAAACAGGGAAATAGTGGCGGCTACAGTGCATTAATCACAAAGCCTCTTTCCTTAAATAGGTTATCCATTATAAGTTCTCAATTTACCACTATGCCCTTACTTAGTCACTAATTAACCTAATTAATACTTCCCTCAATTCTCTCCACAATATGCTTACTATTAAATAACGAAATAGAAATTAGTTTAATAGAACCGGTGTTACAAATTTGAATTCCCTCTCCTTAACCTTATTAAGATAATATACATTATAGTTGAAGAGGTATGATTGAAAAGGTATGAATGAAGAGACATAAGGGAAAAGGTAAGTATGGAGGGTTACCTTTGAATGGTTGTCTTCTTCTTCATTCTATTCATTCTAACTTGAGAATCAATCTCTAATCAATTAATCTCAATCTCTCTATCATCAAAGAGAAACTTAAGGCGAAAGGTTTAAGGAGAGAAAACAGTATTCCGCAATAAGCGATGGATCAAGGTTAGTACAGTTTAAATAGTTATTTCTATTTAACAAGCATGGTTGAATTAACAACGTTATAATGAGATAAAAGTATTGAATAGCATTTACAGTTTTAATTATGCCTTCAATTGGTATCAGAGCATGGTTCTATAATGTGTTGTTCACCGTTTGTGTTAATTAGATTACTTGAAGTATGTTTTACTTGAAAGTTTTAACCGATTATAGTTTCCGATCGTCGGTCGATTATGGTTTCTGGTCATTAAAGTTTCTGGTTAAAAAAAAAAAATTTATAGAGAGCCGATCGATCGGCTGACATAGTCGATCGATCGACAACGGCACTGTTTTTCTTATCGAAAAATAGAGAATGTGTCGATCAATTGGCAGAATCCGCCGATCGATCGGCTATTGATTGTTAATAATGTGCCGATCGATCGGCGGAATTAGCCGATCGATCGGCGGAATTAGCCGATCGATCAGCGGTTGTTTGTTGCAAATAACAGTGAATGTGCCGATCGATCGGCTAATCTTGCCAATCGATCGGCAGTTGTATGTTAATAATTTTGTTAATATTTTATTATTTTAATTGTTTTCTCATGTACGGTGATTATGAGACGTTACATTTAATTGAATACTTGATATAAAAGAAACTTGTTAGTCGCTAAAGTGGCCTAGTTTGAAAGGATCAATATTCGATTGTGTAAACATCATTCGTTTTGTACGAAAGAATGCTAATGATTGATTGAACAAAACGTTTGACATTATTGATTACAACATTAAAAAGTCATCCAAAGATGGACCAATATTTGTAATTGATAATATGAAAGAAACATGTATACATATTAGATTGATATGGTTACATATCCAAAGATGTTGAGCATGTTGATTTGAATATGGTTATGTGTTTATTAAAGTATATCTTGATAGCATCATTGATAGCTGAGATTGTTTCTTAAATTTTGCCCAAAGGTGATTTAAGAAATAAATTACTGTTTGTTTGAATCCATTAATGTTTACTTAAAGTATTAAAGTATGAACATGTATATTTTTGCAGCATTTATGAATGTGTTATCTTCTGGCAACAACTTGGTTAAGTTCAACGGCTTAAATTATGCTGATTGGTCTGAACAAATCCAATTTCAATTGGGTGTAATAGATTTAGACGCAGCATTAATTTGTCAAAAGCCGGCAACCATTAATGAGACCAGTACGGAAGCTGACAAGTCTGTTATTGAGACTTGGGAGCAGTCTAACCAGCTATGTATGAGCTTGATGAAGTTGAAGATAGCTGAAAATGTTAAGTCATCGATGCCAAAGACTGACAACGCTAAGGAATTCATGTTGAGAATTAAGGAATACTCCCAATCGGACATTACAGATAAGTTCGTTGTTGGAAATCTCATGAGTGAGTTGACGACCAAGAAGTTTGATTGGTCGCAATCCATTCATGATCATGTGACATGTATGGAAAATCTAGCTGCCAAGCTGAAGTCATTGGGGATGGATGTGAATGAATCATTCTTAATTCAATTCATCATCAACTCTCTTCCTCTTGAATTTGGTCAGTTCCAGGTGAATTACAACACCATAAAAGAGAAATAGAACTTTCAGGAAATAATGGCCATGTTAATTCAAGAAGAAGGGAGGTTGAAGAAAATAAAAGATCAATCCATTCACTTGACATTTCAGCATAAAGGAACTGGTAGCAAGAAAGGACCAAGTAAGAAGAATCGGAAGAAGGAAAAAGCTCCATTAAATGTGAATGAGGGACATATCTGAAAAGAGCTTAAATGCTACTTCTGTAACAAGACTGGGCACTTCAAGAAAGATTGCCCGAAAAGGAAAATCTGGTTTGAAAAGAAAGGTATATTATTTATTTCAATATGTTTTGAATCAAATATTATGGAAGTACGTAATAATACTTGGTGGTTAGATTCTGGTGCTACTACTCATGTGTCTCATATTACGCAGGGATTTCTTTCGATCCAACCCATAAACGGAACTGAAAAGTTCTTGTATATGGGAAACAGAATGAAGGATCGCATAGAAGGGATTGGGACGTATAGATTGATCCTGTAAACTGGTTGTCATTTGGATCTTGAAGAGTGTCTCTATGTTCCTGAATGTGCTAGGAATTTAGTTTCTGTTTCCAAGTTGGATTGTAAAGGCTTTAATTTTGAGATTGAGAATGGTTTATTTGTATTGTACAAACAAAAATATTATTATGGTTCTGGTATTTTATTAGATGGTTTGTATAGATTTAATCTCAATGTTAAATTTATAGAATCTCTGTTTCATGTTAACAATGATGTTGGTATTAAACGTAGTGCACTTAATGAGAGTTCAGCTTTCTTGTTGCATCAAAGATTATGTCATATATCTAAAGAAAGGATAATGAGGTTAATGAAATGTGATATTTTACCTCAATTAGATTTTAATGACTGTGATGTATGTAAAGATTGTATCAAAGGTAAACAAACTACACAAATATCTAAAATTAAGGGCACAAGAAGTAATGGACTGTTAGAATTGATATACACTGACATATGTGGTCCATTCGATACTCCGTCTTGGAACAGTGAAAAGTATTTCATCACATTTATTGATGATTACTCACGTTATGGTTATTTGTATCTACTGCATGAAAAGTCTCAATCTGTGAACGTTTTAGAAGTGTTTATAAATGAGGTGGAAATGCAGTTAGATAGAAAAGTAAAGGTTGTGAGGTCTGATAGAGGTGGTAAATATTACGGAAAATTCGATGAAAGTGGACAATGTAAAGGTCCATTTGCAAGGTTTCTCGAAAGTCGAGGTATTTGTGCACAATATACAACGCCTGGTACGCCACAAAAAAATGGTGTAGCTGAAAGGCGGAATCGTACTTCAATGGAAATGGTTAGAAGTATGGTGAATAAAAATATTGTACCTTTATCGTTGTGGATGCACAGTTTAAAGGATGCTGCATATCTGTTGAATAGGGTTCCTAGTAAGGCAGTTCCTAAGACCCCTTATGAACTGTGGACGGGAAGGAAACCTAGTTTAAGATATCTCCATGTTTGGGGTTGTTCAGCAGAAGTAAGGATATACAATCCACATGAAAAGAAGCTCGATGCAAGAACCATTAGTGGTTATTTCATCGACTATCCGGAAAAGTCAAAAAGGTACATCTTTTATTGTCTTAATCATAGTACGAGGATAGTAGAGTCTGGAAATGCTCAATTCATTGATAATGGCCAGATCAGTGGGAGTGATCAATCACGAAAAGTGAATATTCATGAGAATCGGGTAGAGAAAATTGTAACTGTAACGCCCCGAATTATATAAACCCGGTTATACTATAACGCCCCGAATTATATAAATCTGGTTCGCTACACATAATACTGAACCACACTATGACATTCTGAGAAAATTTCAAAATTTCACTCAACGGTCAAAGTTTGATCCTTAAAATGTTAAAACTTGCAGCGGAAATTCATTTGTATTAAAACGACATTTATTAATTAATTAAAATATTAAAGACAATTGGTTGAAAGAAAACAAAACAAAACAGAACACGTCCACCGCTAAACAGTTCCAGCGATAGAAATAGAAACAAAAGGCATTCTAAACAGTGTTAGCGGCAGAAGTAGAAACAAAATAATCTCAGCGGTGGACACAGAGACAGAATACGTCTTCTACTAACGAACACCCATAGCTCTCGTCAGTCAAACGACACGTCGACTACACACGTCCACCGGTCACGTCAGTCGAACGACGCGTCGACTACACACGTCCACCGGTCACAAAGCGGCAAAATCTATTACTCACGTCCACCGATCACAAAATGAAAAAACCTATTACTCACATCCACAGATCATAAAACGACAAAACCTATTACTCACATCCACCGATCATAAAACGACAAAACCTATTACTCACGTCTACCGTTCGACAACATCTACCGATAGACTACATCCACCGATAGATTACATCCACCGATAGACTACATCCACCGGTGAACAGTAACACTCTAAACAAACAGACAACTCTGTCTACTAAAAGAACTTGTAAATCTCAACAGCAGCTATTCAAAACAACATAAATCCACAACTTTATAAATCCATAATAACAATCTACAACTAAAACCAAATCGTGTTTTTTATAATCAGAAAAACTCTAAAATTAATAAAAACATTAAACTCCTGCTGTCATTAACATTCTTAGCATACTAAAACTGAACCATTGTTAACTAGACTTTCACACCTACTGACATTAGTTAAACCGCTTCATCAGATTGTCAAGTCGATGCGTGAATGTACTCCTCCAACCAGCCTAGTCCTCAACATACTTAGAGAACCCACCTGCTGAAACTTCTTCACCTATATCACAAAACTCATCTATTAGCCTAATGCTAAGTAAGTAAAGCAACAATGAAATGATATGCTAAAACATAAATCCTGGACATGCAGTTTCTACTTTCACATCTCTGTTGCATTCACGTTCTTTCTCTGATCTAATCTCTCGGTTCCATTGGGAGTTGGATCATTTTTCCCAAAGTCATACATCCTCTTCATAAATTAAGGGGCGGATTAGTTCCCTTAACAGCTGATCTGATCTTAAATTTCATTGGGAAGCAGATCAATTTTCTCAAAGTCATACATCCTCTTCATAAATTAAGAGGCGGATTAGTTCCCTTAACAGCTGATCTATTACATTATGTTCATACCTTGCCAAGCCATTATATGTAAATTCATTTTCGTGTTCTTTCCAAAAACATGATACATGACATACATAAAACATTCAAACAAGCATAAACCTACTGTTTTGTGATGTAGACCCGAAGACATACACATACTCCACTTATCTGGTTTCCTGGAAAAGCTTGGTTGGAAACTACTTTGGGTTTTGCTCAAACCTAAAGCCGTAAACAGAGTATTAGTTAAGCTTCATTCTAAACTATCCTCAAATCTACCAGAACTCATAAGGAAACTAGTTTGGGAACTCAGATCATCAAGCATTCTTGATAAGCCCTGAACCCGAACTAACTCTCACTTACAGCATTCTCAAAACTCGCATTTAAAATCCCCTCTAACATCGATAGCTACAATGTAACAAGAAATCGAAGTAGAACTCACCTAGCTTGGAGAAAATGGGAGGGAAAATCGCCGAGAGAAACTCTGCTTAGCTGAGCTGAATGTCGAGAAAGGAAAATGAGAAAACAGTGGCGGCTAAACCTCATTAAACCCTCCCTTAAATATGTTATCCACTATAGATCTCCATTTACCATTATGCCCTTACTTAGTCACTCATTAACCTAATCAATATTTCTCATAATTTCATCCATAAAGTGTACACTATTAGATGACAAGGTAAAATCGGTTCGATGGAACCGAGTGTTACAATCTACCCTCCTTAAAAGAATTTTGTCCTCAAAATTCAATACCTGAATAATTCTGGATCTTGGTCCATCATGTCCTGCTGGCGCTCCCAAGTTGTCTCCTGTATGCTCTGGTTATGCCATAAAACTTTCACCAGTGGGACCTCTTTGTTGCGCAACACCTTCACAGCATAGTCAAGGATCTTTACTGGTTTCTCTTCATAAGCAAGAGTAAGATAAATTTCAATGTTCTGCTGTCCCACAACCTGAGTTGAATCTCGCATACACTTCTTTAGCATAGAAACATAGAACACATTGTGAATCCCTTCCATAGAAGTTGGTAACTGTAATTGGTAAGCTGTCTTCCCAATTCTCTTCAAGATTGAGAATGGTCCAATATATCTGGGGTTCAACTTGCCTCTCCTTCCAAATCTCACAACTCCTTTGAATAGTGATACCTTAAGAAAAACTTCATCACCAACTTCAAACTCTAATTCTCTACGTCTCCTATCGGGATAGCTTTTCTGTCGGCTTTGAGCTGTTAAGATTCTCTGTCGGATGAGGGCAATCTTCTCCACTGTTTGCTGCACAAAATCAGGACCAATCAATCGCGCTTCACCAACTTTGTCCCAATACAAAGGAGATCTGCATTTTCGCCCATACAATGCTTCATATGGTGTCATACCTATGGTTGCCTGAAAACTGTTGTTATAAGAGAATTCCACCAACGATAAATACTTACTCCAAGATCCTTGAAAATCTAATATGCATGCACGAAGCATATCCTCCAATGTTTGGATAGTCCTTTCAGATTGTCCATCTGTTTGAGGGTGAAAGGCTGTGCTAAAGTTGAGCTGTGTACCCATAGCCTTATGCAAATTCTTTCAAAACTTCGATGTAAATCTAGAGTCCCGGTCAGAAACTATAGTGCTTGGAATTCCATACAGTCTAATAATCTCATGCACATACAATTCAGCTAGTTGGTCCATCGAGTAGGTCATCTTTATGGGCGGAAAATGGGCGGATTTGGTTAGACGATCTACTATCACCCTAATTGCATCATGTCCCTTTGTTGTCCTAGGCAATCCTACAACAAAGTCCATCGTTATTTGTTTCCATTTCCATTCGGGAACTGGTAATGGTTGCAATGCTCCTGCAGGCCTCTGATGTTCAGCTTTAACTTGTTGTCAAACAAGACACGATCCTACATACTCTGCCACACTTCTTTTCATATTTGGCCACCAATAATGTTGCTTAAGGTCTCTGTACATTTTTGTACTACCAGGATGAACAGAAAGTCTAGAAGAATGAGCTTCCGATAGGATCTCTTTTCGAAGTTCTTTATCTGTTGGAACAAACCATCTATTCCGAAACTTGAGTATTCCATCAACAGAATAGTTGAAATCCGACTTATCGGTAGAATCCATGCATGACTTCTACTTGTTGCACTCAGCATCAATCGCCTGTGCTTCCTTTATTCTATCTAAAATAGTAAGCTTCAAGGTTATGGCAGAGAGCATAGCTGACACACTAGACACAGCTTCCAAGTTAAATCTATGAAACTCTGCCTCTAAGGCTAACGGTATATCGAGAATCAATGCTGAGGCTGAAGTCGTCACTCTACTCAATGCATCAGCCACTACATTCGCCTTGCCGGAGTGGTATTTAATCTCAAAATCATAGTCCTTGACAAACTCCAACCATCTACGTTGCCTCATATTTAATTCTTTCTATGTGAAAATATACTTCAGACTTTTATGGTTCGAAAATATCTCACAAGACTGTCCATACAAGTAATGTCTCCAAATTTTCAATGCAAACACAACCGCAGCTAATTCCAAATCATGTGTAGGATAATTCTTCTTATGTGTTTTCAGCTGTCTAGAAGCATAGGCTATTATCTTTCCATCCTGCATCAAAACACAGCCAAGTCCAACTTTGGAAGCATCACAATAAATGCTAAACTTTCCACATTCAACAAGGAGTCTGAAAATTGGGGCATTGGTCAGCTTCTGTTTCAAAGTCTGAAAATTGGATTCACATTCCTCTGTCCATGCATACAATGTTTTTCCTTGTTAACCGAGTGAGGGGTGTTGCAATCTTCGAGAATCCTTCAATAAATTTCCTGTAATATCCTGCTAATCCAAGGAAACTCCGAATATCAGTGGCATTCTTCGGTTGGGGCCACTCCTTAGCTGCTTGAATCTTAGCTGGATCGACAGATATTCCTTCACCAGAGATCACGTGACCAAGAAAGTGAACTCTGTCCAATCAAAACTCACACTTGGAAAACTTAGCATAAAGTTGGTGCTGCCTTAATACTCCCAATACCAAGGTCAGGTGTTTTGCATGCTCATCATTAGTACGGGAATAGATTAAGATATCATCAATAAATACTATGACAAATTTATCTAAATACTCGTGAAACACTCTATTCATGAGATCCATGAAAGCTGCTGGTGCATTAGTCAATCCAAAAGACATAACCAAAAACTCATAATGCTCATAACTTGTGCGAAAGGCCGTCTTAGGAATATCTTCTGATTTGACTTTCAATTGGTAATAACCGGACCTAAGGTCAATCTTAGAGAAAACTCGCGCACCGTTAAGCTGGTCGAATAAATCATCAATCATTGGCAATGGATACTTGTTCTTGATGGTTAACTTATTCAATTCCCGATAATCAACGCACATACGCATTGATCCATCCTTCTTTTTGCCAAAAGAACTGGCGCACTTCATGGTGAAAAGCTTGGGCGTATGAACCTTTTCTCCAACAGTTCCTCTAACTGTTTCTTTAATTCCTTAAGCTCCGTGGGTGCTAATCTATAGGGATTCTTAGATACAGGCTCGGCGCCTGGGTAAACATCTACAACAAACTCAATTTTTCTATCTGGCGGCAAGCCAGGAAGGTCATCTATAAATACTTCTGGAAAATCTTGGACAACTAAGACATTCTGAGGACTTGCTTTTCCTACTAGTTGTGTGTCTAAAACACTGGCCAAAAAGCACAAATACTCCCCGCATGGAGAAGGTCTAGCGTTGACAAAGGTCATAACAGACATTTTCTTACTCTTCTTCAAAGCTTGAAAGGTATGATTCAAACCATCAGGGGGTTGGAAGCTAACTATTCCAGTTCTACAATCTATTGTGGCATAATGCTTAAACAACCAATCCATTCTTAAGATTACATCAAATCCCATTATATCCATAATAATAAGATCAGCAGGTAGACTCACGTTCCCTATTAACACATTACTGTCAAGCATCACTTGGTTAGAGTGCATGTGTTCACCAGAGGGTAATGCAACATTAAACACATGCATAGAAGGGGTAAACTGTACATCTAACTTAACAGCAAATGCAGATGCTATAAGGAATGTGTCGCACCAGAATCTATTAAAGTAAAAGCAGGCACAGAGTTAATCAATATGGTACCTGACACCACAGCAGGCTGGTCTTCATCACTCGACTCCATCATGGAGAATATCCTCAGTTTCAACATAGCAGGGCCATTCTTTAAGGCTGGGGAGTCCCTGTTGATATGGCCGACTTTGTTACAGTTGAAGCATCGGGTGATTCTAGGCTTCGGGCAATCTCTGTACGTGTGTCCAACCTTCTCACAGTTGAAACACTGACCCGTCCCAAATCTACACTCGCCCAGGTGACTCTTCAAACATTTCGGCCACTGGGGAAACTTCCTGGTATCCAATACTTTCCTTCCTGTTCCTTGGTTACTCTGGCCTTCACTGAGCCTCTTCATTCCTCTCTGCTGTTGGGGCTGGATGAACTTTCGCGGGGCTTCCTTCGGTCCAGAACACTTCATTTCAGCTTCTTCCACCTCCAATGCTGTGGACACAACTTCATTGAATGACAGTCCTTTAATACCACAAAATTTGACTCCTCTGTAAATTTTCGGCTTCAGTCCATGCACAAACTGAAACACCTTATCCTCATTCTTGTGAACAAAATGTCCAGCAAACCTGGACAGGGACTCGAATTGCCTACTGTACTCTGCCACAGACCCTGTCTACTTTAAGTTCAGAAACTCTACCTTCTTTGCGGCCTGGACTGTGCTGTTAAAATATTTTTCATAGAAAATCTTCTTGAACTGGGACCAGAACATAGCCAGAACATCAGCGGTGGTCTCTATTGTTTCCCACCACAGTTGAGTGTCCCCAACCAAATGAAACGTTGTTAGAGTGACTTTGTCTCCTTCTCCGATATTGGCACATCTGAACATGCTCTCAATCTTCCTAAGCCACTCCTCAACAATAATCGGATTGGACGATTTTCCATCAAGTATGGACGGCTGTAGCCTCCGGAATCGGTCTCCTGAATGCTCACTGCTGGAACTCGAGTTGGCACTTCCTTGTACTTCTCAGTTCAACAATACTCCAAATTGATCGGACTGCTGACGAACTAAATCGGTCTGCTGACGCACCAAATCCGTCAGCTGCCTAATTACACTAGGATCCTCCTCACGTCCCGAATTTGGTAACTCTCTTGATACTCTTGGTCTTCCTGGTCGTCTAGACATCTTACTAGATTCCTGCAGGGTTAATTACACTCTTAAATATCTAATAGCTAAGGTTAACATAAACACTTATAGTTGTTGAAGTACTTCCATGCAACGATTGACACTGATGAGTAATCTTTTGAACGATTTAACTGAATGTCTCTGATACCATACTGTAACGCCCTGAATTATATAAACCCGGTTATACTGTAACGCCCCGAATTATATAAACCCGATTCGCTACACATAATACTGAACCACACTATGACATTCTGAGAAAATTTCAAAATTTCACTCAACAGTCAAAGTTTGACCCTTAAAATGTTAAAACTTGCTGCGGAAATTCATTTCTATTAAAACGACATTTATTAATTAATTAAAATATTAAAGACAATTGGTTGAAAGAAAACAAAACAAAACAGAACACGTCCACCGCTGAACAGTTCCAATGATAGAATTAGAAACAAAAAGCATCCACCGCTAAACAGTGTTAGCGGCAGAAGCAGAAACAAAATAATCTCAGCGGTGGACGCAGAGACAGAATACGTCTTCTACTAATGAACACCCACCGCTCTCGTCAGTCGAACGACACGTCGACTACACATAACCACCGGTCACGTCAGTCGAACGACGCGTCGACTACACACGTCCACCAGTTACAAAGCGACAAAATCTATTACTCACGTCCACAGATCACAAAAGACAAAACCTATTACTCACATCCACCGATCACAAAACGACAAAACCTATTACTTACATCCACCGATCATAAAACGACAAAACCTATTACTCACATCCACCTATCATAAAACGACAAAACCTATTACTCACGTCTACCGTTAAACAACATCCACCGATAGACTACATCCACCGATAGACTACATCCACCGATAGATTACATCCACCGATAGACTACATCCACCGGTGAACAGTAACACTCTAAACGAACAGTAACACTCTAAACAAACAGAAAACTTTGCCTACTAAAAGAACTTGTAAATCTCAACAGCAGCTATTCAAAACAACATAAATCCACAACTTTATAAATCCAGAATAACAATCTACAACTAAAACCAAATCGTGTTTTTCATAATCAGAAAAGCTCCAAAATTAATAAAAACATTAAACTCCTGCTGTCATTAACATTCTTAGCATACTAAAACTGAACCATTGTTAACTAGATTTTCACACCTACTGACATTAGTTAAACCGCCTCATCAGATTGTCAAATCGATGCGTGAATGTACTCCTCCAACCAGCCTAGTCCTCAACATACTTAGAGAACCCACCTGCTGAAACTTCTTCACCTACATCACAAAACTCATCTATTAGCCTAATACTAAGTAAGTAAAGCAACAATGAAATGATATGCTAAAACATAAATCCTGGACATGCAGTTTCTACTTTCACATCTCTGTTGCATTCACGTTCTTTCTCTGATCTGATCCATCGGTTCCATTGAGAGTTGGATCATTTTTTCCCAAAGTCATACATCCTCTTCATAAATTAAGGGGTGGATTAGTTCCCTTAACATCTGATCTGATCCTAAATTTCATTGGGAAGCAGATCAATGTTCCCAAAGTCATACATCCTCTTCATAAACTAATGGGCGGATTAGTTCCCTTAACAGCTGATCTATTACATTTTGTTCATACCTTGCCATGCCATTACATGTAAATTCATTTTCGTAATCTTTCTAAAAACATAATACATGACATACAAAAGACATTCAAATAAGCATAAACCTACTGTTTTGTGATGTAGACCCGAAGGCACACACATACTCCACTTATCTGGTTTCTTGGAAAAGTTTGGTTGTAAACTACTTCGGGTTTTGCTCAAACCTAAAGCCGTAGGCAGAGTATTAGTTAAGTTTCATTCTAAACTATCCTCAAATCTACCAGAACTCATAAGGAAACTAGTTTGGGAACTCAGATCATCAAGCATTCCCCCGAACCCGAACTAACTCTCACTTACAGCATTCTCAAAACTCGCATTTAAAATCCCCTCTAACATCGATAGCTACAATGTAACAAGAAATCAAAGTAGAACTCACCTAGCTTGGAGAAAATGGAAGGGAAAATCACTGAAAGAAACTCTGCTTAGCTGAGCTGAATGCCGAGAAAGGAAAATGAGAAAACAGTAGCGGCTAAACCTCATTAAACCCTCCCTTAAATACGTTATCCACTATAGATCTTCATTTACCATTATGTCCTTACTTAGTCACTCATTAACCTAATCAATATTTCTCCCAATTTCATCCATAAAGTGTACACTATTAGATGACAAGGTAAAATCGGTTCGATGGAACCGGGTGTTACAGTAACACCCGGTAATTTTGCCACGTAAATTTTCCTTGAATTATTAAACGAGATTAATGAGAATATTTATACAATGCGTGTTTTTACGAATTTGCCGATGTTTTAATTGAATATGAGTGATTCGTAAAACCGATTCGGCGAACTAAATAGTAATTTAGTTAAAAACCAATAGTTAGAATTGCATGGAGGGGTAAATTGGGAAGGAATTAAGGTAGGTGAGAGGGAGCCAATGGATGGTTGCCAAATGTCCATAACTTGCTGAGAAACCTACCTATTGTCTTATCTTCTCTTCTCTTCTACGTAAACCTTCATTTTCATCCTCCTCTCTGTTCTCTCTTCCAGGCGATTGAGACAAATCTCCAAAACTTGTTTCTCCTATTTTCTTCTGTTTCCTTCAGCAAAGGTAATCATCTAACCCAATTAACGAGTTTGAACAAGTTAAGATGTGAGTTTTGTGGAAGTTAAGGGTTATGATATCATGAGAAAACTCACTGTTTTTGTATGAAAACACGCGGGTTTGTTTTCTAAAGATTTGAATGGAGTCTGAAACATGTTCTACCAAGTTATTAGTTAGCATTTGCAGCTCTATTCATTTTCTTTACGTGCATGTTTTAGGTCCGTGTATAACCGTGACGTTCAAGACTTGCAGCTCCACAGCAACAGGTAAGTTCATACGTATAGGTTTGGCCCTTAAGGCCCTACAATACGGATGTGCTAGGTTTTATGTTGTCGGGATTTCTGTTGGGTAGTTAAACCATAGGTTATGTTTTAGGTTAAGTGTATATTGTTTTATATCCTGCTCATTATTCTGTCGCCTGTCTATGAATGTTCATGCATACATGTTTTCTCTGAAAGTCATGTAAATATTTTCTGCACACGGTTTGAAATTAAGTAAGATAAAACCTGTAATGTAATGTATGGTTAAGTGTGGACGAGGACTGGCATCCTATCATATACTCCTGTTATGTCCTGTTATGGCATGTACTCCTGTTGCGCCAGCTCTTCTTCCCACTTATACCTTCCTGTCCAGTGAAATGTAATGTAATGTAATGTTCATGTATTTGAAAATGTTCATGCATAGCACATGTATCACTTTGCATTGTATGTTCTTACTGAGCTCTAGGCTCATAGTTGAACCCCCTGTTGTAGGTATGGATCCTCCAGAAGAGGACATTGTGCTTCAAGATGATGAGTTGATGTAGTTGGCGGGATGAGCTCATAGGGTGGTTGCTGCAGTCAGAAAAATGTATTTCCCGTGAGAATGTATTTTTCTAAAGTTATGTCAAGTTCTGTACAGCTTTTGGGATTTTAAAACGATGTACAAACTTTCTGTTGATGTATTTAAAACTTCTGTTTGACAGTTGAATGTGTGTTTTAAAATATTCTGGAATTGCTTGAGATTTTCTCTTTTGGTTGTGCATGGATTGTCTCTGGTTTTAGAGCTATCCATGCAGTTCGATTTCTTAAACTTCTGTCATGTTTTCCATCCTGTCCAAAATCATGTTTTGAAATCATTTTTTTTTTAGTTTTATGCCGTCTGTTTTTATGCTCCCTGTTCATATGTCTTCCTGTTAAATATAGTTCACTTCTGCCGGTGAACAGTAAACTTCTGCCTGTAGTTCACTTCTGCCGGTGAACAGTTCACTTCTGCCTGTAGTTTGCTTCTGCCAGTGAACAGTAAACTTCTGCGTGTAGTTCACTTCTACCTATAGTTCACTTCTGTCGGTGAACAGTTCACTTCTGCCTGTAATTTACATCTTCTGCTTTGCTTCTTCTGCCTGGTTTAGTCACTTCTTCCACCCGGTTTAATTACTTTTCCGCCCAGTTTATTTGCTTCTTCCGCCCAGTTTACTTGCTTCTTCCGCCCGGTTTATTTACATTTTTCGCCTTGCTTCTTCCGCCCGGTTTAGTCACATCTTCCGCCTTGTTTCTTGCACCCAGTTTATCTGCTTCTTCCACCCAGTTTAATTACTTCTTCCGCCCTATATCACCCGATCCTGTCATTCACTGTAGCCCTCCTCCACAGTATGTCTTTCAGTTTATGTTTTTCCCATATTATTTCCTGTTTTATTTCTGTTTTTCATATGTCTTCGTCTTCCTGCTCTCGTTCAGAGTACTCGTCCACATTTTTGGGTTCCTGTTCTTTTCGGTTGTATTCTGTACATTTGTTCTTTCCTGTTTTATTCTGCTCATTCACTCCAGTCGTCCATTTCTGTTTTATGATTTCCTGTCTTCACGTCTTCAGGTTTAAGAGTTTTTTAAAAAAAAGGGGCAAAAGTTCTTACATCCAAAATTTATTTTGATTTCTATTTTCTGTTGGTTATTCTGTTGACTATTTCAATTGACCACTCCAGTTTTGAGTCTTCAGAATTTTATGTCTTCTAACTTCAGTCTTCCTGTTTTACACCTGTCTTCTTGTTTTCTTTCTGTTACTTATCCCCGTAGTCTGATTTTTAAATTGCCTTCCAGTTTTAAATTTCTAGAGAAGGTTTCTACTATGTGTATAGTTTTTATAAATATCTAAAAGTTCAAAAAAAAATATGTCTCGTTTCTTGTTAAATGTCCAGAGTGATGGCTCCTCGGCTCCGATCGGGTCAGGGGTGGTCACAAAAATTACACCTGAAGATTCTTATCAAGTTATTGTTCCTCTTGTTGTATCACAGTCTAACACATACCGGAACAACGCATGAATATTCAAAACACAGAAAGTGATCACGTCAATGATGAGCATAATGTTGATATTCAAGTCACTAGTGAACAATCACAAGAATTGCGAAGGTCAGTAAGGACAAAAAGATCTGTAATTCCTAATGATTATGTGATTTATTCACTTGAAGATGAATGTGACTTGAGTAATGATAAGGATCCAGACACATTCATAAAAGTCATGGAATGTTCAAATTCTAAAAAATAGTTGAATGCCATGAAAGAAGAGTTGAAATCGATGGATGACAATAGAGTCTGGGAACTTGTTGAGTTACCTGAAAGGTTTAAACGAATCAGTTGTAAATGGGTTTACAAATCCAAATGTGATTCAAAAGGTAACATCGAAAGGTATAAGGCTAGACTTGTCGCCAAAAGTTACATTCAGAAAGATGGTATTGACTATAAGGAAACCTTATCTCCAGTTTCAAAGAAGGATTCTTTAAGAATTGTTATGGCTCTAGTAGCTCATTATGACTTGGAGCTTTACCAAATGAATATAAAAATCGCTTTTTTGAATGGAGACTTAGAGGAAGAAGTGTATATGGATCAACTTGAAGAATTTTCTCTTACGGGGAATGAAAGGTTAGTGTGTAAATTGAAGAAGTCAATATATGGACTAAAGCAAGCTTCTAGACAATGGTATATCAAGTTTAATGATACCATTACGTCATACGGTTTTATAGAAAACACTGTTGATCGGTGTATCTATATGAAGGTCAGTGGGAGCAAGTTTAACATATTAGTCCTATATGTTGATGACATTCTTCTAGTTTCTAACAATAAAAGAATGTTACATGATATAAAAGAGTTTCTCTCTAGAAATTTTGAAATGAAAGATATGAGTGAGGCATCCTATGTAATTGGAATAGAAATATTCTGTGATAGACAACAAGGATTACTAGGATTGTCTCAGAAAGGATATATCGATAAAATTTTAGAGAGATTCAGAATAGAAAGATGCTCTGCTGGTGTAGTTCTAATTCAGAAAGGGGACAAATTCAGTCAAATGCAATGTCCGAAAAATGATTTGGAAAGAAAGGAAATGAAATTTATTCCATATGCATCAGTTGTTGGGAGCTTAATGTATGCTCAAACATGTACTCGGCCCGACATAAGTTTTACAGTAAGGATGTTAGGCCGATATCAAAGTAATCCAGGAATGGATTACTAGAAAGTTGCAAAGAAAGTACTTAGGTACTCACAAGGAACAAAGGACTACATGCTCATGTATAGAAAGTCCAATAAACTTGAGGTTATTGGATATTTGGATTCAGACTATGCCGGATGTGTAGACTCGAGGAAATCTATATTCGGTTACGTGTTCCTATTAGCAGGAGGAGCCGTATCTTGGAGAAGTGGAAAGCAATCTTCGATCGCTACTTCTACTGTGGAGGCAGAATTCGTGGCATGCTTTGAGGCCACCATTCATGCATTGTGGTTGCGGAACTTAACCTTGGGTCTAAGTATAGTCGAAAGTATATATAGACCGCTAAAGATTTATTGTGACAATTTCGCAGTTGTATTCTTCTCAAAGAATGACAAATACTCGAAAGGAGCAAAACATATGGAATTGAAGTATTTGGCAGTCAAAGAAGAAATACAAAAACAAAATGCGTGCATTGAACACATAAGTACAAGTTTAATGATCGCGGATCCATTAACTAGAGGATTGCCACCCAAGACCTTTAAAGAACATGTTGAAAGGATAGGTTTAGGTGACAAATCCTTACTAATGTGATTATGATAGTGTAACTTGTATTATGTGAACACTTTTGAATTCATTATGGATATGTTTTTGTATGTTTGATGTTATTTGTATTATGGTGTATTTAGTTATTGTTGTTTTCAAATAACATGTGATACTTTATGAAATTTAAAGTGGAATGTTATAGTGTTTCTTCAATTAAAGTTATAGCGGATTGAGAAATTAGTGATACATGGAGAATCATGTCACCAAATAACTTGTGCCTGCCATGATTCAATTTCTCAATTCGTTATGAAAGGTGACTTGATTAATTCACATTATGGTATACTATTAAGTTGTGGATTACAAGTTGTGATAGGAGTTGAGATCTCATAACATGAGCCAAGTGGGAGATTGTTAGATTATTTTAATAATCTATTTGTAACTCATGTAAATTATAGTTACATTGACTTTATATTAAAGTACTCAATGTGATGATTGTTGAGTATAAAAGAAATAATGTCAATTGGGTTTGAATTTCCTCTCCTTAACCTTATTAAGATAATATACATTATAGTTGAAGATGTATGATTGAAGAGGTATGAATAAAGAGACATAAGGGAAATGGTAAGTATGGAGGGTTACCTTTGAATGATTGTCTTCTTTTTCATTCTATTCATTCTAACTAGAGAATCAATCTCTAATCAATTAATTTCAATCTCTGTATCATCAAAGAGAAACTTAAGGCGAAAGGTTTAAGGAGAGAAAACAGTATTCCGCAATAAGTGATGGATCAAGGTTAGTACAGTTTAAATAGTTATTTCTATTTAACAAGCATGGTTGAATTAACAACGTTATAATGTGATAAAAGTATTGAATAGCATTTACAGTTTTAATTATGCCTTCAGTTTCATTATGAATTTTGAACATATTATATGATAATTTTTAAACGTATCACAATTTTGATTTTACTTTATAGTTTAGCGACAATTAAAATTTTATAAGACTTTAAATCAGGGTTCACAAATTTTTTGTACTTAATGAAAGAATTGTTTCTCCTTAAGTAAGCTTTTCAATTATTTTTGCTTGTGTGTGTGGGCTACCATCAATTATTTGTCTCACATTCAAACACTATTAGGAGTGGCTACATTTTATTAAATTAAATAATTTTACAAATAAAACTTTGAAATGCTTTGAAGTACACTTGAACTATTAACTAAAATATGATTGTGAAATATATTAAATAAATTATAAGAAAACATATTTTTAACTTAATAAATAATCTTTGACACATTAATAAATAAATTAACTAATTTTACAAATAAAACTTTGAAATGCTTTGAAGTACACTGAACTATTAACTAAAATATGATTGTGAAATATATTAAATAAATTATAAGAAAACATATTTTTAACTTAATAAATAATCTTTGACACATTAATAATAATAATAATAAATATAAAATCAATTATTTTCACAAGTAATACCTTTTACTCTTTCTTAAAATAAAATGCCACCATATTATGCAACAACCCATGTTATTTAGTTGCTTTAATTTGATTATATCTTTAATTTGATTATATTTAAGACTGGGACCGGACTACGTTGAAGCCCTTGGTTTGGTTCTTAACCATAGTATTGTAATATTATTATTATTATTTTTTTAGGTAGGTTTTGATTACTCAAAAGCCAAAATCAATAAAATAAACCAAAATATGAACAAGTCAAAACTATAAACTCGGCTCGATTTTAAATCTCAATTTTGTTTCGTAAAATTGCAAACTAAGCATTATCTGGTTCAATTCAAATTTGGGATGAAACCAAACAGAACGGAACAAACCTGGTCTCACTCTTACTTTTACTTCACTATATAACCACAGTGTCCGGAACTTGACAATTCAAGAGTAACAATGTTTTAGCTATTAGCTACTGAATTTCAAACGCATAACAATTTAAAAAGATAAAGTGCAATATAGTGAATAGTCCATGTACTTAGAGGTATGTAACAACTAATAACAAAACAAATCACATCGTTATAAAATTTGTCAAATATTTTACATTTTTTTGCTTGATATGATTATTTAATACAAGTCTATATACATAGTTGTTAAATGACTCACGTTTTTCAATTATAAATGTTATTTTGCTAAAAAAGAATAACGAGTATTAGGTGTCAGTGACGGTTAAATACAATGCGTCTATTATGTTTTACCCATTTAAAAACAACCATCAAATAATGAAACATTAAGATTACTTCATATTAGGAACGTAACATGGAGAAGCATAAGAGGACCATTTGATTTACATGTTGGAAGCATATTTCAACAATTCTTTTTTATTAATCAAAGAAGTGGTCTAGTTTATTTATAATTTGAATTTAAGTGATTTAATTACAATTTTTAAAAGAAGGAAAGAGGAAAAGTGAGAGGCATGGATGAACTCAAAGCATGGGACCACACACTTGCTTTTAGGGCATGCAAAGCATAAAAGTCACAACAATAATTGGGAAGCACAGTATTGTAGGCTTTTTTGAGTCTACACTTTTGCATGGCTTGCATTGCAACATATCAACTCTTTATTTTCAATAATAGCATATCTATCATTAAAATATAACTATATATTAAGTAATACGGGTCACACTAACATTGAGTAGTGTTTGCTTTTGAAGTTCATTTTGAGATGAGAATAAGCCACTGCTTTTATGAGTATTAGAAGTGAGACTCGTTCGATTCCGTTTCAAAATTTTGGAAATTGAAACCGTACCGAGTTGGGTTTGTACTAGAACCAAAACGTAACTTACTTTTTGGGTTTTCTTTGATTCGGTTTCAATGTTTGATTTATTTGGATTTCATTTTAGTTGGTTTATGCTTGGTTTGATCCACGCGCATCGTTCAATTTTTTATTTGATTTTTTGATATTAGAAAAATATAAATGTACAGTACTAGTTTAGTTGCTCTCTAATATCTTTTTAAAATTTAAAACCGATAACTTTTGATTATAGTCGATTAGGTTATGAAAATCAAATTGCTAAACGACACAACCAAATCGAAATGGACTTGGAAACTCGTGCTGAGAACAGATCTCTCTAGCAAAACAATACTTTGGCATTAGTTTACACAGGGGAAATCGTTCAATTATCATTTAATTGAGTAAATAATGAAGAAATATTAAAGAAGGTAGATTAGAGACAATATCTACGATTAAGGAATACTAGTGGTGGTCCAGTTAAGCATTGCTTGACACTATGTCATTTTGTTGGCCATGTGCTAATCTTTTATTTAAATATAATTGATATATTTTCTTAATTATTAATTGCATTTAGTTGAAATTAATTAGGTGTAGGTAATAAAGGACCAATTTGCAATGGGGAATCAGTATTTTTGACTTGGTACAATCCCTTCATTATTAAATTGACCATCATTTTATACAAATATAAAGTATATAAATTATAAAACATAGTATTTAATTTCGTACAACAATTAAAAATGAACATAAAATCATTTAAATTGTTAATTTTGTACGCAATATTCAAAAGTTTAACGACAATTATCATGAATATATCTTCCTAATTTATTTATAAAAATTAAAAAAAAAAAAAAAGACGTGGCCCTGTAAGTCTGAAGTGAAGTGATAGGTTGTGGGTCAAAATGATGTTAAAAGATACTGTCCAGATTTGAATGGTACACTACTTATTATGACGTACATATAATATCTAAATTAATATAGATTTATTCTTATATTAAAATTGTGTGACATATATTATTATTATTTATTAATGCATAATTGTTTTTAAAAAATAGACTAAAGTTTGAAAAAGGAGAGGCAGAGGAATCTGGGTGTTGTCATGAGGAATAAATAATCCAGGTTATAATATTGGATTAACACACTCAGCACCATGTGTCGTATCATTTAATTTTTTTGCTTAATAGTTGACCAATCTACCTTCGTTTCAAACTGTCTTCCAATAGTTACGTGACACGTACTTCGCATTGACTTTCAACTTTTTCGTTTTTTTGAGCATCTTGGAAAAGTCAGTGGAAAAATATGACCTGATTTAAGTAGGAATTGTCTTGGTTAATTGCAAAAGTTCTTCGCAAATACGTTGGAACTTGCTAATTAGTTAATAGATTGAGGTGCTAATTGGAGGTGAATACAAATCGAAATTGGAATAATCAGATTTTGATAATTTTTGCTGGAAATCTTTAAAATTATTACAGTTGATTTAAAAAAAAAAAAAACAGAGTTTGTAGAGAGTAAATATATACTTGGATTTTCTTAATTGTTTTAATTATTAAATATTTAAAATAAAAATGATTAGAAATAATAAACGAAAGAACAGAGGTTGAAGCTGGCGACTATGATGAAATTCTATTGAATGTAAAGCGTGAGTGTGACCTCAAACTCAAAGTCGCAGATTATATTGAAAGCAAAAGACAGCAATACGCAAGAACCAATTACGTCGAACCAGGAAATAGGGTGTTATAATAGCTCAACATAGGTCGCAGTCTCGCAGGCAAAATAAGGTATTAAATGAGGATCTCACCCAAATGGTTGGTTGTTGTGGATCAAAAAAAGCTGGGTGTCAGTCTAGCGTGCGTAGCTGAGGAGGACGGTGAGCGTTTAAATGCCTAATTATTCAATGAAACTACCTACGCCGATATCCAAACAGTAAACTGAGCAAACCCAAATTTTGTTCTTTTGGAAAAAGTTGTAGTTTTGAAGCTTGGAAGAGGAAAGATTGACTGAAACGTTTCTTAAGAGCTTGGTTTTTGATGTTCTTCAATGTGGTTTTTGTAACATGGGTGTCGTGTTTTGCTGATTTCTTCTTCGTTTTTCTGTATTTTCTTTGGTCTCCGTAATCTGCTCGTTTCTGGGTATTTCTCCCATTTTTCTTCATTTTAGTTGATTTTGGGTGACATTCTTGCTGATTCCTGAAGTTTCTTGTCAATATATTTCTAATCATGTGTAGTTTTAGCTAGTTGATGTTTGATTTCCCATCTCTGTTTCTTGTCAATATATTTCTAATCATGTGTAGTTTTAGCTAGTTGATGTTTGATTTCCCATCTCTGTTTGTTTTTTTTAGCAAAAAACAAGATCGCCCGTTACTGTCTTTGTAGTTCTACATTTGTGATTTTTCTCGTATATTCTTGTACTCCTCCAGAATAAAGTTAGATGCTTGTTGTCTAGTGTTTGTTGGTTTCTTCAGCTGATTCCTCAAGATGCTGTTCTCTTTTGCAGGTTATTTCAAACTTGAAACCGTTAAAAAATAATATAAAGAAGAGAAAACAGAGGAATCAAAAGGAAAGAGAGGTGGATTCAGGTTTGGTTTCAAGGGTGTCTGGTTTGGGAATCAATTAGAGTTAAGAGGTCTGCTGGCTATGTCTCAATGGCCGGGGCCTTTGCCGCCGACCAAGGAGGAAACAGCTTCATTCCTGATTCTCTTGCCCATTTAAGAGAAGCTTTTTAACTTTTTTTTTAAAAAAAAAGGAATTGGGCAATACAAACCCATATTCTCTCTCTAGTTTCTCTCTCTTACTCAGCTTTTTCCTCGGTTGCTGTCTAGATTCCGTCACCCTCGCAGCTTACATCCATCCCCTCTTAAAGATCCTTCTTTCTCTCAGAACTTGGTCACGTTTTGAAATTGAGTCCTCAAAACTGACTTTTTCCTTTTTCCTCCTTTTTTTTTTTTTTTTGATTTTGGGAAACTTTGCCTCCTCCTGGGGTTTTGTGTTCGAGGATGTGATAGAAGAAACTGAGAAGTTTGTGTTTTGGGTGTGAGATTTTGATTTCTGGGCAAGGTTTGTTTTGGTAGCAGAGTGTTTGTAGATAATTTTCTGGGCAAAAAATGAAGTTCATGAAACTTGGATCAAAGCCAGATGCATTTCAGACAGATGGGAATAACATTAGGTGAGATCTCTTCTCTTCTCATCTTCCATTTCTTACTTCTGTAAATTTTCAAGTCTTGGTTTTACTGAAATATTCTGTATTTGCGTTATTACCTTTTCCACTTCTTTGATTATTTCTGCCTATGATCCTCCCCTCTTTGATCAGCCATTCTTAATATACAGATTTCACTCCTCTGATTTCTTTTCTCCTTTTTGAAAAACGATAATACAAAGCTTAATCTCCATGGTTTGAAGAGTCGAAGCATGCAAAATCCAAGCTTGCTATTTAACCTATCTTTAATGCCTATTATGATTTGTATGTCGAGGACTATGTCATTACTCCGAGGTTTCCATGTCCTCCTTTTCATACAGCACTGCTTCTCTTATTGCATAAGCTGGGTAATGTTATGTTCTTATACACTTTCTACAACAGCCCAAGAATTCATTTTGTTTGTTGCATTATTCAAAATTTTCGATTTTCATTATCACTTGCTGTCTTTTTGGTACGAGAAATTGAAATCCTTCACGTTTTATTTGCGTGTCTCGATATGTCGCTTGAACAGTTGAAGGATAATATAGTTTAATGAACGGGAAATAGAAAAACAAAGCCTTTGATGTAGGCTAAGTTAGAATCCATTGGAGAAATCCTTAAGGATTGTGCAAAATAAGTATGAAGTAGGGTGGATTCATGCTTTTTCGTGTTGAATGTTTTCTGTCCTGTGGCTGTACCGTAAAATCATTGTTTCTCTCATAACCATTAACTGTTACATGTAAGTTTTTTTTGGTTGGAGTTTGGTCTGAGGACATGGCAATATATACAATTTTTTTGTTAATTGAGGACTAAAAATTTATTATGGCTACAACTTCTAAAATACCGTTTACAATTTTCACAATTTCTTGGTCTGATTTTAACTGTAAAACGCGTCACGTTGTGAAGCTGAACTCCTGTGTATGTATCGATTTATGCTGTGAAGCGATTTGCATGTTAAACGTTACAAATTATATGCAGGTATGTGGCGAGTGAGCTGCCTTCAGACATCATAGTCAATGTAGGCAACGTAAAGTTTTACCTGCACAAGGTAAAATAATCTTTCAACTATACAATTACGGGGTAGTGAATTTTGTTAATTTTGTTTATCGCCGAGGTACTGAATTTTGTTATTAGAGTAAGTGCCATGATCGTTAAATAAACACAAAGGGAAGGAGGGTAATGGAAAGTCGATATTATGTTCTCCTTCTAGAAATATTAAGTCATCAATCGTTCCATCTTTTTGATCTCAGTTCGGTTAACCGTCCTACTTCTTGCTCACTCGGTTATACAGGATTTATTTGATTTTTAAACTGTCATTATTTGATATGCAGTTTCCGCTTCTGTCGAAGAGTGTCCATTTGCAAGAATTGGTCACCATCACGACCGGAGAGAATGGCGATGAAGTTGACATTTCTGACATTCCGGGTGGGCATACTGCTTTCGAACTATGTGCCAAATTTTGTTATGGCATGATCGTCACACTCAATGCCCACAACGTTGTGGGGGCCAGGTGCGCAGCCGAATACCTTGGAATGCATGAAATTATCGAGAAAGGCAATCTTATTTACAAGATTGATGTCTTCCTTACGACGAGCGTCTTTAGGAGCTGGAAGGACTCTATCATTGTTCTTCAAACTAGCAAGTTATTATTGCCATTTTCGGAGGATCTTAACTTGGTCAATAATTGCATCGAATCTATAGCCACTAAAGCTTGTGTTAATGTTTCTAAAGTGGACTGGTCTTATACGTATAATCGGAAGAAACTTGTGGAGGAGAATGTATGTGATCGGAACCGGAATGGCGTGAGGATCCGCTCCGTGCCTAAAGACTGGTGGGTCGAGGACTTGTGCGAGCTTGAAATTGATTCGTACAAGCGGGTTTTGATGAATATAAAGGCAAAAGCATTACTTCCTAATGAAGTGGTTGGTGAATCTGTTAAAGCTTATGCATACAGATGGTTGCCAGTCTTTAACAAGGGTGTGATTCCGTGCGGGGATGTAGACAAATATAGATCGGTCGTGGATTCAATCGTGTTGCTGTTACCTGCCGAAAAAGGCAGTGTTTCATGTAGCTTTTTGCTGAAGTTGTTGAAAGCAGCCATTTGTTTGGACTGCGAAGATATATGCAAGGAAGAGTTGATGAGGAAAATAGGACAGCAACTCGAGGAGGCTTCTGTTAGTGATCTTTTGATAAGGGCAAAGGAAGGGGAAACTACAATATATGATGTTAGGACGGTGCAGAAATTGGTGGAAGAGTTCATATCACAGGATCGGAATGATGAGATTGAAATATTCGAAGAAGCTGAAGGGTGTAAAGGGTCAGGAAAGGCGGGAATTTTATCGGATGCCTCCAAGCTGATGATGGCAAAACTAATAGATGGGTATCTAGCTGAAATCGCAAAGGATTCGAATTTGCCGTTGTCGATGTTCGTTGAGCTTGTCGGATCGGTATCTGGGATTTCTCGACCTTCCCATGATGGACTTTATCTCGCGATCGACACTTTCCTCAAGGCAAGAGTTCCTCTAAACCTTCTCTAATTAATATCACAAACGGACACCTTTTGATTGACATCGTGATGTTTTTGATTCTCAAAATGTGTCGAATTTGGGTTATTAAATTGCCATCAATGAAATTTTATTCCCCAACATTGCAGGAGCACCATGGAATTAGCAAGAGCGAAAGGAAGATGATATGCAAACTGATGGATTGCAAGAAGCTGTCGGCAGAAGCCTGTATGCATGCAGTGCAAAACGAGAGGCTCCCATTACGAGTAGTTGTACAAGTTCTGTTTTTCGAGCAGGTGAGAGCCTCAAAATCATCCGGAAGCAGCACACCCGACCTACCAAAGGGCATCAACGATCTAAATAATGGGTCTCTTGGGAGCTCAAGATCGGCCACAACTAACACGGAAGAAGAGTGGGACATTCCAGCCACTGCAGCCGAGCTGAAGGCTCTAAAAGGCGAAATAGCTTCATTAAGACTGGCGAACGGATCAGTAAATGGCGACCAAATGGTGGAAGAAAAGGGGAAATAGACAAAGTTGCTGTGAATAAGATGAAAGGTCTGCTCAAGTCTAGGAAGATATTTTCAAAATTGTGGCCAAGCAAAGGTGGGGTTGGTGAAAATAGCGGCTCCGAGTCGTCCGAGAGTCTCGGCTCAGGAAACCCTGAAGACAGTAAATCTACACCTTCCGGAAATAGGCGACACTCTGTGTCTTGAACCGAGATGGAGGGTAGTTTTGCAGGAATCAATATCTTGAACACTAGTGATTACTTTTGATCTAAATTACATAGGTTTGGAAAAGGTTATGGGTTTGGCTTTGCAGGGCTTAGTGTTTTGAGTAACGGGCATGGTGATGGCTTTCTTTGGAACCTTTCATATGACCAAGTAGATTCGAGTACACAGATAAGTGATTACACAGAAAACAACTCTCTTTTCCTTCATAAACTATCATTTTATGTACCATAAATCATTGAGAAAATTAACATTATATACATCTATTGTATCGACCATTGTTTATTCATTAACATGGTAACTATGATACCATAACAAAAACTAGAGAAACCGCCACATTTAGCGTAGAGCCTGTCCAAGGTCACCTATACGGCCTGTCACCCCGTATAGCCACCTATCACCCCGTATAACCCAGTTGACCCTTTCAGTCAATACGAACGCCTCTGATCTGTGCCAGACCTGAACTACACCCGTATAAGGTTATAAAATTCAAAAGTTTCAAATTAATTCTTGTTTTATCATCAAAGAACACATTTTCCATCTTCCTTCTGGAACCTGCATAGAAAACCAGTCTTCCAAAACTAGAAATGTAACAAGCATGCATCATCTTGGTAAATATAAATATGAAAAATTTTGAAATGCAGATTAAAAAAGGAACAATTAGACGATCGAGAATTTTCAAATGATAAGTCACTACTCAATTAACCATGATCAGAGTATTACATATATACAATTTTTTGCTATTTTCTCGACATTCAATGCTGGTATACAGCTAATCAGTGGACGAGAAAAAAAAAACCATACCCTCTAATCTTCAGGAGCAGATACATGACAATAGAACACAATCTAATGATATCAGCTGACATTTTTCTCCACACCACCTCCATTGGTGGAAAAATGAAAAGGCTGGCCATAAGCCGTAAAGTTAGCAGAATTAAGAGTGAGTAGTCAATCAGATCAGTCCTACACACGTGTTGTCAGGCTCTGGGAAGAAGTTTCTACGCGATTCAGTTGTAATATGTGAGTTCTCAAGCTACAGTCTTTGACCTATTAGAGAAGCGTATGAATAAGTAAACTAAGACTGATTAGTTAATTACTTACGAGTTGGGAGCTAATCTGGCATACCTGCATGGTAGCTAAAGTGGACAAAAAGTCTTTGCATTCATGAAGCAAAATCCTCTCATGAGAGGTCACCTTCGCTAGCTCTGTCACCACAGAATTTATTTCCTCCACCTATGAATTAAAGATTGCAACATCACAAGAGTTAGACAGGCTATAATTTTTTGAAGATCTTAAACTAAGGCAAACTTTCAAATTACATACAGTAGAAGGAAATCAAATGGAGTTCATAATTGGTCAAAAATTCCCTCTCAAAATCTTCAAACATTACGAGAACTGATGAGTTAACGTCACAGGCATAAGAATTATGTGTAGATTATAGAAAGGCCAAGTATGGATACCCGAATAAAACAATTTTCAAGCTTATAAATTAAAAGAGGGGCAATATAATGCATGTGGAAATAAATTTCCAACGATTACAAGACAGAGAACAAGGATGATGATGTCATTGCCACAAGATCTGGAAAGATTTAATCTATACATGAACTTGGAATCTGAATTGTAGCAGGATTTATATTTTGAGTTTCAGTTTACAAAACAACAAAAGGGTTTGGTCACAATACTGCAAGAATAAGTTTCCGATAAACCAGGTTTGAAGTAAGTTAAACAGTTCTGATAAGAAATGCTATATTTTGCATGTAGCATGTGCTTTCATTATAGTCATAGTAATTGTGCTTTTCGATGCATAGTGAATCGGAAAATACTAACCACGAATTGAATAACAATGTTAAGACTTGAAAATTACCCAAATCTAATTACAAGTTTGGGAAAATACTACAGATACAGAATACCCTAATTCTAACATCTCTAAAAAAAACCTATGCAACAATACTCAATGATTCACCACCAACTTTTCTCTGTCTTAAATACTAATCCACAAAATCCCTCACTACTAACATCATTAAGTAACTTCGCCACATCATTATAAATATTTCCCACTGCCCGCAATAGCTAGGACCTCTTTGATGCAACTTCTAATAAATGGTTTGGTAAAACTACATGAGAATGTTTCTAAATAAGAATAAATAGGGTATTATCTAATATGTTGACAAGTTAGTTTTGTGTTAGTTTTTTGGAAGTTTTTGGAAAAAATTAGAATTAGTAAGAAGGAGATATTATAATGAGAAAATGAAGTGTGAATTATTAGGTTTTTATGATGTTGAAGAAAAGAGCGTTCTAAATGATAGGTCTTTTCGTAGGTGTAATCTAAATTTGAAATTTAGAATTGTAAATTTGTGGTCAGGTTGTAATTGTAGTTTGTTAATGAAAAAATGTGTTTATCTAAGACAATCGCCTATTACGAATCACTCTTCGAGATATGTCTTCGCTATTTCACTCTTAACACTTTAATTATAGTCACTTGAATGCCACGAACAAGATCAATATTATCTCTTAGTATCGTAAATGTAAAAGAAATTATGATGGATATATTGACCATCTTCAAATGGACATTAATAAGAATGTTCTCCGAACGAAATAATAAGCAATGAACCTAATCCGAATCTTTTTCTTTTTATTAAAAAATAAAGATGTAACAAGGACCCTCGAAGAAGATTACAAAACAAAATTTCTCCCAGAAAGAACTCAAGAAGTAAAAGCAAGGAAAAAGTAGCCCCAATTTGAGCAACAAATTACCTTTGACAAAAGAGAGCATATGGAGGACGCCATTGCCTGCATAACATCAACTGCAGAGCTCACAGCATCTTTCAAAGTTTGAATATCCACCTAGCAAACATAAGACGAAGTAGTTCTTTTTTTGACCACAACATGCCGAGTTTCTACCTTCAATATCTCAATAAATATGAAAAGAGAAAAAAATACACACTACTGCTTTTCCGGAGACTGGCAGACGGAGAATGCTGGCCTCCAAAGCCTTGGTAGCTCCAAGTAAAGAATTGGAGTGATCTCTGTCTAAGAGTGCCCATTCTTCCAAATAATCCATCTGCAGATTCCAATTATTAGTTTAGACATCAAATAGCGTACAGATAGTGTTTCTTTATGATGTTTGAAGATTGAAAGTTTTTCTTTAACTGCATTTACTTTATCATTTTTAGAAAGCATTCAAAATAGTTCATTACTATTGATGTATCAATAGTCCAGAAATACACAAAATACCCTTCAAACTGCCAATGAATGGACAGGAAAGTAAAAAAGCAAAAAATACTACAACAGAAAACTCACCATAGATACTTCATTAACAGGTTTAACAACAAATGGGAGAATTGCTTTCCAATTTTAACAGGTTTAACGTTCCTTTCATTCAAAATTTATCAAACATTCCTTACAACAATTAGCCCAAACTATAACGCAACGGGTTATTGCCTCCACACCATTAACAAGAAAACAGTGCACTGAACATTGTTTTCACCTTTTTGGTATTAGCCCACTTAACTCATATGTTCAAAATCATTTGCAATAGAAAGCTTTGAGTTACTTCTACAATCAAACTATTGCTTGTGGGAGCATTATGCAAAGGTTTGGGTAAGTTTTTCTTAGGATTTCTACAGTTGATCTACTTAAAGCTAGAATAGGAGTTGTCCTAACTTCAAACGTTTCTTATTTTTTGAACACCCTAAAGAATGTGCTAGCACTTCTTTTGCTCCTCTCTTTCTTGTCACTTTTGAATCTCTTATGCAAAGGTTTGGGTAAATTTTTCTTATAATTTTCTACACTCAATCAACTTAAAGATAGAATAAGGGTTGTCCTAACTTTAAACGATTCTTATTTTTGAACACTCTAAAGAACGTGCTCGTACTTCTTTTCCTCCTCTTTTTCTTGTCACTTTTGACTCTTAATGTTAGTCCAACTCCAAATCTTATTCCTATATTTCCGTTTATAAAGTATAAAAACTAAACCCTTACATGTCTCTAGGACTTGAAGACAACCTCACTTTTCGACAATCAGATTAATTTTTCTATAATCAAACATATGAATCAAAAAGAATATTTACAAGAATGAGAAGAAACCAACAAAAAAAGAAAGAAATATCTTAACCCCACCTTTCATTACAAGGTATTCACCACGGGACTTAGAAGCTCTATTCACCAAAGTACATTTAAAAAAAAAATGCATTTTTTTTAGCTAACATATCAAGGGTAATGCATAAAATAATTTTATTTCCAAATATTCTAAAAAAAGATAACATAATTTTGCTGTAGCAATCAGTGATTTAAAAAGAAACAAATTGGCAACAAGATTCACAATCTATGCATTTATTGAGGCCATCATATCATTAGCTTGTAGAGTTAATAGTACTTCAACAAACTATTTTCATGAAGGTCATCACGTCATTAACTTCTAACATAACATTAGCAAAAAGTACTTCAACATACTATTTTCTTGAAAGATGAATCAAATTTACTACCATCTTCTCTCTGTACTCTTACCTACGAAGTGTTCTAACAAACCTTAAAACCTCTTCAATACAATATATAAACACAAACTCATTTTTCAAAGAAAATCCACACCACATTTTGTTTTACATAAGAACTATCTCCCCATCCCCTCTCCAATATACAATCCACTTATCAGCCAGAGACTTTACAAAAAAACTGAAAATTCAAAAACAAACCAAAAAAGCCCCACCAAGTAGCCACTAGGGGTTCGCTACATTTTCTGAAAATTTGGCACGATGGTGCCAGATATGGAGGGCTTGACTCGCTTTGCTAATTTTGGCAAAGTCTAGCACTGTGGCATCCAGACTATCTGTTATTGGTGCCATAATGACAGTGCTTGGGTGCTACGACGCTAACCTATATGCAACCTTTTTTCCTTCTATAACATTTGCAATTCTTCTTCTCCTTGTATAAGTCCACTTAATCATTTGTGATATTCTATCAGTTTCATACTCTAGTAATACTAACAAATCTAGCATGCAACATGGATATATATATTTCTTCATTGCGCAAACAACTGATTTTCAATCTGGAACAATATGTGTAATGCAATGCAAATGAATGCTTCAAATTCCTATAAATTTAAAAGAATGCCATGAATCTTACTTGTCCCTTGAGGATTGAAGTTAGCTTCAACTTTTTCCTGAGCAAAAATAATTTGATTCTTTTAAGTGTAACAGAATGCCGCAATTCTGAAATTTTGACCCATGCATTCCACAAATTTTTCTGCAACAAGAAAAAGAATGAACCAAAAGGACTAAGGAACCACCTTGGTGAATATTCTCATAAACACTCAAAGCTATTTAGCTCCTAAATTACTAAAACCTGACTTCCTATTGCTGGGAACAGTTCATGTAATCCATAATAAACTCTAAAGATCCTTTTTATTACCATTACAATCAGCAAGTCACTACTAGAAAATAAAACTAAAGTAAGGTTATAGTATCTACATCATTACAGGCTTTCTATTGCCTGTATAAGTTATGCCCAGTGCAATGATAACATACCTATCACAAAACAAAGAACATTTTTTCTAATTACTAATGATCCCATGTCCATTTTCAGTAAATTTAGAATGAGTTTTCGTGTTCTGGAAACATATATTAGATAATTATTCAAGTTTATAGACAAAACATTCTAAAGTTAACCTCATCAAATAATTAAATTTAATGAAACGATATAATAAAATTTACCGAAGTTCTATGTATTGTAGGTAAACGGTGGGCAAAGAGACATTACCTCTGCATTCAGTCCCTGCACCAAGAAAGAATTGTCCGCCCTTGCATTGACAAATCGCCATTGCAAGTAACAATTATACAGAAGCCTCAACATATGTGCATCAACTAAGTGATCTTCCCCCATCCTACCTCTTCGAATATCAACAGCAAAACTAAGAATTGAAGATGGATTGCTCGAATTACTAGTCAATGATCCATTAGATGCATTTCTTACACGCGAAGGACTGGCGAGTCCTCTTGATGGAGATGGTGTTGAAGATGTCCAAAGTTTACTAGGTGATGCAGGCCTGGTGGCTGGTCGAACAGGTGAAGCCATTGTTCTTGGAGATGACAATTGACTATCAGTAGAAGCCTTTTTCGACTGAACAAACTTTGATGGGCCTGCCAATCTCGACCCAGGACTGGTCGACAATGGAGAACCTGGGTCATGAAAGCGCCGCATTCGGCTATTTGTCTCCTGCCAAAATTTTGACGAGGAAACAATCCCTCTGGACCCAGTTCGACCTTTTCCAACCTCCTCAAAGTCTTGCATTCCTGCAGTGCTACCAGAGGAAACACTATCGTTATCAGAGGGAATGAGATCAGATGCCACAGAAGATTCACTTGAGTTTTTCTGGGCCACTTTCAAAAACCCTGCATTCCCTAAATCTAAGCTTAATCTCCCATCAAAAGAAGCTCTTCTGCTGTCATCTACAATTGACTGCCTTAATGTACGAATCACATTTCCAGATCCAATCCCAAAGACCTTCCTAGCGTCTCCAGAGCAATCTAAACTCCTTCCCAACAAGTTAGGACCCAAATTCACTCCCCGAGTTCTACCTGGCCATCGATGTTGATCTACAGGCTTCGAATTCTCCACCTGATCTGCATTTCCATCGCCCTTCCCTCTAATTGGCGTCGACCTCCGCCTCTCTGGAGTCACCTTCCTTGCATTGCTCGTATTCGGAGGTGCTGCTGTCTTTGTCTTACTAATTGGGAGGGAAAACGACTCCCCCTGAAAGGAAACTGACAAGCTCCGAGTCGAAGTGGTCAAAAGCTTCGAAGCCGCTGAGACCTCGCGGGCGTTGCTTTGCTTCAAGTCCGTGACCACAGACCTAGGAGTGGCAGGTCGCTTTCGGTCGACTGATTGCGATCGCTTTGGAGCCGTCGAAGGCAACGGAGTAGACGCGGGAGTGAGATTTATTGACCGCGAAACCAAGGGAGACGCGCATCGTCTCGAAGAAGAATACGAGGAGTTTGTCGAAGAAGTGGAAGTAGAAGTAGAAGGAGAAGGAGACATATACCTGGAAGAGACTTGTCTACCCCTAGGTCTTTTCTGAGGCACGCCATTGTCTTTCTCCGATGGAATCGATTCGTTCTGAAAAGGGACTTGTTGTTGCCGTTCCTCCTGTGGTCGTGGGCTTGGTCTGGGGTTAGGCAGGTACTTTGAAGCTGCTTCAGAAATGGCAGCCACCATCATAAGACGTTGAAATTTTCTCACATTGGAGCTGGAAGAATGGTTCACCAGAAAAACCTCCCCCGAAAAGATTAGTTTTCAAAACGAAGCAAAATCCAGAAATGGGTCGGTAAGAGGTTCTCCATCTTCGGCAAGAAGCAAGGAAAACACCGTTAACCGTCAGGTTCTGGATTGTAGAGGCGGCAGAAAGAGAAGAAGAATGGAGAGTGCAAAGAAGAGAGGAGAGAGAAGCTAGAGAGAGAGAGAGAGAGAGTCCAGCAATGGGGCTTCTTTTGATGTTTTGGATTACGGAAAACTTTGGAAGGACGTTATGTTATTTAATCCTCTTTAACGTTGCATATAATAAAATAATGTTTTCTTAAATAATTATTTGATTTAATAAATAATTTAATTAATCTTCACTTTTATTAAAATTAAAAATAAATAAAAAATTGGTGTTGTGTTATATTAAATATTTTCGTAAACATTAATTATCTCCAAATTAGACCTTAATTAAGCGTTCTTTAGATGTTGAACTGGAGTTATATTGAGAGAGTGAGAGAGATGGTAGTGGTTCAGCTTCCAAGAAAGAAGCCATGAATTTTTTTAATTTAGATAACCATTTAGATTTAGTAGTAAAACGATTTTATAATCAACACAAATTAGTTTTTTTTAAAAAAATAAAAATAAAAGTTAGCTTAATTAAAGAGATGAGGCATCATTTTCAGGCTCCATTTCTTACTTTTAAAGCCTCGTCGTCCCACTCAACCACTCGATTTGCCTTGTTTTTCTTTTGCTTCTATTGTTCATCCACTCAGCTCCACATAGGGGTGGAAATCGTTTTTATATCGCTGTGGCATTTACTAATTAACCGTCCAAGTTTTTTTTCCCAAATAATTTATATTATTTTGTGCATTTTAAACTAAATTTTTATTAAAAATCTGCGAGAACGACGTGGCATGAAAGGCAGAATGTTGTGGTATTAATAGACAAGAATATGCAAAAACATTGTTTCAAATAATGCCGCGACATAAATAAAATTTTGTGAAGGCATTAATCAAGTTCCAACAAATTTCCAAGCCATAAATCATCTCAAATGACAAAATCTATTGAATCAAAACATTCTAACAAATCAATCTAGCATTAGGACATTTGTATATACAATTTATTTGGAACAATTTGATTTCTTTCTTTAAAAAACCGATCAAAACCAAACCGATATGAATTTATAATATTTATATCAAAAATTACAAATGATATAACTAAATCAGACAAAACCAGCCCCAATCGAGTTTCAACCGAACAAAATCGACACAAAAATAAGTTTAAACTGAAAAGCCGAGAACCAAAACAAAACTGAAATTAAACCGAGCAAAACAAAAAATATCGATTTGGTTCCACAGGCCGATTGGTTAGGTTCAGTTTTAAAAAAATTTATAATTGAACCGGTCAGTTTGGTTTCAATTGGAGGTGGACCAAACCAAACCGGACTGATTCCACCCCTAGCTCCACACTGTGATTCTTCATATCTCTGTGTTTCTATTTCTATGAGTAATATCCAATGTGATGTTTAGCTTCATATAGGTTGCAACAAATTTGGTCTAAGATTGGTTCAATAAAGTTTGCAGGTTGACCCTCCATGACATATCTGGTCTAAGGTTGGGTCCGATCAAGTCTGAACAGTGGACCGAACCTATTATTAAAATAATAATAAACTAACCTCCTTCCTTGGTCAAAACCCTATAGCATTATCTTCAAATTTAACGCCAAAACAATTGAAGATAAATATTGAGGCTACACACAGATTGATGAAAAGGCTAGATTGGATGGTGTGTGAATCAACAAATTTCAAAGTTAATGGAAAGAAAGTGATGTTTACTTTTCCTTGGACAAAAAATGACTGACCCACTACTTGAATAAAGAGTCACACAACGATGATCAACCAATTAACAAGCTGAAACTCACCTAATCAGCAACCTCCTATGTTCAATGCAATGCACATCAGGCTAGAAGATGCCAAAAAAACTGAAGAAAAAGTGATAGGAATACCAAATCAATCAAATACTCGTTCAAATGTCAAAGGGGCAATTTCATATCTCTCTAGTTTAATTCAAATTCAAAGTTCTACAAAAAAAAAAGGACAAAAAAGAAAAATAAAAAAACAGGCGTTTTGAAGTCTCCTTTGAGTTTGACATACTTCAGTCATTATCTTCAAGTGAAATCGTGGGTTTTCATTCAGCGATACTGTAAGAACACAATAAAGTCCAATTAAGAAACAATGGTCACAAAGAATATAAGAATATGAATGCACAAAACATGGAATATTCAGAGTGGAGTCACTTTGAAATAAAAATGACCTTAATAAATCCAATTTCCTTGGCGTTGCTGCGGAAACATTGTCTGCAGCACATGAGCCCGTACTTCCTGATCAACCCATGAGGATTGCCACACACGCGGCTGAAGAGTAAAAAAAAAAAAAACATGTCATTGCTTGAATAAATTCAAGCAATATACAATACAAAGTATGAAAGAAAAAAAAAACTAAATCCTTGACGTGAATGGTACCAACACTATATTTTGTTATTAAATAAACTTTCAAGATCATCCCACTCGAAATTCACATCTAACTAAAAGAATAATGTTAATAAATAAAAATCTCTGGATCGATCTTGCCTGCATTAACACTTGTCAAATCCCTTATATGCCAACCAAAGTAAATTTATTCATATACAAGGTAATAGCCCAAATCAAACTAAAGAACAAGCCGAAGAAGGTTCAAACGTCAACAAAGATAATAAATTGTTTTGCTTCCATTTGCTCTATTGTTCAAAGAGGGACCAACTGCAATAAGCATTTCAATGCACAACAAAAGAACTGAACTATGAAGAACAGATATTAATCATTAGTCCTAATGCCTGAATAGAAGTACAAGTTCATTCCCGATTAATTATTACAGTTTCAGGTAGACCAGAGAGAGTAATTCCCTAAATTAAACATGATCATAGCGAATTTCTTAGGAAAAAAAATTAATATTTCTTCTAAAATTTGAAAAGACATCGTACATACGGATTAGTGCCTACGTTAGATTTCGCAAGATTCTCACTCGATTTGTTGATGAACCAAATAAAGAGGTATATCTATGTCTTACCAGGTACGAGAACCAGGGCCATAGCTCTTAGGGTGTGAGTTCCAAACATTCGAGTGCCCCATGATTAAGAATCGCAAAAAGATGAGAATCTTACAAGAAAAAATTAAGCAGAGAGGTATTTTCTGCGACAACAAGGTACTCAATTTTATAGCGACGGAAACCCTAATTTTCTGCAACGCGCGGGGAGCGTAATGCGCATATATAAGATTTCATTTTTTTTAATCACCGTAACTACATAAAATATATATATATATATATATATATATATAAGGTAAAGTGTAATTTGACCCCTAAAACCAGGTGAAATGAACAATTTACACCGTAAACTTGAATAATTAGTAAAAACAACCTTAATGTATTGATAACGGTCAATATGGCCTCTACCGTCACATTTTTAGTTAAAAAATCACGATTTTTTCACACATTTATTTTTTCTTTCCAAAATACCCGGGCCTCTTCTCCCTCCACGTCGTTTCTCTCTCCTTCCCTCCCGCTCTCCGTCACTCTCTTCCCACTTTGCGGTCAGAGCTAGATGCCTCTTCTTCTTCTCCTCCTGTTGTTCCAAGCTCGGTATTCGTCTTCCGTTGCCCAAACCTCGTTCGACCAGTTCTCACAGCCAGTTCCCGTGATGACGTGAACCACATTTCCACCGAAATCCATAGCAGATTCGATTCCTAACTAATCCTACACCTTTCTAGGAAAAAAATTAAAATGTCGCGGGTGAAACCTAAATTACTACGATTGAAGCTCATGGAAACACACCTGAAATTGAACAATCTTCATGACAAATCCCTGAATTTTGTATATTAAAGAAATAGGTTTCAAAAACACAAACGCCAAGAGAACCTACTGATTCAACAACTTTCTTCATATGATTGTCGAACGACAGAAAGAAGAACAGCAGGAACAACATATTAAACAGAAAATGGAGAAAGAAAGCTGTCGATATTTGTTCCCGCGCTTCAGATCCACAAACCCAGAACGATTCAGCTGATGGAGATCCAGAGGAAATGCAAAAAACCGAAAAAGAAAACTCAAATCATGCAACGAAAAAAAGGGGAATTTTCAGAATAGGACAAAACAAAAATGGGTCACAGACGCCACAAAATCATCGAAAGCATTGAAATTCAGAGGCAGATTTTAGTATTCTGAAGAACACCCACAAAAGAAGGAGCTGATTTGAGTAAGTCAGAAAGCAGGAAAGTGGAAGATGGGAGGGAGGAGGAATCAAGAATGTGATTGAACATGGGCACTCTATTTTCATCACTAACATCAAAACCCAAGTATTTGACAATGTAAGGAGAGCTCAATCCAGACAAAAATATCACGACGCCATCTGTGATAATACGAGAAATAGGAGGAGAAGAAGAAGAGGCATCTAGCTATGACAGTAGAGTGGGAAGAGAGCGACGGAGAGAGCAAGGGAATGAGAGAGAAACGAGGTGAAGGGAGAAGAGTGCAGGGGTATTTTGAGAAGCAAAAATAGACATGTGTAAAAATTGTAATTTTTTACCTGAAAATGTGACGGTAGGGGCCATATTGTCCACTATCAATACATTAAGGTTGTTTTTGCTCATTATCCAAGTTTACGGTGTAAATTGCCCATTTCACCTAGTTGTACGGGCCAAATTGCACTTTACCCTTTATATAGCCCATACCGTCACATTTTCAGTTAAAAAATTATGTTTTTTTCACATGTCTATTTTTTCTTCCCGAAATGCCCTTGCCTTCTTCTCCCTTCATCCTCGTTTCTCTCTCATTCCCTAGCTCTCTCCGTCGCTATCTTCCCACTTTACGCTCAGAGCTAAAAATCGACGCCTAGTTCAGTTTCATTTCCATTATGTTCAGGTCTTTTTGTGTTTCTGATCAGAAAATGATCATCATAGGCGGTGAAGGAGTAGAGCTCTGGCTGAGAAAATTGGTTGTTTCCAAATTCTTGCTGGACGACATGAAAGCAGTGAAGAAAACTCTTCCAAATGCTCTAAGTGTTCGAAAACATTCTCTCAAACATCAACCTTTTCATCTAATGTGTCAATTGAAGTGGGAAAATTCCTGTTTCAAAATGGCTTGAGTTTCATTTATTCGTAAACCTTTTCATTTAACGAGTACACCAAATGTTTTTTTTTTCATTAAATAAAAAAAACGTGAGTGGGAAACTTGACATCGATTTACAATTTTTTGATCTTTCCTTCAAGAGTAAAACGTTCATCATCTTCCTTCTTTCTGAAACTCTGCAGAAGGAAAATTTACAATCTTGAAGGCCCTAAAAACACAAAAAAAACAAAGAAACCCATCTCTAAAACAAAGCTATACCTTTAATGGCAGTCCCAGTAGATCCGTTTGAGCTTGAGCTCCAATATTATCATCGAAAAGTCATTTCGATTAGTATAAAAAACACCTGTATATGGAGGTGTCGACCGGTCAGAATAAAAATTGATAAAGGTATCAACCAGTGTGTATAAGTGTCAACCAGTTCAAGCGTCAGATTTGCATCCTCCTCCATAGAAAATGACTGATCGGAGATAAAAAGTGAATCGAAAGGCTCCAGCTCCGGCATCGCAGTCGTGCTTTGAGAAACGTCGTTTGAAGAAGACCCAGCTATAGTTACAGACTTGGTATGATTTGGTGAGTTTTTCTTCAAGTTTTCCATTAATTTGGCTATGTGTTTCAGTATTCAATGCGTAAGTAGAGGTCTGAATTGGTTTGGTTTCTGGAAGAAAGAGTTTAGATTCAGGAAAAACGACCAGGGGTTTTTGATCGAGAGATAAGGCATCGCATAGGGCTTGTTTGGCCATGTGTATATCTGTTTGAAGCTTGCTTTCCCACTGACCTTTGGAAAATGTTTTTGAAGATGAAATTTGATCTGCAATGCCTGTTTGAAGCTTTTTCAACTTCTTCTTCAAATGGGTAGTCCAATAATTTTTTATGTTGTTATCAGTTCTTTGTGGAAAGTATGAGGCTATGGCTGCCCATCTGCACCGATAAATGATCATATCAATAACTGTAAGATATTATAGAGTAATTTTAGCAAATAAATAACCGAATAGCTGATGATCATTTTTAGCTCTGAGTGTAGAGTGGGAAGAGAGCGATGGAGAGAGCTAGGGAAGGAGAGAGAAACGAGGGTGAAGGGAGAAGTGAGTAGTGGCATTTCGGGAAGAAAAAATAGACATGTGAAAAAAACGTGACTTTTTAACTGAAAATGTAACAGTAGAGGCTATATTACCCATTATCAATACATTAAGATTGTTCTTGCCCATTATCCAAGTTTACGGTGTAAATTACCTATTTCACATAGTTGTAGGGGTCAAATTGAACTTTATTTTTTATTTTTTATTTTTTTAATTTTGTTAAAATTAAGTCATAAAACACTCGTTGCTGAATAATATAAAGGCTCCAGAGAGAATCTCAACTCAACCAATTTCATTATGTCCAGCTCACCCCATTCACCTAGTGAATTGAATGAGAACCAAGAACTAACCTCAACACGCCAAGTATGAGACCACACAGCTCACTTGAAAATGTCAGTGCAAGAAAATTGATATTTGGTTTCATTTTTTTTTTAAAAAAAATAGAAAATCCACAATTTTTTATTAAAAATAGGAGTTTAACCAAGATCGAATCGAGACCTAACTGTAAAACTTAATTTGATTAGTTAATTTCCAAAACCTTACCATTTCGAATAATAATTAAGTATGATAAATATATATTATGATAATAAAAAATTAAAAGTAAAAGAAAAAAATACGAGATTATGGTATGACCATTTTAAGTTGAATCACATAAAATTGAATTGAGCCGATGATTAAAGTCTGTTTTGTTTCCAATTTTAATTTTGAGAAATCAATTTTAGATCCAAATCAAGTAAAATTAAAATTCTTGGTTCATTTTTTTTTAAAGTAATGCTACGTTTACTTTTTTATTCTGCCATTTTAAAATACTCGTTGTTGTGTCAAACAATGATTGATGTAATTAAAATATAGTTGATGTAATAAATTATAAATAGTTAATTTATTACATTAATTGCACTAATAATTATTTGACACGTCAACAAGTATTTTAATATGGTAGAATAAGAAGGTATACGTAACAATATTCTTTTTTTAAAACTCATGAAAAGATACCAATATAATATAATTATGTATATATTTTTATTTTTATTTTAAAAATTGCTAAAAAAACAAATCAAACCAATCACAGCAGGTTTAAGCCAAACTTAAACCTAGTGAAACTAATCTATACTAAAGCCAAACCAACTCAAACCGAGCTCAAATAAAAAAAAGTACAAAACCTAAACCAAACCAAGCAAAACCAAAAAAATGGGTTTGGCTCTAATATCAGATCAACTTGATTTTTGTTTTAACTTAATGACACGGATTCGGACTTGAAATGAATTGTGTGAGCACCCCCAAACCAAAACAGTTCGGTTACTCGGCTAGCCGAGATAACCTCAACAAAATCGAAATGGAGATGGAAGAAAATGAGTTTAGAATGAAAAGATATTTGGAGGAGATATTATCTTATGAGAGAGGATCACAACCTTAAAATAACAAGTGAAAATAAATGATGGAAAATGAAATGAAAATATAGAGCCCTAAGTGGTCCGAAGAGCAAGACTTGCTATGGTCTCGACCAATGCACTTTCCAAGGAAAGATGCAACCACTTAGGTATGGTTTTGGCCACTTTCTATGGATCCAAGCTCGTGCAAGGAGCAGATAAAAAGTGGTGGTAAGAACCCTTACAGGCAACCATGAGTTTGAAGGATAATGGAGGCGCGACTCCCCTTGGTTACCCAAGTGCTTACCTTCTTGGTAATGTCCAAAAGCAACCGCTTCTGTGGAGGCAAAGGTCACTCGTGTATTGATCAATCTACAAAATTTACAAACACCAATGCTATGCTTATATAGAGCTCCTAAGGTGGCTAGGGTTTCCATGGGAACCATTGATCAAGGTGGACATGTGGGCGACCAAGATTGTTCCTCAAGGGTGCACCATCTAGCCATCCATGCAAGGAGTAGATCCAACGCCTCATGTGTGCCATGTCATCCATCTTTGTGAGCACTACTCCTTATCCTTGCTGCCAAGTCATTTTTCCATGTCTTCCTTTAAGCTAATCCTTCATTGGTGCAATGGTTTGAGGCTTGTAGGTGGTCTTCCTTCATGGTCGCGCCACAATACAATTACTTCACCCAAATTAATTACCATCATACATCTAACCATATCATGCATATAATACTAACCATACAATCTAATGGATACGAGTTTGACGATACAAGAAAGACTAATGTTTGCCAAAGTTCAAGAAAATGGTTAGACGGATTGGATGTCGAGAAGACAAATTCCCGCTTCATTATCTTTTATATGTTTCTCCCAAATAAGGACATGAAAGGGCTGCGACAAGTCTCGAGCATTGAGCTCCCACTCCATGTCATCAAAGATGGTCTCACCTCCAAAAGAGTAGAGTTTGTTAGAAAAATAATTAGGTAAAACTTGGGTCCTAGTTTGGGCTCGAGTGATGGCTCTGTGAAGCATGTCATCATCCCCGAGTGATTTAGGATTTGACCACAAATCCTGTGTTGGAAGCTCCTTGACATTAGTTTTGTCACCCACATAAGGGGATAGGTCCTGGACATTGAAGGTTGCCGACACCACTCCGAAGTCGCGTCTCTTAGTAGGAAACTTTTCCTTGCGTAAATGTAGCCAAACCAAGTCTCCCTCATTAAGGATGATTTATTTACGGCCCTTGTTGGCTCGTTTGACATATCCTTCATTCATTTTCTCAATGCTTTTTTGCACGGTTTCATGCAACTTCTTGATTTGGTTTTCCTTGTTTGCTCCTGATGGGTTTATGATATCTTTAGTAGGTAGGTCCAGGCGTGTGGTCGGGTTGAATCCATAGACAACCTCAAAAGGGGTTTGCTTAGTTGTTGAATGTACACTACGGTTATAAGAGAACTCTAATCCCGGTAAGAGTACATCCCAATCCGATAGTCTCTTTCCAATGACGCTACGTAAGAGGGTACCCAAGGTGCAGTTAACAATGTGACGACCCCGACCCCGACCCCGCGTCGGTGCCGCCACGACCTATGCCGTGCGTGCATACATACATACGTGTGTGTTACCCTCGCCCGTTCTCACTTAAATTTTTTTCTTTTCTTTTCTTTCATTGCATTTTTCTTTTTGTTTCCTTTTCATTCGTTTAATCATTAGAGAACGGACTCGGGCTTTCAATCCATATCTGAGAACGGACTTGGGATTTCAATCCATATCTAGACATTTGGGCTCTAACTTAACCTTAAAGTTCGTCAACGTTTACATCACTAAAACGAGTTTAAAACCATTTTTCAGGAATGTGTTGACTCGCCTTTTGAGTCCTTAAAGTCCTTTAAAATACTTGGGGATCGCTCGTAAAATACGTTTAAAAAGTATCGTAAAAGGTCGGGTTAAAACGTGTTTTGAAAAGTCAATTTTTGAACAAAATCACGTTGGGGTCAAGTGTAAAGCCAATCGATCGGGCCCAAAGGCCGATCGATCGGGCCGGCCCTGGATTCCCGACCAAAAACATCCATAAACGCCGATCGATCGCCCCTCGGGCGCGATCGATCGGGCGGGCACATCCTGGGCGCGCGTACCCCTCGTGCGCGCACGACCAGCGCGCCACCCGCGCCCTCTTGCCCCTTTTTCTACCACTTTGCCATTTTTTTTTCCAATTTTCACCTAATACACACTTCAATTTCATCATCAAAATATCCATCAATAATCCAACTAAATTACTCATCCAAAAACCGAACACCCTACCTAAAACCATCAACTCCCGACACGAAACATCCGTTTCAATTTAAAACCTCAACTTACTTTAAAAACATCCAAACTCAACCAAAATTCATTCTATTTCACCAAAACATCACATTCATCAATATTCATCCGAATCCATATCAAAACAATCAACGTCCTATCTATTTCATCAACGACCATCCGTATATAGCGGAAGCTATCCACAATCATCAAAATACGTCTAAATGTATCAATTTATCTATCATCCAGATACCAAGCATCCTAATATGCTTTTCTATACATTTCATTAAATAATATCACCCATTAGCCCATTTCAACCCAAAATAACCCAAAATATTTAACCTATGCCCCCACGGATCAAGTGTGCATCGACTACGCCAACCACTCCCGAGCATCCTCCTTCAAGCTGCAGGCTCGTCTGAGGGAGGGAAATTCTCCTCACCTTACTCTATATCACCTACACCATAGAAATAAAATGTGAGCTAGGGGCTCAGTAAGTCTACGTGAATGCACGTGAATGCTATGCATGTACAGTTCATAAATCATGCATCCTACCTTTTCGCTATTAATTTCATTTCATTTATGTCACTGGAGCTTCACTCTCAGTAGATAAAAGCGGCACATCCGGCGGTTGGATAGCCCCTTTCATCTATCCGGAGGGAAAAGATGCTTCACCGGACAGCCATGTCTGAACCACCGCCACCGACGTGACCATCATTTCATACATTTCTTTACCTTTTTATTATGCTTTTCCTTTTCATGAAAACGTGCATGAAAAATCTTTTTTATGCTTTTTAAGAAAACCATGATGCGTGGACACGTGCGATACAATAAATGACCACAAACTATAACAAGCAATAAGCGAAAACATTGCACAATTTAAACTAAACTAACTACCCGACCTATTAACCAAAACAATCAAACATCTCCAAAATCCTCGAATCAACAAATTCTTATGGTGTAGGCCAAATCGGCCAAGTAAGTCACAAAAACTTACCTCTCATCCCGTGCACACCGAGATCCTTGGTTCGAGCCTTGTCACCTAAAGCAAACCATAGCGTTCTTTTGTCAAAACCGAGCTTAAACATAAAATTTATAAAATTTACGAAACTCCTAACTAAAGGAAATTTCCTAAAACTCTAATAAATCTCTCTCGGGCATTTCATCGAGCAACTTACGCTCACAAATTCTCAAACTCCATTAATGGATGTTTCACCAAGCTCTAAACCCGATTTTTCAATCAAACAACAAATACACTCAAATATTTTGACTAATAAACGTTAATAAAGTAATTTCTAACGTTTCCTAACAAAACCTGACTATTTCTACGAAATTCCTAAGAAACCCTAAACGCTCAAACCTCTAAAAGTCGAGAACTAAAGTTGAAAAACTATAGATTCTTACCTAGAATCACGAGGGGAAGAGAAAACGTAAAGAACCCAAGCGATTGTAGAAGAAACGGTGAAACAAAAGAGGAAGAAACTGTGGAGGAGTCGTAGGGGAAAACGTCGCCAGAGAAGGGGAAGAAAACCCTCTGGAGAAAAATGCTAAGTGTTGAGGAATATGGGGATTTTGTGTTTTAATTGAATTTGAGTGGTAAAAGACGAGTTAGCCCTTTGGTTTAATCCTCCATTTATCCTATCATTCGGCTATCGGTTCGGTTTCTCCAAAATTTTCTTATTTCACCAATAATTCCCATTTATTCCTAGGGCTCTAATAAAACTTTCTGTTCGTCAAACGGATTTATTTTACATTTTCTACGAATTAAATCTCCATAGGGTCAAAACTGGAAACTTAAGCATTATATTTTGGTTTGAATTCCTTAAATTCCCATAATTCTCCCAAAATTCATATTAATTATAAGGATTCTATTAAAACTCTCTATTTACAAAACAGACCTCGTTCGCTATATTTACTGAAATACTCTTATATTACGAGAAATGCCAAAACTCGTAAAACCATCGTTACCTCTCCAAAAATTTCCTTATTCCTCTAGAGACTCTAATTCTTTCATAGAGTTCCAATAGAACTTTCCGTTCGTGAAACGGCTTAATTGGCTTTATTTACGAAAATGCCATTGGGTGTTACAAACAACCTCCGTTTGAGGGTGGAAGGACGTACTAAAACAGAGCTTGGTTCCCATTTGTTTCCATAGCGTTGTCCAAAAAGAACTTAAAAATTTAGTGTCTTTGTCGGACACTATGGATTGTTGTATCCCATGAAGCCAGACGATCTCCTTGAAGAATAGTTCAGCAATCCAAGCGGAATCTTCGGTTTTGACACAAGCAATAAAGTGTGCCATCTAAGAGAAACGGTTCACGACTACCATAATAGAGTCTTTACTCCTCGCAGTTCGTGGTAAGCCTAAAATGAAATCCATGCTAAGCTTTGTCCATGGGTGAGTAGGTACGAGTAAGGGAAGGTATAACCCATGGGAAAAATTTTTACTCTTAGCCTTTTTATAGATGATGCATTGCTCCACCATACGATGGACATCACGTATCATTCGAGGCCAGTAGAAATGTTCCTTAAGCATTTCTAATGTCTTTTGTTCTCCAAAATGCTGGGCTAAGTCCTCGCTATGAGCTTCTTTAGTGAGGCAGGTCCTCATTTTACCAATAGGAATACACAATTTGTTTCTTTTCATCAGATAGCCATCCTTCAAGTGGTATTCTCCCACGGCCTTGTGTTGACACTTAATGTAGTAAGACCCAAAATCTACGTTCGATTCATATTATTCTTTGATCCATTCAAAACCAAAGAATCTAATGCTAAGTTCAGTTAAGAGGATGTGCTTCCTTTATAAAGCATCAGCGACCACATTGTTTTCACCTTTAACATACTTAAGGGTGTAAGGAAATCTTTCCAAGAATTCCACCCATTTCGCATGCCTACGGTTCATCTTACCCTGACTCTTGATATGTTTCAAGGCTTGATTATCTGTGTAAATGACAAATTCTTTTGACAACAAATAGTGTTGCCATTATACTAATGCCCATATAACGGCATATAATTCCTTATCATACGTAGAATAGTTCAGGATGAGTCCCTTCAGTTTTTCACTAAAATAAGCAAGTGGTTTGCCTTCTTGCATTAGAACAGCTTCAATCACAATTCCAGAAGCATCGCTCTTGATTTCAAACACCTTGTTGAAGTCGGGTAGCGCTAGGAAAGGTGAATGACAAAGTTTGTCCTTGATCAGCTTGAAACTCTTTTGGCATGCTGGGGTCCTAATGAACTATTTTCCTTTCTTAGTGCAATCCGTAAGAGGTGCCACTATCGAATTGAAATTCTTGATAAATCTTCTGTAGAAAAAGGCTAACCCGTGAAAGCTACGAATTTTGGTTATCCCATTTGGTGTTGGCCAATCCTTGATGGCCTTGATCTTTTTTCTCATCAGCCTCTATCCCGTTCTTAGAGATGATAAATCCGAGAAAGTATACTTTCTCTTGAGCGAAGGAGCACTTGCTTAAGTTGCCAAATAACTTAGCATTCCTTAGGGTTTGAAATAAAGTGCTAAGATGGTTTAAATGTTGTGGAAGATCTAGGTTGTACACTAATATGTCATCAAGGTAGACAACAATGAATTTTCCAAGAAATTCTTTAAGGACATGGTGCATCAGGCGCATGAACGTACTTGGGGCATTGCTTAAGCCAAATGGCATAAGCATCCATTCGAATAGCCCATACTCCATCTTGAAGGCTGTCTTCCACTCGTCTTCTTCCTTCATCCGAATTTGGTGGTAACCACTCTTGTCTACCTTCGAGAAAATGGAAGCTCCACTGAGCTCATCTAACATGTCTTCGAGCCGGGGAATGAAAAATCTATATTTGATCGTTATTTGGTTAATGGCTCAGTTATCAAAGCACATTCTCATGCTTCCATCCTTTTTTGGGAACTAAAAGGGTTGGCAAAACATATGGATTCATCGATTCCCCAATGTAACCCTTTTCCATTAACTTGCTCACTTGTTTGTGCAACTCCTTGGTCTCTTCAGGGTTCATCCTATAGGCTGGTCGGTTTGGTAGCATGACCTCGGGCTGTAAATCGATATGATGTTCAATCCCACGTAAAGGTGGTAACCCTTGTGGTAACTCTTTGGAAAAGACATCTTGGAATTGCTAGAGTAATTTTATAACGGAATCAGGAATGTTTCCTAATTCCATGACCCTATCCTTGAATAATACTAGGATCAGAGGACTTTTGCAACGCGCATTCGTCCTTAATTCACGTATAGTTGTAAAAAGGTTAGGTTTCTTGTCCTCGAATTTCCTCTTCAATTCATCTTGGGTTATTTGCTCAGGGGATAAAGGTACAAGTGTAATGTTCCTTTTTCCAAACTTAAAGGTATAATGGTTGACGAATCCATCATGCATGACTTTCCGGTCATATTGCCAAGACCTTCCTAAAAGTAGGTGGCTTTCATTCATTGGAACTACGTCACATAAGATGGAATCCTTATACTTCCTTATGGAAAAATCAACAGAGACTTATTTAGTGACCTTGACATCATCTCTATCGTCTAACCATCTTAATTTGTATGGTTGGGGATTGGGAATGGTCTCTAGTCCTAGTTTTTCAACCATATCTTGAGAAGCCACGTTAGCACAGCTCCCACCATTGATAATCAAGGAACAAACTTGGTCCTTAACTTGGCAGCGAGTGTGAAAGATATTCTCACACTGACAATTTTCCTCGCTTTTCTTTGATATAAAGACATGTAGGAGAACCATTAACATGGATCCTTCTTGTGGCTAGCAAATGTCATCTCCGGATTCATCTGTTTCTTCTATGGCCTCATCTTCACTCTCGAGTTCTCCAGTGGACTCTTTGAGAACCATGACACGTCTGTTGGGACATTGGGTCATATAATGGCCGAATCCTAAGCACTTGTAGCACTTAATGTCGTGTGCTTTAGGACGGCTCGGATCTTCTACCACAGGTTTGTCATTTGATTCTTTCAGAGGCCAATTCCAAGTAAAAGGTTGTAGTAACCTTGTTGTTATCCGAAGATCTTGGAGTAAACTTGTTGGGAAGAATGGTCTTTTTCTTTCTTTTTAGTTGTCTTCCAACCGTTATGGCTAATTGGACAACCATATCCAATGAATCCAGTTGTTGAATTTACACGGTGTCTCAAATGTCTCAATTCAGGCCACGTATGAACCTAGCTATAAGTTGATCCTCGTGTTTGTCTATTCCTCTTGAATCCTAAGGGTTTCAAATTCAGTAATGTACTCCTTTACTGTTTGGCTATTTTGTCTGAGGTTTTGTATTTGCAGGAGAATCTTCTGCCTATAATGGCTAGGCACAAACCTCCCTGTCATATGAGCCTTCATGGTTCGCCAGGTGGCGATTGGTTCGTCTCTTGTTTTGAGCCTTTTGGCTTTAAGGTTGCTCCACCAAAGTGCAGCATATCCAGTTAGTTCAGCCGATACGAGCTTTAATTTGGATCCCTCAGAATATTTGTAGTAGTTGAACACCCTTTCGACACTATCAACCAAATTGAGGAACATATTCCCATCACTAGCTCCATTGAATGGGGGTATTGATAACTTGGCATTCCGAAGCTCATCGTTATCTCTACGCCGTGTAGGAATGTAATCTTCACCGTCCTCATCTGCCTAATCAATGTCATCCAATGATTTACAAGTGCGATATTGTCTCCTAGGTCGTTCTCCCCTTCTCCTTCGTGGAGATTCTTCATCCCTCCTCCTTTGAGGGGGTTCTTCACTCTTTCTCCTTCGAGGAGATTCTTCATCCTTCCTTCTTCTAGGGTATTTCACATTTCTTCTCCTTTGGGGAGATACTTCGTCCCTCCGTCTTATAGGGGATTCTTCATGCCTTCTCCTTCGAGGAGATTTCTCATCCTCACCTCTTCAAGGGATTCTAAGTCACTTCTACATTGAGGGGAGTGTTCGGGGGATTCCTTACGGGTATGACTATTTGTCGTTTCGAATTTTAGGTTTAAGTCTTGGATCTGTTTGCTTATGTTGATAAACACTTTATTTAAACCGTTGATTGGTCCTTGCACACTTGACTCACCCTTTGGGCGGGTACGAGCCACGGTTTGTAGGGTTTCCTTGCCCCGATTTTGATCACGTATGATCCCGCTTCATGTTTGCATTTTTAACCTAAGTTTTAGGAAAGATGTAATTAGGGTATGTGTTTTTAATTCTTAGGGTTTTAGGAAAATTTATGCTCAACCTTAAGTTTTAGGAATTGATCTCTTGGTTTTATCCTTAATCTTAGAAAAAAAAATTTGTTTGTTGTCTTAAAAATTTTGAATGGGAAATTTCAACAAACACCTTGTTAACTTAAAAACTCAAACTTTCAAAACTGTTTTTTTTTTTTTGACAACTTTTATGAAAACTTAAACAACCAAATAAATGTCAAAGTTTGATGCTTTAATGTATGATTCAGTCCTTAAAACATTAATGAATAAAAATATATCAAAGAAATGGTAAGAACCACATAAATAACTTGATAAAGTTGTGCTTTTTATTGGTTCCTTCTCGGACTCTAAAAAAAACAGGTTTAGGTCACTTACTTCAACCCTCAAAATCAATAAGTAGTTAATACGTTTTAAGGTTAAACTAAGGTGACTTGCTGTGAAAATAATCAATCAAATAGGTTTTAAAGAGCACTAATCAGATCATACAAAAACAGCAAAACAGAATATGTTCTTCTTGGACTTTTCACAAACAGTTTTTAAACTTCTTTTTGGCAATGTAAAAGGCAGCAACTTTAAGCACGATTTTTAACCTTAAACCTTCAAACTAAAGTCTAAACATACTAATATAACGTTATATGATTAGCTACTCAAAAAAAAAAAAAAGAAACAACAGTAAATAAGAATATAGATTTTGGTTTTCTCAAACCAGGAGAATCTACAAACTGGAATGTAAAATAACAGCAAATAAAATAAAGAAAAACTTTAATAACTCTTTAATTGACCTTCATGTGAAGTTTAATAAGATTAGCAGGTTAAAGTAGAGTGACTTGCTTCACAAATAAATGAAGAATAAACTACCAAACAGCAACCAAAATCGCAAGGGTTTTAAAACAGTAAATCTGGAAATACTAAAACAGATTTAGCGATGAACAATAGATTGAGTATAAAGCAAAATGTAGGTATCCAAATGATACGAAATAAACTTAAAAATGATACCAATGCACGCACAGAGAAGTTAGCTACGCTATGATACCAAATGACATGGATTCGAACCTGAAATGAACCGTGTGAGTAGCCACAAACCAAAATAGTTCGGTTACTCGGCTGGCCGAGAGAACCTCAACAAAACCGAAATGGAAATGGAAGAAAATGAGCTTAGAAGGAAAAGATATTTGAAGGAGATATTACCTTATGAGAGAGGAACACAACCTTAGAATAACAAGTGAAAATAAATTATGGAAAATGAAATGAAAAGTTAGAGCCCTAATATAGTTCAACTGAGTACCCATAGCTTTCTGCATACTCTCCAAAATTTAGAGGTAAAATGCGTATCTTGATCAGACATTATAGAAATGGATGTGCCATGAAGTCTGACAATCTTCAGAACACAAACCGGACATACTGATCCATAGTATATGTAGTCCTTACAAGGAGAAAATGGACTGATTTGATCAGTCGATCAACTATAACCCACATAGAGTTGTGACTCTTAACTGTCTTAGGAAGTCCTACTACAAAGTTCATTGTTATATGCTTCCACTTCTACTGAGACACCATAAGTGGTTGCAAGGTACCAGCAGGTCGTTGATGCTCCGCTTTGAATTGCTGACAAGTGAGACATTTCTCGACGAATTTAGCTACATTTGCTTTTAATCCCCGCCACCAATAATGCTGCTTCAAATCTCAATATATTTTTGTTGAATCGAGATGTATCGAGTAAGGGGTTGAGTGTGCTTCCTCCAATATAGCCCTCTTTAATCCAACATTCTCTTTCTGAACTGGATAATCCCGTCATCCAACCTAGAGAACTCAGAAACTTTTCTAGATTCTAATTCATCTTTAACCTTGCAAATCAATGAATCGCCACGTTGCTTATCTTTTATTTGCTCAAGCAAACTTGGCTGAAGCGTCATAACAGATAATCTTTCCATTAACCCAAATGGTACAATTTCGATATCAGATTTCTGCATCTCCTCCGTTAATTGTCATAGAATCTGCTGTAGTGATAAAACTTGCGACGATGTTCTTATACTCAATGCATCAGCTACAACATTAGCCGTGCCATGATGATAAATAATCTCGCATTCGTAGTTCTTTACTAACTCCAACCATCTACGTTATCTCATATTCAGGTTCTTCTAAGTTAAAAAATGCTTCAGACTTTTATGATTCGTATAAATTTTGCATCTCTTTCCATAAAGATAATGATAACCTTCGGATCTGCAAAGATTCAAGGTTGTACAAAATAAAAACCACACAAAGGTTTCATCGACTAAATCCGAAAAAATACCTTAATTTCCAAGATAAATTAGTTCACAAAATAGTGATCAAAATAAAACGATGATTGAAGAGAAAAATGATGTACTATGAGTGTAGGACAAATCCTTGCAAACTATTCACAAAAATATAAAAAATTAAAGAAAATAAATAGAGAATCCCGTAATCGGCCTGAAGGGCAACTAAGGCACCCTCCGAAGAATGTAACCTTCCTAAGAAGATCACAACAACACTAGGATGGTATGGTCACCTTTTCTATCTTTTCTAAGGTCTTAAAAAGATGAAGAGAAGGTGATGATAATAGTCTCCAAGCAACCATGGACTTAGAGCACAATTTTGGAGACACACTCCACTTGATTGATGATCAACCAAGGACTTACCTTGAGCCATGACTCTTGACCCTTAGGAGAACTGACCGGTGTATATTGATATGTCAAAACTGAATTAACAAACACTAATCATGATGCCATGTAAGTCTAGGGTGGTTTGGAGGGTCGGTCATTACAAATTTGGGGAAGATACCTTTGATTTGATCTTAACCGCACATGGAACGCTCCACTTACCTTTGGGCCGTGAAGATGGAGTTCTTTCTTGGTAAGTTATCTTCAGCCATCTAGGGACGTCATAAGTTGTCCTAATTCAAAATTAAAAGGGTTGAATGCGTGCTATCCTCCTTCGTGGGCTCAGGCTTCATCTTTAAGTGGTTCGGCCTTACTTTCTTCAAGTGGCGTGCCTCTTTCACCTTCAAATGGATCGGGCTTCTGTGATGCTTTCATGGGCTTGGTGACCTCCACCCTTACCACCACCTAATTAATCCATTCAATCTAACCTTAACCACACCATCTAATGCATGCTAAAGCAATAAAACACTAGCAAAAGTTTGCCAAAATACAATGGCTAAAGTTTGCTAAAAAAAAAGCAATAAAATAAAAGGTTTACATTAGATGTCTCCGGGAAGACAAATTTTCTTTTTAGCCTTAAGTCCACCTCCTTTGGTCTCCCAAGTGAGTAAGTGCTTCGACTAGTCTATGTCTTGAGATTTGGGCTCCCATGATAAGTCTTTGAACATTGCTTCATACGTATTCTACTTTGAGCAATTCAATGGGCCTCCACTTGCAAGAGTAGAACAATCATTAGCTAAAGATTATTGAGGTTATGTGGATTACCTTGGGAACGTGTCACGGGCTTCCTGGGCGTATCAGATAGTGTCTCCAAATTTCAATGCATGAACCACCACTGCAAGTTCCAAATTATGAGTTAGGTAGTTCTTCTTGTCATCCTTCAATTGTCTCGAGGCATAAGCTACAAATTTTCTTTCTTACATGAGAACACATCACATTTCATACTTCGAAGCATCATTGTACCCCACATATTTTCCTGATTCAGATGGGATGGTAAGTATAGATGCTGAGATCAATCTCTTTTTTAACTCCTGAAAGCTTTGTTCGCACTCTTCAGTCCATACATACTTGACACCTTTCTTGGTTAGCTTCATAAGCGAGTTAGCTAATGTTGAAAAATCTTCTACAAATCTTCGATAATATCCCGCAAAACCAAGAAAACTCCTAATCTCAGCTGCATTCTTTAGTTGAGGTCATTTACCAATAGCTTCAATCTTCATTGGGTCCACTGTAACACCCTTCTCTGAAATAATGTGGCCTAGAAAAGTCACATTCTCCATCCAGAATTCGCACTTGGAGAATTTGGCGTATAACTTCTCACGTCTCAATGTTGATAAAATCATCCTCAAGTGTTCTTTATGTTCCTTCTTATTCTTCGAGTAGATAAGGAAGTTGTCAATAAAGACTATCAGGAAATTATCCACATAGGTCTTGAAAATCTGATTTATTAAATCCATAAATGCAGCTGCTGCATTACTCAAACCAAATGGAAGGACTCGAAATTCATAATGGTCATATCTTGTGCGAAACGCCATTTTGAACACATCATTTTCCTTGATTATAAGTTGATGATAGCCACATCTGAGATCAATATTTAAGAAAATCGCCGCTCCCTTTAATTGATCAAATAAATCATCAATTCTCGGCAGTGGATACTTGTTTTTTATAGTGACTTTGTTGAGCTCTCTATATTTAATACGCATCCTCATAGATCCATTTTTTTCTTTACAAATAATATCAGTGCTCCCTAGAGTGAGAAACTTGGTTGAATAAATCTTTTCTCTAGCAAATCATCAAGTTGAGTCTTTAACTCCTTTAATTCGCTTGGTGTCATTCTATAAGGAGCTTTAGAGATTGGCATCATGCAGGTAGCACATCAATGCTGAATTCCACATCTCTCGCAGGTAGTAATTCTGTTAAATCATTAGGGAAGACATCCGAAAATTCACAGACTATCAGCACTTTATCCAAAGTCGTGGCTCATTCAAGTTCAGAACATATAACACTGACCAGAATTCCAATGCATCCAGAATAAAATACCTTTCTAGCTCGCATAGCTGATATCATTGGAATTCTCGAACCTTTAGAGTCTCGGTAGAAAAAGAATGACTCTACTCCAGACAATTGAAACTTTACCATTCTCTTGTGACAGTCAATAGTCATATAGTGTTTAGTAAGTCAATCCATCCTTAGGATGACATCGTAATCGTGCATCACTAAAATAATTAAATTCGCCTCCAATTGATTCTCCTCAATGCACACATTGCATTTTCTAATAATGGAGTTGACAAACATAACTTTGCCCGATGGTGCAGCTACTCTCAATTTATACTCTAGAGATTCTACTTTGATTTCTAACTTCATAGCTTGTTCAAGGGATATAAAAGAGTATGTAGCTCCAAAATCAATTAATATGCAAGAAGATATGTCAGAAATAAAAATTGAACCTGTCACCACAGATGTATTTCCTTCAACTTCATCCTTGGTCATGGCAAAAAACTCTAGCAGTCATCCTGGTTTACTCCCTGAAATTCTTTGGACAATCCTTAATAAAATGTCCTTACTAACCACGCTTAAAACAAGAATTGTTCTGAACACGACATTCTCCAGCATGTGGCTTCTTGCATGTTGGACACACAAGCATATTAGACATAGTCGTGAGCTCCCTCTTAACATACTTAGAAGGTCTTTCAGCATGTCCACTTATCATTGGTCACTTAGATCCAGCCCATTGTTGTTGCAGAGCTTTATTTCTTGCAGTCTGAGTTGCATGACTATATCTTCTTCTAAACTCCTGAGCTTTGATGGCTTCTTTCCCTCATTGCTCTGCACACACTACTTTCTCCACCACAAATGCAAACAGAGAGTTCTTGGATGTAATAAGACGGGTATTCTTGTGTATCTCCACTCTTAATCCTTGGACGAATATTTTTACCTTCATAGTCCCGTTACCAACAATATGAGGGGCATAACGAGATTGTTGCTCAAACTTGTGTAAATAATCAATTACACTTCCTGTCTGTTTCAAGGCCATGAATTCTTTCACCTTCGCATCCATCATAGAGTTTGTAAAATACTTCTTATAAAATAGCTCTTGAAACTTCTCCTAGGTCATGGTGGTGACTGGATGCATCACTTTTACAGAATCCCACCAGTAACGTGCATCCTTTTGGAACATAGAGTGTAACGCCCCGAATCGTATAAACCCAGTTTGTTACACATATTACTGAACCGAACTATGACTTTTGAGAAAATTTAAAATTTCATTCAATGGTCAAGATTTTGACTCTTAAAACGTTAAAACTTGCAGCGAAAAATCATCATATAAAAACAATCTTTATTAAAAATTAAAGTATTCAAGGGAGTTGGTTGAAAGAGGAAGAGAAAACTGATCACGTTGTCCGGTCACTAAACGACAAAAGGAAGTCTTCTAATCACAAACAAAACAGAGCACATCTTCTGGTCACTAAACGACAAATTACTTCCTACATCTACCGATCACTAAACGACAACACTTCTACTACATCTTCCGATAGGCCTAATGCACGACATCCACCGATCGCTAAACGACAAAACTTATTATACACTTCCACCGATAGCTTTTACTAAGGCATCATCCGATGGCTTTTACTGAAGACATCATCCGATGATGTCAGCCGGACGATTTATCCAACTACATCTATCGGTAGACAACGTCTTCCGACAGACAACATAAACAACAACTCAGCAAAACAACAAATTTCACTCTAAACACAGAGTAACTCCGACTACCAAGGAACCTGAGCATTTTACAAAAATCATCCAAAACTACTTAAATCCGTGTATTACTCCAAAATTTGGTAAAGGCCACTTTAAAAGAACTAACAGAGTATCATTATTAGAAAAAGACTCAGATTGTGTCCAAAACATCCAAAACTACTATTGTCACTAAAACTCCCATTATATATAAATTGTATCATGGTTAACTAAACCTTCTCATCTACTGACACCAATTAAACCGCCTTATCAGAATCACCAATCCGTGGCATTGAAGTGCTCCCCCAACAGCCTAATCCTCAACATGTTCAGAGAACACACCCTCTGTTGCTTTTTCACCTACATCACAAAACTCATCTATTAGCCTAATGCTAAGTGAGTAAAGTAATAATGAAATGGAATGCTGAAACATAAATTCCTAAACATACAGTTTCTACTTTCTCATCTCAGTTGCATATGTATTCGTTTCTGATCTGATCTCCTTGTGAAATTAGGAGTTGGATCACTTCTCCCAAAGTCATACATCCTCTCTCTTGATTAAGGGGCGGATTAGTTCCCTTAACAATTGTTCAGATCCCCCTGTGAAATTGAGGTTTGGATCACTTCCCCCAAAGTCATACATCCTCTCTCTTGATTAAGGGGCGGATTAGTTCCCTTAACAACTGTTACAGTCTGTTCATTCCTTACCATGCCATTTCATGTAAATTCATTTTCGCATAATTTTCAAAATATGATGCATGACATACAAACACATTCAAGCATGCACAATCCTACTGTTTTGTAATGTATGCCCGAAGGCACAAGCATACTCTACTTACCTGGCTCTCCTGGAAATCGCTCGGCTGTAAGCTACTTTAGAAGCTCGCTCACCTAGAGTAATAACAGTATGTTAATCAAACTTTCACTAACTAAACCAAGAACAAACAAAAGTTCGAGGAATCCAGTTTGAAACTCTACTACCCGAGCATTCCCCTTTATCACTAAAACCCGAACCTACTCTCAATCTCAGCATCCTAAAAATCCTCACATTGCACTTCCTCGGTCATCTAACTACTAAGACATAAGAAAATGAGGAAAACGTACCTAGGTTGAAGGAAAATCGGGCGAGGAAAATCGCCCAGAGGTTTCTGCTGGAGAGCTGAAGGCCGAGAGAGAAAATGGGAAATGGTGGCGGCTACTGTGCATTAAATCCAAAACCCCTTTCCTTAAATACGTTATCCACTTTCAAATTTCCAATTACCCTTATGCCCTTGCCTAGTCATCCATTAACCCTACTTTTATTATCATCATATAAAGTGTGCCATAAATTTTAAAAAAAGAAATTGTTTTGATAGAACCGGGTGTTACAATCTACCCTCCTTAAAAGAATTTTGTCCTCAAAATTCAGTACCTGAATAATTCTGGATGTTGGTCCATCATGTCTTGCTGGCGCTCCCAAGTTGTCTCCTCTATGTTCTGGTTGTGCCATAAAACTTTCACCAGAGGAACTTCTTTGTTGCGCAACACCTTCACAGCATAGTCTAGGATCCTTACTGGTTTCTCCTCATAGGTAGGGTAGGATGAACTTCAATGTCCTGTTGCTCCACAACTTGATATGGATCCCTTATGCACTTCTTCAACATAGAAACATGGAACACACTGTGTATCCCCTACATAGAAGCCGGTAGCTATAACTGATAGGCTGCTCTCCCAACTCTCTCCAGAATAATGAATGGTCCAATAAATCTTGGGTTTAACTTGTCTCTCTTCTTGAATCTCACAACTCCTTTAAATGGTGATACCTTGAGGAAAACTTCATCACCTACCTCAAACTCCAATTCTCTACGTCTCATATCAACATAACCTTTCTGTCGGCTCTGAGCTGCCAAAATTCTCTGTCGGATGAGGGCAACCTTCTCAACAGTTTGTTGCACAAGGTTAGGACCAAGCAACTGTGCTTCACCAACTTCATCCCAGTACAAAGAAGATCTGCACTTTCGTCCATACAGTGCTTCATACGGTGCCATACCGATAGTTGCCTGAAAACTGTTATTATATGAAAACTCCACCAATGATAAATACTTACTCTAAGATTCTTGAAATTCTAATACACATGCACGAAGCATATCCTCTAAGGTCTGAATAGTTCTCTCGGACTGTCCATCTGTTTGAGGGTGAAAAGCTGTGCTAAAACTAAGCTGTATTCCCATAGCCTTGTGCAAACTTTTCCAAAACTTAGATGTAAATCTAGAGTCTCGGTCTGAAACTATGGTACTTTGAACTCCATGTAACCTAACAATTTCTTGCACATACATTTCAGCAAGTTGATCCATTGAGTAAGTCACCTTTATTGGTAAGAAATGAGCTGATTTGGTTAGACAGTCAACTATCACCCAGATTGCATCGTGTTCTTTTACTGTTCTAGGAAATCCCACAACAAAGTCCATCGTTATTTGTTCCCATTTCAATTCAGGAACTGGCAAAGGTTGCAATGTTTCTGAGGGTCTCTGATGCTCGGCTTTAATCTGTTGACAATGCAAACACAATCCTACATATTCTGCCACACTTTGTTTCATACCTGGCCACCAATAATGCTGTTTAAGATCCTTGTACATCTTTGTACTCCCAGGGTGAACAGAGAACCTGGAAGAATGTGCTTCCGAAAGAATCTCATCACGAAGTTCTTTAACGGCAGGGACAAACCATCTATTTCTAAACTTAAGGATTCCATCAGCAGAATAGTTAAAATCTGTTTTTTCCTTAGAATCCTTGCTTAACTTGTACTTGTTACACTCATCATCATTCGTCTGAGCTTCCTTTATTTTCTCCAAAATAGTAGGCTTTAAGGTTATGGCTGAGAGTATAGCTGATACACTGGATACTGCTTCTAGATTAAACCTTTGGAATTCTGACTCTAAGGCTAATGGCATACTGAAAATTATAGTTGGGGTTGGTGTTGTTACTCTACTCAAGGCATCTGCCACGACATTTGCTTTGCCGGGATGATATTTAATCTCAAAATCATAGTCCTTTACAAATTCCAACCATCGCCGTTGCCTCATATTTAATTCTTTCTGTGAGAAGATATATTTCAGACTTTTATGGTCCGAAAATATATCACAAGTTTGACCATACAAGTAATGCCTCCAAATCTTAAGTGCAAAAACCACTGCAGCTAGTTTTAGGTTTTGTGTAGGGTAATTCTTCTCATGGGTTTTCAATTGTCTAGAGGCATAGGCTATTACCTTACCATCTTGCATCAACACATCCAAAACCAATTTTGGAAGCATCACAATAAATGCTAAATTTACCATTTTCAATGGGAAGAGTTAATATTGGGGCATTGGTCAGTTTCTATTTCAAAGTCTGGAAACTATGCTCACATTCCTCAGTCCATATATACTTCATACTTTTCCTTGTTAACTTAGTAAGGGGTGTAGCAATCTTCGAAAATCTTTCAATGAACTTTCTATAATATCCTGTAAGTCCAAGAAAACTCCTAATATCTGTAGCATTCGTTGGTTGGGGTCATTCCTTAACCGCCTGAACCTTGGCTGGATCAACAGATATTCCATCTCTAGAGATAACATGTCCTAAAAAGTGAACTTGGTCCAACCAAAACTCATACTTAGAAAACTTGGCATAAAGTTGGTGTTGTCTAAGTACTCCTAACACCAAACTCAAATGCCTTGCATGCTCGTCCTTAGTACGTGAATAGATTAGAATGTCGTCTATAAACACAATGACAAACTTGTCCAAATACTCGTGAAACACTCTATTCATAAGATCCATGAAGGTTGCCGGCGCATTAGTCAATCGAAAGGACATAACCAAAAACTCATAATGCCCATATCTTGTACGAAAGGCTGTCTTAGGGATATCCTCAGATTTAACCTTCAACTGGTAATAACCGGACCTAAGGTCAATCTTGGAGAAAACTCTTGCACCATTAAGTTGGTCGAATAGATTGTCTATCCTCGACAATAGATACTTATTCTTGACAATTAGCTTATTTAGTTCCCGATAATCAATGCATATACGCATTGATCCATCCTTCTTTTTGACAAAGAGGACAGGTGCATCCCACGGTGAAAAGCTTGGGTGTAACGACCCGGGGAGGATCGCCACGAAATTCTTGACTTTACATAAAACTTTAATTCATATTTGAACTCTTTTCTCCTTCTCTGTTTTTTTTTTTAATAACAGTATACCTAATAGGCTTAAAGACTTCAACTTAACGGGTGGAAAATTAGTCCCTCGTACATGCTTCCAATCGACGTACAAGTTGCATGGGTTTGCATGCATCAACAGATAGACATTGCATCTTCCGGATAGCACGTGCACCCCACATGACTCGTTTAAACACCTATCGGCAGATGCGAATACTCGCATCGACCGAAGATCACGTGCACCTCGTGTGACCAATTAAAACATCTACCGACGGACATGTGAAATTCACGTGTTCATCTAAGACATCTTCCGATAGCTTACAAGCTCTATATCATCCGATCACTATACGACAAATTATCATTTACATCATCCGGCGAGGAAAACATACTTCATCTTCCGGTGTAATAGGGAAACATCATCCGATGGACATGTGCTCCCCAAGTGCATAATTAAAACATGACCCGGTCACTAAACGACAAAAAAACCCTCACATCGTCCGATGACTAAACACTCTACATCTGCCGATCACTAGACGACAAAATAGCACTTTCATCATCCGATGGCTAAACACTCTACATCTTCCGATCGCTAGACGACAAAATAGCACTTTCATCATCCGATGGCTAAACACTCTACATCTGCCGATCGCTAGACGACAAAATAGTACTTTCATCATCCGATGGCTTAAACACTACATCTGCCGATGACGTCAGCCGGATGAATGCCTCATCCAGCTTCTATCTTACGGCAATAAAACACTATAATCATCAAACAACCTCATCCAACAGAAAATACTACAACTCACTCAAATCTTAACCTGGAAATTGTAAACCCTAATGAGTAAAAACCATATCCCATACAAAATACACATAGCGGAAGGCTTAAGCAAAACAGACCATTCATAATCCTTAAAATCGTTAACAGACTCTGAAGTCAAACCATTCAAAATCCGAACCTCATTGTTATAAGAAAACTCTATTCTACTTAGTCATCTGTTTATCATAAACTTCTCTGACTTACTATGGTTATAATCAGGGAACTTGATCGCCTATCCAGCCTTCACTGTCACACTGAGCATCCTCCAGCAACCAAGCTTAGACATCTTCGTTGACCTTGAGTTCTTCACCTGAAAACTCGTCACCTACATCATAAGGTTTAAACTATAAGTCTAATGCTTAGTAAGAAATGCAACGCTAACATGGATGCATGAATGCATAATTTGAGAAAATCACATGCTCATAAGTCTTTCCTTGTTCATATCTTCGCTCGTAATCATCATTCATAGTCATGGATCATATTCATCATTCATAATCATTGATCATATTCATCATTCATAGTCATGGATCATATTCATCATTCATAATCATTGATCATATTCATTGTTTAGGTTGTGTGGATCAAGAGAGGATTTGTGCCGGTAAAGGGGGTTTGATAGTGAGTTTGATCTTGTTCCCTACTGCGGGTCATATTCATATGTCTTTCTTTGGACTGTGACATACGCCGAACCGCCCCCAACCCTCACTTAATCCACGTTGCATAAATCTTATATATATACATACATACATACATATCTTGTTCATGGAAAACATGCGTTAAAACATTTTCTTATGCTTGAGAAACATTCATGATGCATGAACATGAGAGCTTTTAACTCATCAAACTATGAAAAGGATCATACCAGAGCAGACAACTTCATAATCATAAGGTAAACATTAGACATCTCAACCTAGTATTCCCACGATGTAGGGCTCTATTAGCCGGAAATCTTAATACATTCACTTACCTGGTCTCCTTAGCACTTGAACTCCTTTCTCTTCAAACTTCTTCACCTAAACATTTACATTGCAGTAGTTAAAACAAAATCCTAATAGTTCTAATCTCGAGTTATCCTAAGATCTAATGGCTAAGAGTCCTTCCCGAGTTCTTAGTTTAATACTCAATGTAACCCGAAATCCCAAAATCAAAACAGTCGGATTCGATAATGATAATTCAGGGTTGGTTGTTTTAAATGTCCAGAATCGATTCGGAATGACATTACCAATCTCGGGTTTCAAAATGTTCTTAATAATATTCGACCATTGAAGAACCCAAACTTCAATACAGGGCTGAAAACAGGGCAAATAAACTAACAGATAACCACATTGTCAAACCCGTACCTCGAGCACAAAGTAGCCGAGAAGCAGCAAGGAAACCGATTGCCGAAGGAGGGATTTCCAGCTGACAGAGAGCGAGAGCTTGGGAGAGAAGAAATCGCCGGAAGTTGGGGATGTCGGCTACAGTGGTTTAAATGAGGTTTGAATCCTTTCCTTTTTCTTTAAATATTGGCCTCAATCCTCCATTATTACAACTTTGCCACTCAACCTAGTTTAGATCCACATGTAATTAATTAAGCTTGGCATAAATCCTAAACTACGAAGATTAAATATTTATGACCGTTAATACAGTTAAGAAAATCACCTGGCCGTTAACTCGGGTGTTACATTGGGCGTATGAATCCTTTCTCCAATAGCTCCTCCAATTGTTTCTTTAATTTCTTAAGCTCTGTAGGTGCAAGTCTATAGGGATTCTTGAATATAGTCTCCGCGCCAGGATAAACATCTACAACAAACTCGATTTCCCTATCCGGCGGCAAGCCAGGAAGATCATCTAGAAATACTTCTGGAAAATCTTGGACAACCAAGACATTTTGGGGAGTTGCTTTTCCTACTAGTTGTGTATCTAAAACGCTAGCTAAGAAGCTCAAGTACTCTCCATATGGGGATGGTCTAGCATTAATAGAAGTCATCACGGACATTTCCTTACTCTTCCATAAAACTTGAAAGGTATGTCTCAAACTACCAGGGGGTTGGAAACTAACTATCCCTGTCCAACAATCAATTGTGGCGTGGTGCTTAAACAACCAGTCCATTCCTAGAATCACATCAAATCCCATTATTTCCATAACGATAAGATCAGCAGGTAAACTTACGTTCCCTACTAACACATCACAGTCAAGCATCACTTGGTTAGAGTGCATGCGTGCACCAGAGGGTAATGCAACATTAAACACATGCATGGAAGGGGTAAACTGTACATCTAACTTAACAGTAAAAGCATATGCTATAAATGAATGAGTTGCACCAGAATCTATTAAGGTAAAAGCAGACACAGAATTGATCAATATAGTACCTGACACAACAGCGGGCTGTTCCTCACCCGACTCCATCATGGAGAATATCCTCGGTTTAATCATAGCAAGGCCACTCTTAGAAGCTGGGCAGTCTCTGCTAATGTGGCCGACCTTGTTACAATTGTAGCATCTAGTGATTCTAGGCTTCGGGCATTCTTTGATCGTGTGTCCAACCTCCTCACAGTTGAAACACTTCCCAAAGCCCAATCTGCACTCGCCCGGGTGGTTCTTCAAGCACTTAGGACACTGGGGGAATTTCCTGACATTCTGTACCTTCCCTCCTGTTCCTTGGCTATCCTGGCCTTCACTAGGCCTCTTCATTCCCCTTTGTTGGTGCGGTCCAGCACACTTCCTTTCAGCTTCTTCCACTTCCAGAGCAGTAGACACAACTTCACTGAATGACAAGCCTTTAATACCACAAAATTTAACTCCTCGGTAAATTTTCGGCTTCAGCCCATGCACAAATTTGAACACCTTATCTTCGTCCCTGTGAGCAAAATGTCAAGCAAATCTGGACAGGGACTCGAACTGCCTACTGCACTCGGCCACAGACTCTGTCTGCTTCAAGTTCAGAAATTCCAACTTCTTTGCAGTTTGGACAGTACTGTTGAAATACTTCTCGTAGAAAATGTCCTTGAATTGTGACCAAGGCATCGTCAAAACATCAGTGGTGGTCTCTATTGTTTCCCACCAGAGTTGAGCATCACCAGCCAAATGAAAATTTGCCAACGTGACCTTGTCTCCTTCCCCAATGTTGGCACACCTAAACATACTCTCAATCTTTCTAAGCCACCCTTCAGCAATAACCGGATCAGATGACTGTCCATCAAATGTAGGTGGTCGTAGCCTCCTGAATCTATCTCCAGAATGTTCATTGCTAGAACTCGAGTTGGCCCTTCCTTGTACCTCTCGGTTCAACAGCACTCCTAACTCATCAGATTGCTGACGCACTAGATATGTTTGCTGACACACCAATTCTCTCAGCTGCCTAATCATACTAGGATCTTCTTCAGTTCTCAAGTTGGGCATCTCTCTTGGTACTATTGATCTTCCTGGTCGTCTAGCCATTTTTTATACTCCTGTTCAAGGTTAACTACTCTCATAAACATCTAATAACTAAGGTTAACAAAAACACTTACAGTTGTTGGAGTGCTCCCATGCGACGATTGGCACTGATGAGTAATCTTTTGAACGGTTTAACTAAATGTCTCTGATACCATACTGTAACGCCCCGAATCGTATAAACCCGGTTTGTTACACATATTACTGAACCGAACTATGATTTTTGAGAAAATTTAAAATTTCATTCAATGGTCAAGATTTTGACTCTTAAAACGTTAAAACTTGCAGCAGAAAATCATCATATAAAAACAATCTTTATTAAAAATTAAAGTATTCAAGGCAGTTGGTTGAAAGAGGAAGAGAAACTGATCACGTTGTCCGGTCACTAAACGACAAAAGGAAGTCTTCTAATCACAAACAAAACAGAGCACATCATCTGGTCACTAAACGACAAATTACTTCCTACATCTACCGATCACTAAAGGACAACACTTCTACTACATCTTCCGATAGGCCAAATGCACGACATCCACCGATCGCTAAACGACACAACTTATTATACACATCCACCGATAGCTTTTACTAAGGCATCATCCGATGGCTTTTACTGAAGACATCATCCAATGGCTTTTACTGAAGACATCATCCGATGGCTTTTACTGAAAACATCATCCGATGGCTTTTACTGAAGACATCATCTGATGACGTCAGCCGGACGATTTATCCAACTACATCTACCGGTAGACAACGTCTTCCGATAGACAACAGAAACAACAACTCAGCAAAACAACAAATTTCACTCTAAACACAGAGTAACTCCGACTACCAAGGAACCTGAGCATTTCACAAAAATCATCCAAAACTACTTAAATCCGTGTATTACTCCAAAATTTGGTAAATGCCACTTTAAAAGAACTAACAGAGTATCATTATTAGAAAAAGACTCAGATTGTGTCTAAAACATTCAAAACTACTATTGTCACTAAAACTCCCATTATATATAAATTGTATCATGGTTCACTAAACCTTCTCATCTACTGACACCAGTTAAACCGCCTCATCAGAATCACCAATCCGTGGCATTGAAGTGCTCCCCCAACAGCCTAATCCTCAACATGTTCAGAGAACACACCTTCTGTTGCTTTTTCACCTACATCACAAAACTCATCTATTAGCCTAATGCTAAGTAAGTAAAGCAATAATGAAATGGAATGCTGAAACATAAATTCCTAAACATGCAATTTCTACTTTCTCATCTCAGTTGCATATGCATTCGTTTCTGATCTGATCCCCCTGTGAAATTGGGAGTTGGATCACTTCTCCCAAAGTCATACATCCTCTCTCTTGATTAAAGGGCGGATTAGTTCCCTTAACAACTGTTCAGATCCCCCTGTGAAATTGGGGTTTAGATCACTTCCCCCAAAGTCATATATCCTCTCTCTTGATTAAGGGGTGGATTAGTTCCCTTAACAACTGTTACAGTTTGTTCATTCCTTACCACGCCATTTCATGTAAATTCATTTTCGCATAATTTTCAAAATATGATGCATGACATACAAACATATTCAAGCATGCACAATCCTACTGTTTTGTGATGTAGGCCCGAAGGCACAAGCATACTCTACTTACCTGGCTCTCCTGAAAATCACTCGGCTGTAAGCTACTTTAGAAGCTCGCTCACCTAGAGTCATAATAGTATGTTAATCAAACTTTCACTAACTACACCAAGAATCAAACAAAAGTTTGAGGAATCCAGTTTGAAACTCTACTACCCGAGCATTCTCCTTTATCACTAAAACCCGAACCTACTCTCAATCTCAGCATCCTAGAAATCCTCACATTGCACTTCCTCGGTCATCTAACTACTAAGACATAAGAAAATGAGGAAAACGTACCTAGGTTGAAGGAAAATCGGGCGAGGAAAATCACCCAGAGGTTTTTGCTGGAGAGCTGAAGGCCGAGAGAGAAAATGGGAAATGGTGGCGGCTACTGTGCATTAAACCCAAAACCCCTTTCCTTAAATACGTTATCCACTTTCAAATTTTCAATTACCCTTATGCCCTTGCCTAGTCATCCATTAACCCTATTTTTATTATCATCATATAAAGTATGCCATAAATTTTAAAAAAATAAATCGGTTTGATAGAACCGGGTGTTACATAGAGCCAAACTAAATCTCCTTCATTGAATATGACCTCCTTACGACCCTTGTTAGCTTGCTTAGCGTATCCTTCATTCTTCTTTTCTATGGTCTTACGTACCGATTCATGCATCTCCTTGATTTGTGCAGCTTTTTCTGCTCCTAGTGGATTTTTTAAGTCCTCAATAAGCAATGGTAAGAGACTCAAGGGTGTGTCAGGGTTAAATCCATATACTATTTGAAATGGAGTTTGTTTAGTAGTGGAATAGACACTTCAATTGTGAGCAAATTCTGCATGCGATAATAGTGTATCCCAATTAGTCAATCTTTTTCCAATGAGACTACGTAGAAGGGTACCTAAGGTCCTGTTGATCAATTCTGTTTGGCCGTCTGTCTAGGGATGGAATGACGTACTAAAAAGTAGTTTAGTCCCCATATTTTTCCACAAAACTTTGTGTCCCTGTCTGACAATATTGTGTGAGGTATTCCGTGAAGCCTAACAATCTCTCTAAAGAATAGGTCATCTATAAGGGCTGAATCATTAGTTTTGGTACAAGGGATAAAATGTGTCATCTTAGAAAAATGGTCCACTACTACCACTATAAAATCCTTGTTTCTGGCAGTTCGTGGTAATCCTAAAATGAAATTCATATTGACCTCAGTCCAAGGGTGAGTTTGGTATAGGTAAGGGAAGGTATAACCCTTGTGGTAGGATCCTATTCTTTGCATTTTTTCAAACAATGCATCGTTCGATAAAATGATGTACATCACGTATCATGCGAGGCCAAAAGAAATGCTCTTTAAGCATGTCCAATGTTTTAGTCTCTCCGAAATGGCTTGCTAAGCCCTCGTTATGAGCTTTTTCAACAAGACACCTCCTTAAACTTCCATCAGGGATGCATAACTTGCCCCGTTTAAACAAATAACCATCCTTAACAAAATAATCTACTTCAGCTTTGGTCAGACACTTAATATAATATGCTCCAAAATATGAATCTAACTCATAGCTATCTTTTATTTATGCAAAACCAAAAAATTTAGTTCTTAGTTCCGTTAGTAGGACATCTCTCCTAGACAGTGCGTCAGCCACTACATTGGTTTCGCCCTTCAAATACTTAAGGATATAGGGAAATCTTTCCAAGAATTCCACCTACTTTACATGCCTCTTATTTAACTTATCCTGACTTTGAATGTGTTTCAAGGCTTGATGATCCGTGTGGATGATGAATTCTTTTGATAAGAGATAGTGCTGCCATTTCACTAGGGCCCGTATGATGGCATAAAATTCTTTGTCATGCATTGAATAGTTGAGAACTGCTCTCTTGAGCTTCTCATTAAAGTATGCAAGTGGTCTACCCTCTTGCATGAGAACTGCTCCAATGCCAACTCCTGATGCATCAGTCTTGATTTCAAAGACCTTGTTGAAACCAGGAAGTGCAAGAACAGGCGAGTGATAAAGCTTATCCTTTATCAGCTCGAAACTCCACTGACACTCTGCGGTTCAATCAAACCCTCTACCCTTCTTGGTACAATCAGTAATGAGGCCTACGATGGAACTGAAATCTCTAATAAACCTCCTATAAAATGAGGCTAAGCCATGGAAGCTACGTACTTTCGTTATTGATTTAGGGGTAGGCAAATCTTTAATGGCCTTGACCTTATCTTCATCGGCCTCTATTCCACTCTTTGTAATAATGAATCCTAGAAAATACACTTTCCCTTGGCATTTCTTAAGGTCTGGAATAAGGCACTTAAATGTCTTAGGTGAGAGGGAAGGTCTGAGCTGTAAACTAGAATATCATCAAAATATACAACCACGAATTTTCCTGAAAATTCGTTAAGTACATGATGCATGAGACGCATAATGTACTAGTAGCATTGGTTATCCCAAAAGACATGACCATCCATTCGAACAACCCATACTTGGTCTTAAAGGTTGTTTTCCACTCATCGCCCTCTTTCATTCTAATTTGATGGTGCCCGCTCTTAAGGTCCACCTTTGAAAATATGGATGCTCCACTGAGCTCATCCAACATATCCTCGAGCCGTGGAATGGGAAACCTATACTTAGTTGTGATTTGGTTGATAGCTCGGCTATCAACACACATCCTCATTGTTCCGTCCTTCTTTGGAACTAATAAGATTGGCACTGCCTGGTCACATATCCAACATATCCTCGAGCCATGGATTCTCTAATATATCATTTGTCTAACAAGTCTTGTACTTGAACTTGTAACTCTTTGGTTTTCTCGGGATTCATTCTATAGGTTAGTCGATTAGGTAATGTAACCCCTGGTTGTAGATCTATCTTGTAGCGCACATTTTGGGCATAAAATTTTTCGACTTTCGTTTAACACTTAACTTGGTTTTTGAACTTTAAACCCCTTTAAAAATATTTGAAAACATACTTGGAACGTAGACGGGAAAACATAATGTAAAAATCAAAAATGGATAAAAATATGGTTCGGACCACGTGGGCGTGCGCGTCACCCAGCTGGCGTGGGCGCGTGGCGCCCTACTAGAGCGTGCGCATCGCCTAGTCACAGCGCATGTTAGGGCCGCGCGCTCAGGGCCAATCGCCAAACATACTGATAACCGATCGATTGCGCGCAAAGCGCCGATCAATCGGCACCTCTTGTAGTTTTCTTCCACCTCACATCAGTCGATCGATCATGCACGAAGCGCCGATCGATTGGCACCCTCTCTGCCACATGAACACATCCATCAGCGTGAGCCGATCGATCGCTCACTAAGAGACGACTGATCGGCACCCGCCTTGCTTCGTGAACAACGAACGCAACAGAGGGGTAATCGATCGCTTACTAAACCGGTGATCGATCGGCTGTGCACGATGCCCACCAACGACGAGTGCGCCAACCCTGCCTCGCGCTGGCACCACGCACCCTTCGAGCCACGGCGTCCAACTTCACATTTCTTCCCTTTCTCTACCTTTTCTTCAACATAATACCTACATACACTTCACCAAACACTCACTAACGTTTAATCCTACTTCCAAAGCTTATAATCCATTTAAAAGCCTTTAAAAATATACATCCTTTTTACCCAAAACATAACCTCCAACATGAGTTGTAAATCAGAAAGAAAAACACATAGCAGAAGTTTAACAAAACTTGTGGAAACCCATATTTTTTAAAACATGGTTTGAAACACCTAAAACCCAAGCAATTCCAGTATTCTTCAAAACATAAAAATAAAACACTTTCTACTAACCTTTTAAATCAAATATAACCTAATTTACTTGGATCTCCACCCACGGGTCAGCCAGCCACAAACTCCTGCGATGAGCACCCTCTAGCAACCAACCTAAACATTATCATGAGGTTTGACATCCTCACCTTCAGTCTCGTCACCTACCTCACAAAGTTTAAACTATAAGCCTAATGCTTAGTAAGGGGTGCACAAATGCTAATGAATGACGTGCATGCATGATGTAAAACATGTTTACTTTACATCACATTTAGTTAACTTGACATACGTTAAGGGAGATTTACGTAGGAAGTAGACACATAACATAGCATGATTAACAGGGCCACCGTGGTGAATATTCATGACTTAACAGGGCCACCGAAATGGATGTACATAAGTCATACTCAACCATGAGCCACGCTTAATCTTATGTACATTACATAGTCTTTTACTTGGTTACGTAATGAAAACATGCACTTAAAACATTTTCCATGACTTTGCCAAAACATGATGCATGTTACATAACGTATGCACAAAAAGGCTTAACATAATGTGAGCACACAACTATAACAGGATGAAGCACATAACTTACTATAACGGGGAGACTTGACAACTTAACAAACACATTACCTAACCTCTCCTACCCGCCGTACATAAACCTTTCTAGTACCCCTCGTAATGTAAGGCCATAAGGGCCAGAACCATTGCAAAATCTAACAATCAATTATATTTGTTAAATTTGCAAATCCACATCAACCTAACATGTATAACTATAACAAATCCCTATAGATTCTCGGGCTTTCACCGGCCGAACTATAGTACCCCGAGCTTGCTACCCTCGCGAGGTTTAGAGATTTTCAACCCAATGGGGACGACTATGCGTCAGATCCCTACTATTTCCCATCATAGTTATAGATATTGTGCATAATTAGAGGCATATTACATTTTATAAATAATTTTCACTTCCTCTTTCTCAATATATATGCTTTAAAATTTTGAAAAGCAATGCAACATTCATTTAAAAATTCTTATGCCATGTATGCATGAAAGCAATTTAAGAAGAACCATTTAATGAAAATATTTGATTCAATGAGTATAAAACACCAATTTGAAATACAATGTTTTTCATAAACCATATTTTATTCAAACAAAACACTTTCAATTCCACAAAACACCATTCAATCATTACTTCCAACACAATTCAATCTCCACAGAACTTCCTCAATTTCATTTAAACTCCATCAATTTAACTAAAACTAAATAGTCGAGTCACAGTTTATGTAACACCCGAGTTTTTCAGGTTTTCGCTCTTATGGTAAAATAGTAAATTAAGGTCTTTTCTCGAACGGGAAGCCTTATTAGAGCCCTAGGAAATTGTGGGGATTTTTAGAGAAATAAGTAAGATTTTAGAAATCCAAATCGATAGAGTAATGCTGGAATTTCCGTTTTCATCCTTGTAGTGTTTTTATTTGTAAAATTAGTAATTTAGGTCTGTTTTGCAAACGGAGAGTTTCGTTAGAACCCTAGGGATAAATAGAAATATTTGGCGTAATAAAGAAATTTCGAAGAAACCAAATCGATAGACGAAATAACGAAATAAGTGGATAATTGATTGAGTGGCAAACTTGTAATTATGGGAATCATTATTTTAATACAAAAACACAACCATTTCCTCTTCTCTTCTCCATTTTCACGCCAAGATCAAGAGAGCTTTTCCCTCTACATTTTTGGGCGATTTTCTTCCTCCCTCTCACAGTGTTTCTTCAATCGTCCACTCAACGCTCCGTTTTTCTTCCAATTTTCTTCCCCATCAAGATTTTAGGTAAGCTCCAAGCTTTGGGCTTTGTTTTATTTATTTATTTTGAGTGTTTTTCTGTTAGGGTTTCAATTGGGCTTTTCTTGAAATTGTCATTTTAGGATAGAAATGTGTTGGGTTTTTGATTGGAGGTGTATTTATGGTTAATGTGGTGAATTGATAAACTTTTAGGGATTTTAGGGTTGTTGGAGAGCCATTAATGGTGTTTGGGTATTTGTGAGCACAACGTGCTCGATGAAATGCTTGAATAGAGAAAATGAAGTTTTAGGAAAGAATTTCTTTAGTTAGGAGCTTGGTCTATGTATGGAATTCGTTTATTTAGGATTGGTTTTAATGCCTTTACATGTGAAATGCTTTAGGTGGAGACGACTTTTGGACGGTGCTCGGCTTGCAAAGGACGCCAGGTAAGTGGTGTTAGGTTTCCGGCCCTTATGGCCCTATGTCATATCGTTGTTAGGAATTAAAAGTCTTAATGATGTTTTCATGATTTCGGGGTTCTAAAGAGTCGGGTAAACTAGGACGTTTCCTATTAGTGGTCGGTTAGGCTCGTTTATGTACGTTATGAATGTTTGGATGATTGTTGGAGCCCTCTCTTCATGCATAATGTCTTTTCTTTTAAGATTTAATGAAATGTTCTTATATGCATGTTTTCAATTAAATGAAGTAAAGTATATAATGTTAAGTGAAGTTGGAGGATGAGTAGGGCACAGGGCACGATAATATGTAATGGCAACTCAGGGCACGATAATATGTAATGGAAACTTAGGGCACGATAATATGTAACGGCAACTCAGGGCAAGTGGTTGGTCTACAGGGTAGACGGGGTGGTGTCTGTGCCTACTCATGCCTAAAGATATATCTATGTATATGTTATGTAAAGTGAATAAACAAAAAACGTACATGTTTTGAAAAACCATGCATTATGTATACTCATGTTTTAGTGCACCTCTTTACTAAGCATTAGGCTTAATGTGTTTATTGTATGATGTAGGTGACAATAACGAAGGTGAGGAACCTCCTCATGATGATCAAGCATAGTTGGTTGATGGACGGAGCTTGTGGCGACGGGATGTGTTTTGGCTAGACGTGATGATCCATGGGTGTGCTCCGAGTCATTTTGTGGTAATTAGATGTAAGTTAGATGAACATTGGGTGTTTGAAGGATTTTAGGGTGTTTGGTTTGAAGTTATGTATTTTGGATAGATTATAAACCAATGTTTTGATGATTTTGATAGCTTCCGCTATGTATGGACGGATATTGATGAAATAGATAGGATAGTGATGTTTTATGATCATTTTGATAAATGTTGGTGTTTGTTAATATTTTGATGAAATAGAATAGAGTTTTGGATGAGTTTTGGTGATTTGGAAGTAGGTTTGCGATTTTAAATCGAAATGGGTGTTTTGTGTCGAGATTTGATGAGCTTGAATGTTCGGTTTATGGTTAGTGATGGAATTGATATTGAATAGGTAGCGTTGGTTAAGTTTGGAATTGGAGGTGTTGTTTATGTACAAAATGTAAAAACTGTTTTTGCACTGTAGCTTACTTAGAATAGGGGTCGACCGCTATTGCAAGGTGTCGACCAAACTTACAAAGGAAGACAACTCGAGAGCAAAAACTGTTTTTGCACTGTAGACCACTTAGATTAGGGGTCGACCGTTATTGCAAGGTGTCGGCCGGTTTTAGTACAACAAAAAACCAGAACCTTTTTAATGGTCGACCACTATTATGAAGTGTCGACCGAAAGCTCTGGGGGTCGACCAGAGTGCTTTTTATAGTGTTAAACTTGAGATTTTGGTTAATTTTATCTTGTAACGAGTCTTCCACGCACAGTAGTTTTCCACCGAATAAGGTTAATTGTCTCTAAACAAGTGAGGGTAAAGGATTGAAACCTTAGACGAGTCATTTTGGGTACGTTTAAGTTAGGGCCAAAATGTTGATAGATATGGATTGTAATACCCGAGTCTGTTCTCTAACGAGCGAAACGAAAGAAAATGAATGGACCAATGATGAATGAAATTATGAACGAATGAAAAGTACAATGAAAGAAAATAAAAAGAAAAATTTCATATGAATTAATCGAGGGTTTAAGGTTAGGATTACGTCATGGTTAGGCCGTGGCGACCCTGACCGGGTTGGGGTCGTCACAGTTATGGTATCAGAGAGACGGAGTTTTAAAAGCAATTTTGTGAACTGCCTGCCAAAACACACCGCCGCACGGGAACTCTCCATCGACTGTAAGTGTTTACGTTTAAGTATGATTCTTAGATGTTTATTTTCTGTGTGTTTCTTAATGTATCTAGGGACCAAAATATGCCGAAAGCACCTAGACAATCTGAGGAATGTCTTCTTAGCCGGCTTATAGACATAACGCTTCAACAATCAGAACAGATAGGGATTTTACTCAACCGAGATAGAAATGATAACGGACAAGGCAGTACTTCATGGAACCGAGGTAGAGAACAAACTAGGCAATTCCGACCCCTCATGTTCGATGGACGTGTTATTGATCCGATCCAAGTTGAAGGGTCCCTAAGTGATTTTCTGCCACCCCTAGTCGATGAGAGGCCACCACTAGTGAGGGGTATTAAGAGGCCCTACGATTCATCCATTGTGCAGGGCAAGAGCAAACGACCCAGTGGAGCTCGTCAAGCTCCTCTGTGCTCTACATGTCTGAAGGGTCATTTCGGGGAGTGTAAATTGTATTCAGGACAATGTTTTTGGTGCAATAGAAGGGGTCACAAAGCCAGGGATTGTCTAGGGCAGAGCAAGAAGCTACCGAGTGGTCCTTCGAGGATAAATGCTACGACGGACGATGGGGAAGCTGCTCAACCAATTGTGGTTCCAGGTATAATTAATTTTCTGTAGTTAATAGAGTAGAATTGTGGTTAAAAGTTACAATCTAATGACGGTACTGGTGTGATAAAATAGGAGTAGGTTTGAGAGTAGAGAAGTTAGAGAATGTGAGGAGTTAGAGACATGATAATGTAGACCTCAATTTGAGGAGAGATAGATAGTTATGCGTCAAATTAGGCAACCTGGCATCGATACCGCTTGTACGTCTAAGTGAATAAGAGGACATAGTAGAAACTCGTATAATTTTAGACTCGAGTTAAGTTGGGAGTATTTAGATGAAGACATTATTCGAGAGTTTAGCTTAAGTAAACTATCGAGAGGGTAAGGGATGTGTTATTTACTTTTGTTAAGAAGAGGTGATAGATCGATACGAAGTCTAGGATATATAATCTGGGTGGTTGCATAGGAGTATTCGTACTTACCAATATTGATGGGAAAAATAAAGAGATCTAAGCGAGGTTGGTAAGTTAATAGATTTAGAGACAATAAAGGATTACGATTATACAAAAAGTGATACTCAAGTATATGATTTGGCTGTTCTCTAGGAGATAGGTACCATCTTAAAGGACTAACCAATAAGGACAGTTGCTGATGTGCAGAAATATCATAACCGACCCTATATAGAAAAGAAGACTTAGTAAAGTTAAACGTGACCAATAAATAGTAGATGCGTTAGGTAATTAGATGCTACTTAAACTAGGGACATAAGGTGAAATATAAGATCTAGAAATTAACTTGAAGCGCCTAAAAGGTGTAACTAATCAAAGGAGAGTTTAGCGCCATAGATTGACAGTCATGTTTAGAGATTTGGTGTATCATGTGCAATGTTGGAAAGGGATGGTGAATCGACAAGAGTAAGTACCAATTATAGGAATTGTAGCGAGGATAAATCAGTTATGAGCGTCGGGGTTAAGAGACAAGTCAACAGTGACATAGTTTAAGTTAAGAACCCCAAACATAAGGCTTATTTCTGGGGTGGATGTAGAAACATCAGTGCTTGAGGAACTAGGAGGGCAGACCTTAAGGAAGAGGTATTTCTAAATTTTGGAAAACAGTATGGAAAGATTTGGAATTTTAAGAGATTTGGATTAAGATCGTAAATCTACCTACAACAAGTTTGCTAACAAGAAGATCGTTAGGTAAATTGTTGTCAAGAAGCCAAGTAGAATAATCGTGAGGTAAAAGGTGGTTAAGAAGCCAAGTAGAATACTTAGAGCCCGACTAGAAGGAATGAAATATAGTAGTCTAGTTAGTAACTTTTGAGGAAGTCCTTGTGAGATATTAAGAATAATCGTAGAACATCGTCTATTTAAATGAAGAGTTTAGATTAGAAGATTAAGCTTGAATTGTGGAGTCGTGAGAATCGTGGGATCGATGAGTTATCAAGTACATTAGGAATAAGATTAAAGTAGGAAATTCCAAAGACTCGACCCGTATGTAACGAAGTTGGAGCCAATAATTTTGTAAATAGATAAGGTTAAAGATGATAAACTTAAGTGTGAGAAGAAGATCGCAACTTGAGGAAATAGAGACTATGTGAGGTATGATAAAATGGCCTGTTAGGTAGATCTTTGGGTTTCGGATAGTGTCATACGGGTAAGTGAGAAGATTAACTAGATTAAATAGAAGGTTAAAATAAGAGTCAAGTGGTTAAGGTTGAGGAATTTAGAGCATATTGGATGAAAGGAAGGAAGATTTGCACGAAGACTGTGTAAGTAAGCTTAGGAGTGAGAGTATATCATGAAGTTTAGTAAAGTTTTGGCTCGTAAGTTATGTTGAAATGTTGATGCACCCTTTAAGGTGTTGGGTGAATAGTTTAACGAATTAGGTTAGACTTAAGAGCTTGTTAGTGATTGATGATGACCAAAGTAAAAGTTGGACAAAATGAGCGTAGTCGACATAATTATGAGAACTTAGAGAATACCTTGAGAATAGAGTGAGTAGATTTACGTATTGGAAGCTTTGGGCATGGGGATTGCATTAGAGTGAGTAAGGAAATATTATAATTGCCCCAGGGTAAGTAGGTTTAGAAATTGAAAGTGATGATTTAGGAAATCAGATAGTAGTGTAAAGAGGAGTTAGAAATAGAGGATTAGGATGAGGAATCTTCGTATCAGGTTCTTAGTGACATAGAATTGGAGAAGCTTTGAGGGTATGATGTAATAGGTGCGTGTTGTTGTCACGAAGTTAGAAGAGTTAGAAACTAAATGAACTTAGCTCGAGAGTCTAAGTGATGGAGGTTAAGTTGAAGTCGATTGATGTATGAGCGATTGAGTTATGAAGTGCTTAGTTAGAAGGATCGAAAGCTTTGGGAGATATAGGAAGCTATTGAGACCCGAAGGGTGAGTGAGATCATAGGGGTGTCGAGGTTGTATTGCGAGCATGGTGAGGTAGATAATATGAGGGTGTGTAATTAGAAGTTTAACCAAGCAATAATTTTGGGGACAAAATTCCAATTAAGGTGGGAAGGATGTAACACCCGAGTTTTTCAGGTTTCCGCTCTTAGGGTAAAATAGTAAATTAAGGTCTTTTCTCGAACGGGAAGCCTTATTAGAGCCCTAGGAAATTGTGGAGATTTTTAGAGAAATAAGTAAGATTTTAGAAATCCAAATCGATAGAGTAATGCTGGAATTTCCATTTTCGTCCTTTTAGTGTTTTTATTCGTAAAAATAGTAATTTAGGTCTGTTTTGCAAACGGAGAGTTTCGTTAGAACCCTAGGGATAAATAGAAATATTTGGCGGAATAAAGAAATTTCGAAGAAACCAAATCGATAGACGAAATAACGAAATAAGTGGATAATTGATTGAGTGGCAAACTTGTAATTATGGGAATCATTATTTTAATACAAAAACACAACCATTTCCTCTTCTCTTCTCCATTTTCACGCCAAGCTCCAGCGAGCTTTTCCCTCTACATTTTTGGGCGATTTTCTTCCTCCCTCTCACAGTGTTTCTTCAAACGTCCACCCAACGCTCCGTTTTTCTTCCGATTTTCTTCCCCATCAACATTTTAGGTAAGCTCCAAGCTTTGGGCTTTGTTTTATTTAGTTTTTTTTTAGTGTTTTTCTGTTAGGGTTTCAATTGGGCTTTTCTTGAAATTGTCATTTTATGATAGAAATGTGTTGGGTTGTTGATTGGAGGTGTATTTATGGTTAATGTGGTGAATTGATAAACTTTTAGGGATTTTAGGGTTGTTGGAGAGCCATTAATGGTGTTTGGGTATTTGTGAGCACAACGTGCTCGATGAAATGCTTGAATAGAGAAAATAAAGTTTTAGGAAAGAATTTCTTTAGTTAGGAGCTTGGTCTATGTATGGAATTCGTTTATTTAGGATCGGTTTTAATGCCTTTACATGTGAAATGCCTTAGGTGGAGACGACTTTCGGACGGTGCTCGGCTTGCAAAGGACGCCAGGTAAGTGGTGTTAGGTTTCCGGCCCTTATGGCCCTACGTCATATCGTTGTTAGGAATTAAAAGTCTTAATGATGTTTTCATGATTTCGGGGTTCTAAAGAGTCGGGTAAACTAGGACGTTTCCTATTAGTGGTCGGTTAGGCTCGTTTATGTACGTTATGAATGTTTGGATGATTGTTGGAGCCCTCTCTTCATGCATAATGTCTTTTCTTTAAGATTTAATGAAATGTTCTTATATGCATGTTTTCAAGTAAATGAATAAAGTATATAATGTTAAGTGAAGTTGGAGGATGAGTAGGGCATAGGGCACGATAATATGTAATGGCAACTCAGGGTACGATAATATGTAATGGCAACTCAGGGCACGATAATATGTAATGGCAACTCAGGGCACGATAATATGTAATGGCAACTCAGGGCACGATAATATGTAATGGCAACTCAGGGCACGATAATATGTAATGGCAACTCAGGGCACGATAATATGTAATGGCAACTCAGGGCACGATAATATGTAATGGCAACTCAGGGCACGATAATATGTAATGGCAACTCAGGGCACGATAATATGTAATGGCAACTCAGGGCACGATAATATGTAATGGCAACTCAGGGCACGATAATATGTAATGGCAACTCAGGGCACGATAATATGTAATGGCAACTCAGGGCACGATAATATGTAATGGCAACTCAGGGCACGATAATATGTAATGGCAACTCAGGGCACGATAATATGTAATGGCAACTCAGGGCACGATAATATGTAATGGCAACTCAGGGCACGATAATATGTAATGGCAACTCAGGGCACGATAATATGTAATGGCAACTCAGGGCACGATAATATGTAATGGCAACTCAGGGCACGATAATATGTAATGGCAACTCAGGGCACGATAATATGTAATGGCAACTCAGGGCACGATAATATGTAATGGCAACTCAGGGCACGATAATATGTAATGGCAACTCAGGGCACGATAATATGTAATGGCAACTCAGGGCACGATAATATGTAATGGCAACTCAGGGCACGATAATATGTAATGGCAACTCAGGGCACGATAATATGTAATGGCAACTCAGGGCACGATAATATGTAATGGCAACTCAGGGCACGATAATATGTAATGGCAACTCAGGGCACGATAATATGTAATGGCAACTCAGGGCACGATAATATGTAATGGCAACTCAGGGCACGATAATATGTAATGGCAACTCAGGGCACGATAATATGTAATGGCAACTCAGGGCACGATAATATGTAATGGCAACTCAGGGCACGATAATATGTAATGGCAACTCAGGGTACGATAATATGTAATGGCAACTCAGGGCACGATAATATGTAATGGCAACTCAGGGCATGATAATATGTAACGGCAACTCAGGGCAAGTGGTTGGTCTACAGGGTAAACGGGGTGGTGTCTGTGCCTACTCATGCCTAAAGATATATCTATGTATATGTTATGTAAAGTGAATAAACGAAAAATGTACATGTTTTGAAAAACCATGCATTATGTATACTCATGTTTTAGTGCACCTCTTTACTAAGCATTAGGCTTAATGTGTTTATTGTATGATGTAGGTGACAATAACGAAGGTGAGGAACCTCCTCCTGATGATCAGGCATACTTGGTTGATGGACGGAGCTCGTGGCGACAAGATGTGTTTTGGCTAGGCGTGATGATCCATGGGTGTGCTCCGAGTCATTTTGTGGTAATTAGATGTAAGTTAGATGAACATTGGGTGTTTGAAGGATTTTAGGGTGTTTGGTTTGATGTTATGTATTTTGGATAGATTATAAACCAATGTTTTGATAGCTTCCGCTATGTATGGACGGATGTTGATGAAATAGATAAGATAGTGATGTTTGATGAGCATTTTGATAAATGTTGGTGTTTGTTAATATTTTGATGAAATAGAATAGAGTTTTGGATGAGTTTTGGTGATTTGGAAGTAGGTTTGCGATTTTAAATCGAAATGGGTGTTTTGTGTCGAGATTTTATTAGCTTGAATGTTCGGTTTATGGTTGGTGATGGAATTGATATTGAATAGGTAGCGTTGGTTAAGTTTGAAATTGGAGGTGTTATTTATGTACAAAATGTAAAAACTGTTTTTGCACTGTAGCTCACTTAGAATAGGGTTGACCGCTATTGCAAGGTGTCGACCGAACTTACAAAGGAAGGCAACCCGAGAGCAAAAACTGTTTTTGCACTGTAGACCACTTAGATTAGGGGTCGACCGCTATTGCAAGGTGTCGACCGGTTTCAGTAAAACCAAAAACCAAAACCTTTTTAGTGGTCGACCACTGTTATGAAGTGTCGACCGAAAGCTCTGGGGGTCGACCAGAGTGCTTTTTATAGTGTTAAACTTGAGATTTTGGTTAATTTTATCTTGTAACGAGTCTTCCACGCACAGTAGTTTTCCACTGAATGAGGTTAATTGTCTCTAAACAAGTGAGGGTAAAGGATTGAAACCTTAGACGAGTCATTTTGGGTACGTTTAAGTTAGAGCCAAAATGTCGATAGATATGGATTGTAATGCCCGAGTCCGTTCTCTAACGAGCGAAACGAAAGAAAATGAATGGACCAATGATGAATGAAACTATGAACGAATGAAAAATACAATGAAAGAAAATAAAAAGAAAAATTTCATATGAATTAATCGAGGGTTTAAGGTTAGGATTACGTCATGGTTAGGCCGTGGCGGCCCTGACCGTGTTGGGGTCATCACAGTTTACATACCTCCATCTCCAAATCTCCAACAAAATCATCAATATATCCAAAATTAAAACCAATCCCAACATTATTAATCTATCTCTATCTAGGAATGCAATAAAGCCTAAATTAACTAATCTAGCCGTTAGATTTACTTGCGTGGTTGTCGGTTCCACCTCTTTAACCGACAACCACCACTGAGTTTAACGATTTCTACGCCAAAATGCTCCTTTCAATGCACTGAACATTCTTTCATAAAGGGCAGATGGACGATTCCAACGTCTGCTTTACTTTTTCCCTATTTTTCCTCACCGATTTTTCATCGGAAACCCTCTCTCTATCTTTCTCTCTCTTAACATGGAGTGACTGCTAGCCACTTCATTAATATTTTTTTTAAAAAAACCTGAAGTGAATAGTGCCGATCGATCGACACTGCTTCTGTTTTCAAAAGCCGCTTCATTTCTTTTTTTTTTTTTTTTTAATATTTTATATATTCAAACGTTTAATCCTTTAAAGGTATTCTTTCCTCGATCCGACTTCTCCAACGTATATATATTCCTTAAATATAAATATACACAACTATTGATTTTTTCAAATTAAAATTTGATCCGTTTTTATTTAAAAAAAATCTAAACCATTACAACAACTTATCCTTTACCCAACAACGACTGTGAAATATATTTTCACGTTGACAGTTTTTCGTCAAAGTGTCACGATCCTTACCCGTACCCTTAGTATTTTTTTTAAAAAACTTTTAACTCTAACTGTACTTAAGGCTAAATCCCAATTGAAATCGAAAGCGGAATTGAAATCGAAATTCGTTTAGTAAATCGTTTGAAGCAAATACTAAAACAATTAAAACTTAAAACAATTAAATCAATTAAACTATTAACTAATTAATATAAAACAAATAAAATACATAATGCCACAGCGATCAGTCGCCAATAAAGGTGGCGACTGATCGCCCTTGGCGATTTGCAACAGGCGACCAGTCGCCTGTTGCAAAATCGCCTGTGGCGATCAGTCGCCACCCTCTCTGGATTTTCTCTAGAGAGCGGCGACTTCTTCCTCCCTTATTTCTTTCTTCTTTTCTTCCTTCTGCGCCCTGCACCCCACCTTTAAACACAACAACCTCCACAACATCTTACCTCTAAACATACTTCCAACCAACCCTTCAACACTAATCCTTCCTTAATTGAAATATCACCCAAATAAACGACTCACAATCGTATATGAAAGCATATTAGAAATTTTTATGAAATTGGACTCCATGGATCGCTCTAAAACCGTGCGTATCCATACGGTTGAAAATCACCTAGAATCATCAGATAAAACCCAATTAAATCCTTAAAACATCACCAAAGACATACATTATCAAATCATTCAAAATAACACTACTTCAAACCTACATCCACTATAAAATTCCTAAATGAGAAACCTAACTATACACCCTAAAATCCATCACCTTTCTAACCAACAAAACTAACTCACATTCATTCGCCACAAAACAGTTTGGGGCACACCATCGGATCTTCTAGCCAGGCCAAAACACACCCCGTCGCCACGAGCACCATCCGTCGACCACCTATTCCTTGACATTGAGAACTCTCACCTTCACACCTGTCACCTACATCATGCAACATAAACATTAAGCCTAATGCTTAGTAAGGGAATGCACTATAGATGACGTATGCATGAATGCATGACTTTTCATAAAACATGTTCATTTTCTTGTTCTTATTCTTTTTCTTTTCTTTTCGTTGACATGGATTAAGGTGGGCATCTTGTCAGGGAGGTAGGCCAAATGCGTGTACATAGTCCTTTCGGCCGTATTCATGATCCATCGCGTGGAAGTGACATTGGTTCTGTTGTTATGGCCATACTGTCCCACCCACACTTAATCGTTACCTTTCCTTGACATAATTCATGCATGAAGACATTTCGTATGACTTTTGAGAAAACATGATGCATGAGGAATTCACGTATAACATACCATCAAACATATCACAACGTACATGGACATACAATACTTTTAACGAACTTTACAAACAACTAATAGCTAACATCCTAGACTACCCGACTCAATAAACCCCACAATCAGAAAATCATCATCAAAATACAAAAGCCTAACATTGACACGATGTAGGGCCTTACGGCCGGAAAACTAGCACCCACTTACCTGACGTCCGTAGCTAACCGAGCACCGTCCAAAAGTCGTCTCCACCTAAAGCATTTCACAATTAAGGGCATTAAAACCGATCCTAAATAAACGAATTCTAAACTTAAACTAAGTCTCTAGCCAAAGTAATTTCTCCTAAAACTTCTATTTTCTCCATTTAGGCATTTCATCAAGCACGTGGCGCTCACTAAATACCAAACTCCATTAATGGAGATTTAACAACCTTCAACAACCAAAAATCTAACCTAAATCCGTCAATAACCACAATCTCACATAACTATCGTCAATAGTCGTAAATAGATCGTCAAAGGGAACTAATTTAAACATCCTAACGATTTCTAACCAAAATTGGAGATTTCTAACAAAACCCTAAATCGAAATCAACCCGTAAACCCCAACTAAATGAGTCCAAAGCGTAGTGCTTACCTAGAGTGTTGATAGGGGAAAGAAAATCGAAGAGAAACGATCGCCTGAAGAGACGAACAATCGGCCAAGAAGAAATCGCCGTGGAGGGGAATCACCAAAATGAGCAAGTCTAAATAAAACTTGACTTTATATTTACAAGTTTGCCCCTCACTCATTTCCTTGCTCGTTTTGTTATTTCGCCCATCACTTTAAATTCTCCGAAACTTCCTTATTCCGCCAAATATTCCAACTTATTTCTAGAGTTCTAACGAAACTCTCCGTTAGTAAAACGGACTTAATTTATTATTTTTACGACTTGAAACACTATAGGCGGAAAACCGTAACTCGGCGTTACACTATCGATTGGATTTCTAAAAATTTACTTATTCTTCTAAAAATCCCTATAAATTCCTAGGGTCCTAATAAAACCTCCCGCTCACAAAACGGACCTAATTTACTTATTTACGAAAATACCCTTGGAGCGGAAACCCGAAAAACCCGGGTGTTACACAAAGTCTTCGATACGAGGACTCGACGAATGACCATTAATAGCGATCCTTCTGGAGCATGAACAATGTAACGCCCCGAACCCACCCCGGCTCGGTGCGCTACGTTTGCAAACCGATCCCACGTTTAAAATATCATTTAAAACTAATTTTAGTAAATTTTTAAAACTCGTTTTTGGGTTTTTCGAACCCTCAAAATTCATTGGAAAAAGGGCCCAAAATACGTTTAAAATACGTCGAAAAATGTCGGGTCAAAACATTTTAGAAATAGGGAAAAATTTGAAAAAAATCGGAAAACGGCACAAATAGGGCGCTGGGCGCCGCACGCGCCCACGCTGTGCGCACGTTGCGCGTGCCGCGCGCTGGGGCGCGCCTTGCGCCCCACCGCGATTGGTCGCGGTCCGAGGCCCGACCGATCGGGCCTCCTCGGGTTTTCTCAACCCAAAATGCTTAAAAACCTTCTATTTTGACTCCTTTTTACCTTTCCCCACTTTTCCTCATATTTCTCCACCCCGTACACCTCCAAAATTCACGAAACTTTAACCATACCTCCCCGACACTCGAACCTTCAATTCCCGTAAAAATTTTAGAAAACCGACTTCAACCGAATATAAATAAAAATAGCGAACTAAAACCCGACGTCGTTTGTTTTAAATTCAAATGGACGGCATAACGCTTAAATCCTTTAAAACCAAAACCTGCAATATAAAACCTGAGAATATATAATTTAAAAGCCCAAAATACCACCACCATTACTCAACAACCCAACGACTCGAAATCTTTAAAAATTCATTACGAAAACCTTTATAAAAACAACGTGCCAACACATATCAAATCTCCCAGTCACCAACTAGATACATCAAAAATACCAAAATAATAATCATCACTCACAACCCTCCGAAGACCATGATCGAGACGCCCCGACAACTGCCTGCACCGGCATGCCCTGTACATCACCAACTGCGCACCAAGCCTAGCTTTCCTTAGGTCCTCACCTGTACTCCCGTCTATACCTACACCACGGAACACAAAACATCAGCCTAATGCTTAGTAAGTAGGGAAATATGCATACAACAAACATAATGCAACACAACCCCTAACAGATGAGGTTTCTACTCGCTCAGTTGCTGTTCTTTCGTTTGCTACTCGTTGTTCATTCACAGAACCGAAGCTCATCACACGTGCTAACACTGCACCTTAACACGACTAGGCGACTCCACTGGAGTCCCTCACAGGTGTCCAACACACACAAAGTCCCCCGCAAGTGCCACCCTAACGCGACTAGACGACTCTACTGGAGTCCCTCGCAGGTGTCACTCTAACGCGACTGGGCGACTCAACAATAGTCCCTCGCAGGTACCACCTTAACGCGACTGGACAACTCCCATGGAGTTTCCCGCAGGTGCTACCCTAACGCGACTAGGCGACTCCGACACAAACCACCTCACGATTCAACTCACACCATCCCTTACGGTTCAAGCTCACCATGCAAAACCATGCTTAAAACTCGTTTCTCGTAGTTTGAAAACCGTGATGCATGTCACATAATTACAATACTCAACACAAAACTAAACAAACAATCAAACAAAGCAAACAACCAATTCCCTACCGTTCCATGGTGTAGGCCCGAAGGCAAACCACACACATCCGCTACTTACCTGGATTCCTTGTGCATGCTCGTAATTCTACGCTCAGTTAGCCCAATCGTTCACTTGTCACCCTAACATAACAAAAGAGAAATCACTTAGTAATACTCTAACCATACGCTTTAACCAACTTTTCAACCTAACACACAAAACCCAAAATTCCTAGATTTTCTATCGTTCAACCAAACTACTCGCTCGATTACCTAAAATAACGAAAACTCAACTTAGTAATTTACTAACAAACTCAAAAGAAATTCTTAACTAAAACTACCACACAATTCATTCTCCAAAACACAAAACCCGAATTGTGCACAATTTTGACCGTCAAACTTCAAACGGTCGTAACTCCCTCGTTTTTCAACGGATTTCAACATGCCACCCCAATCTGTAAACCTCCACACGTCTACTATCCATTGAAACACTCAAATCAACCAAACAAACACCTTAACCAACCCGAAAATATCAAAGACAGATTCGGCCATTGAGTGTTCACAACCGGTTTTTGTGTAACACTTTTCAAATCTTCATTCTAACCCCATAACCACCTAACCCAATTCATCCAACAACTAAACTATCAAATTTGGAAAGAAAACAAAACCTTGAACCCCAATTTTTGGACTCCATGGTTAGGGTTTTCCAAACCCTAACCAAAATCTCCAAAAACACTCTAAAAACCCTTAAAAACCAACCCTAACAAACATTAAACTAAAACCCCCAACAAAACTTACCTTAAACCTTGGAATATCTATGGAAAAGAGGAGGAGAGAGGCGCCAAGGTTGCTGGTTCGTGGAGAGGAAGAATGGGGAAGAAGAAGATGACTAAAGTTTTGAAAGTTTTGTCTTTTAATCAACCAACTTTTTACCTTTTTGTTTTTACCACCAATGTTTTTAAAATTACACTTAAACCCTCACTTTTCTCTCATGCATTCCAACGCCAAAACCTCCCACATCATTCTTTTATTTCATGTGATTCTCCTTTAAGTTTCTATTGGTTCATTATACATTGACTTTTCAAACCAACTACTTTTGACTTTTCAACTTGTTTTGGTTTGAAATGTCAACTTCTCCACTTCTCTTTTCTCTTCTTTACCACTTCCATGCTCATCACAAATCTTGAATAATTAAACCCTCCTAATACGTCTAATCTAAGACATGAGTGCATTACAGGAAATTCTCGGGTGTTACAAACAACTTCTTCCTCAGTTTCACTTCTTTCCTCCTTGTCTCTCTCTTCAAGTTCGTCCTCACTTACAAGTTCTCCAGTGGTTTCCTTAACTACCATTGTACGACAGTTTGGGCACTTAGCCATCATATGTCCCGAACCTAAACACTTGAAACACTTGATGTCACGTGTTTTTGATTTGTTAGAATCTCCTCCAACAGTCTTGCTACTTGTATATTTAGGGATCCAGTTACAAGTAAAAGGCTTCTTTCCATCAGCCTTAATCGTAGTCTTGCTATTCTCTTGTGGTTTGGGGGTGAACTTGGAGGTATAGTTGGTTTTCCTCTTCCTCTTAAGTTGTCTCTCAACTTTTAAGGCTAACTATATGACCATTTCCAATGAATCTAGCGGATACAACTCTATTGTATCACCAATTTCTCGATTCAGTTCACATATAAACCTGGTTATCACTTGTTCCTCGGGCTCTTCTAATCCTCCATGAATTTTGAGTGTCTCAAATTCCATGAGGTACTCCTCAACTGATTGACTGCCTTGAATGAGGTTGTGAAATTTTAGGAATAATTCTTGTTTGTAATGAGTATGAACAAACCTCTTCCTCATAAGAGTACTCATAGTTCTTCAAGAGGTGATAGGGGTATCTCCGATACGTACCCTTTGGGCTTTCAAGTTAGCCCACCAAAGTGCGGCATAGCTTAAAAGTTTGACTGAAACCAATTGTATTTTAACTCTATCAGAGTATTGGTAGTAGTCAAAGACCTTCTCGACTTTGTCTAACCAATCCAAAAAGGTGTCTCCATTACACGTTCCATTGAATTGAGGGATAGAAATTTTAACAATCCTAAGGTCTTCATTGTCTCTTCGTTAGTTTGAAAAAAAATTCTCTTCATCGTATAATCCTTCTCGTTCTTCAGAATTTTCATGCCCTTGGTACCTTCTCCTAGGGTTCTCATTCCTTTCATTATCAAAATAATCTTGGTTGCAAAAATTTCCCCTAGTGTTCTTGTTTCTTCTCCTTGGTGTGGTTTATTGAGATGGAATATAATCTTGGTTTTGAAATTCCATACTAGGGTTTCCAATCCTTCTCGATGGTGTGTTCTCTAGATATGGAAAATTGCCTTGGTTTTGAGGTTCCCTCCTAGAGTTTTCATTTCTTCTCCATGGTGGGGTCCCTTTTGATAGAAATATTTCTCGATTTTGAGGTTCTCTCCTAGGGTCATCATTTCTCCTACAAGGTAGGGTCTCTTGATATGGTTCTCTACGGGAGTCATGTTTCATATCTTTTAAAGCATTTTCAATTCTTAGGCTAAAATCATTAAATTGTTTGTTCAGATTATTTATTTACCCTTGCATGCTTCCTTGCATGTTGGACTCTCCCTCTTGGTCGGTATGAGTCTCGGCTTGGCAAATTTCTTTGCCCTTGGATTGATCTTTGTTAACATGATAATTAATGCCACTCCTAATAGTCATCCTTAATTACTACTTAATTCCTTAAATTTAGGGAATTGCTTTAAAAAGTAGTTTAGAAAAAATTTAATTGGTGTTCAGCTATTAGGGGTTAGAATTAATATTTTCGGTCTTAATCACGTTATATCCTAGGAAATTTGAATTTTAAGTGATGTTTACCACTTAAATTTTTAGGGATTCTTGTAGGATATTTGCTGTTTTTAGATTTAAAAGTCTTAAGAAAATTTTGAAGCACAACTAGCTAACCAAAACAAAACTAACAAAAAAAAAAAAAAAACAGTTTTTCATGCAATTTTCTTTTTCGGATAGTTTTAACATTAATATGTAAAACACATTTTAACAATCAATTTAAATGCAATGATCAGACAATCTTAAAGACTTAATATTAAATAAACATCAAACAAAAATATGACAGCAAAGCAGATCACAATAATTAACACAAAACATAATCGTTTTCTTACAAAAATGATAATATTAGTGGTAGATGAAATAACCGATTTGAATAACTCATGCAGCCATCAAAATCGACCAAAGACACAGTGGGAGCAGCCTATGCTCTGATACCAAATGACGTGGAATCGACATGCAATGATCCGAGTTAAAACCCACAAAACAGAAAATATACTCGGTGCTTGGTGTAGCCGAGAATACCCAAATAACGATGCAAAAAAGTAAACAAACAATCTCCAATTTTAACAAAACTTAGCGTGAATAACGATTTATATATAAAGTTTCCAAACCTGAAAGATTGGATTTAAAAAAGATGTTTTAAAAATGCAATTGAAAACACAAACCCTTGGCTAGTCCGATAAAGCCAAGATGATGCTTTTTGGATATTGGTTCTTCCAAGGACCAGCAGCTTTAGGGAAGAATTACCTCTTTCTTCTTGATTCCTTCTATTAGATTAAAAGAAGAGAATGTAACACTCGGAAAATTTCTATTTCGTGCGTAGTCCTAACTAGGTCAAGTATGAGAGATTTAGTCATTGAAGGCTAAGGATATGCATGGAAGAGTGAAAGAGGTTGAAGTGTTAAAACAAAAGCGTTGAAAAGTCAAAACAACAAATAAACCAATAGAAATTGGTTGTTGGAAATTTAAAAGGCAAATGTATTTGTGGTTGAAAAGTCAAATAAATTGTAACCAATAGGAATGAAGGAAAAATTGGATGAAAGGAAAGGAAGGAGGAAGCAACCACGATTGAAGAAAAGAGAAAGGAAAGAGGGGGTTAAGTTGCAATTTTGAAGAAATTGGTGGTGGAAACTAAAAAGTAGAAAAGTTATTAGTTAAAAAGGTAAAAAGGTTAAGTTCATTCATCTTTTTCCCCTTGCCTCCACGATTTTTCTTGGCAGCCATTGAAGCCTCATTTCTTCTTTTCATCAAGGGATTTCAAGGTATTTTCACGGTAAAATTTAGTGGGTTTTAGTTTAATGTTGGTTAGGGTTAGTTTTTAAGGGTTTTTAGTGGGTTTTGGGTGAATTTGATTAGGGTTTGGAAAACCCTAAGTGTGCCCTCCGAAAATTTGAGTTTAATGTTAGATTTCTTCCCTATTTTGATGTTTTGGTTGTTGGATGATTTAGTTTAGGTAGATTTGAGGGTTAGATTGAAGATTGGTGAAGTGTTCCACAAAAATGGTTGAAGAACACCTATATGCCCGATTCTGTTTGATGGATTTTCGAGTTGGTCAATTACTTTGTTTGGTTACTTTGAGTGAGTCAATGGATAGTAGACGTGTAGAGGTTTCCGAGTTGGGGTGGCACGTCGAAATCTGTTGAAAAATGAGTGAGTTATGACCGTTTAAAGTTTGACGGTCAATTTGGGTGAAAATCAGGTTTATGTATTTAAGTGTAAGATTATTTGTGTGTTGGTTAGTTTTAGGTTAAAAAGTTAGGGTTAGTTTTAGAATTTCTTAGTTTGTTACTAAGTAACTTTTCCTTAATGGTTAGGTAATTGACGTGTACTTTGGTTGGACGAAGTGACAGCACGTTTTTGAAGCAGCCAGGTAAGTAGTGGAGTGCGTGTTTGTTGCCTTCGGGCCTACACCATAGAACGGTAGGGATTGTTTGATTGTTGCTATGTTTTGCTTTGTGTCATGCATCGTGTGTCACGCATCATGGTTTTCTAAACTACGAAATTACGTGTTTTGCATCCTTGAGCGGTAAGAATGAAATGAAAGATAAGAAAAGATTTGCAACGTGGTCGTGAGTATGAATTTCTCGACCTATTCGTGCTTGAAGTGCACAATAGGGTTTGTGCTTGAAGTGCACTCGTGCTTGAAGTGCACGATGAGGATTCTACGATCGATTGGGGGATTCTAATGTACGTAATGAGTCGTGAGTATGAATTTCTCGACCTCAACCTGTTCGTGCTTGAAGCGCACAATGGGGTTGGTGCTTGAAGTGCACCCGTGCTTGAAGTGCACAATGAGGTTCGTGCTTGAAGTGCACTCGTGCTTGAAGCGCACGATGAGGATTCTATGATCGATTGGAGGAGATTCGGTTGGCCGTCTTGGACTGTGTTGGGACGTGTGCCTCCGGTCTAGCTCCGTGGGTCAAGGCGTGGTCGTCCTGGACTGTGTGGGGGCGTGTGCCTACTTGATTCACCTGGAAGTGAAAGATAAAATGCAATTGAAACGAAAAGAAAACAACAGAGTGTGTAGAGACTGCATGTTAGGGTTGAGTCAAACAGTTAGTGTGTGTTGTGCATTATCTCCCTACTTGCTAAGCGTTAGGCTTACCTTTTTGTGTGTTCTGTGGTGTAGGTGACGATTTGTATACAGGTGAGGTAGACGAGACTACCGAGGATTAGGCTGCAGTCGGAGGAGTACGGAGTCCGCCGGTGCAGGCTATTGTCGGGGCGTTTTGACCACTGGATATCTCGGGTAGTGGGAGGTGAATGTTTGACATGGATAGTTTAATTTGTAAGTATTTTGGTATGGATTGTTGGTGTGTGGAAATGTTGTTTTGTGGGAGTTAGAAAACTTTATTAAGTTGTGGTAAATTGTGTTCGTAAATCTTTTCGTATGTATGTTACCGGGTTTACGAGTTGATTTGGAGATGGATAGTGAGTATAGTTGTTCGTGATGGAAGCTGGGTGTTTTCCGAGATTTATTTCAGGTTTTGGGTATTTAAAGTTTTAGGCGTTATATTGCCCGTTTTGATTTTAAAGTAACTAACGTCGGGTTATGTTTGTGATTTTTGTATTTACTCGTTTTAAGTCGATTTTTCGAGATTTTTACGGGACTCGAAGATTTAGGTGTCGGGAAGGTATGTTTAAATTTTCAGAATTTTTGGAGGTGTCGGGAGTGGAGAAAAGTGTAGAAATGTGAAGGAAAGTCGAGAGAGTCGGAAAAAGGGTATTTTTGGTCATTTTGGGGCCGAAAACCCGAGGGGGTGGCGAATAATCGCCACCCAAACGCCACCAATCGCCTCGGGGGTGTTTTTGGGCGAAGATGGCAGAGAGGGTGGCGAGTAATCGCCACGGCACGCGTGAAGCGCGCGGGAAAAAAAGGAGCTGGGGGCGCTGGCGTGCCCCAGCGCGCGCACGCGCTCGCGCGTGCGGCGAGTGCCGCGCGCATAGCGCGCGCGCAGCGCGCAGCCTGGGCGCGCCTGGCGCCCAGCGCGCGCCCAGCGCCCCTCCTTGCAAACTTTTCATTTTTTTTCGTTTTTTCGCCTGATTTCCACTACGTTTTGAACCGAAATTTTTCCAACGTATCTTAACGTATTTTAGACACGTGTTCCAAGAAAATTTGAGGGTTCGAAAAACCCGAACATCGAGCCGGGAATTTTACAAAACCGAGCCGAATATTTTATTTAAATTACTTTTAAACGTCGTTTAAACACGGGATTTGTTTGCAAAGTGACGCACCGGGCCCGGGGCGGGTTCGGGGCGTTACAGAGAAAGATGAGAATAAGAACATTCAAGTGTTCTTAAACTTGGAGGCAATGGAGGCACTCACTCCACTCAGTTGCTTAGCAAACCCGAGGCACTTGCCTTGAGTCGTCAAACCTTCTGGTTTTTTTAGAGAAACTAGCTGATTTTTCATTGATCAAAAGATGACTCCATACAATCACCAAAAACCATGCTTAAGTATCTTAGGTGGCTAGAGAAAAAATAATAAGGGTGAAACGCTCTAATCCTAGATCTTCATCTCGGTCATTGAGTGTGCGCGCCTCTCCTCCATCCAACCAATGTCTTTCATTCTCTTAATGGTAAGTGTGGCTTTGTAAGGTAATGATTCTTCAGCTTATTGAGGAGTGAATGAGCTGGTGTAATTTTAATTTGCTATAGGAAAATTCAAATTATAATGCCAAATGATGAGAAGGCTTCAGACTTTGCTCCAATGCTTGTCCGCGGTCCATGTGATGATGGGATTCCTCCATGTTACATTTGTGCCACATATTATTAGCCCAAAGCCACTAACTAGCGTAACATACATCTATTCCTAAATGTCTAAATGAATGCATATAATAAAGGTCAAGTGTTTGCCCAAATTACAATAAAGGCTCAATGTTTGCCAAAGAAATCATAAAATTGCTCGGTTACATGGTTAAGTTTTGGGAAGACAAATTCCCCCTTGAATTTTAGTAGCTTCCAACCGTGCATCCCAAGTAATGACGTGCATGGGTTGATCCATGTCCATTAAGCTAGGCTTCCACTCCAAATCATCAAAGAAGTCATCACCTACAAAAGAAAAGAACATGTCAGCAAAAAGATTAACCAAAGCTTGGGCCTTGGTTTGTCATCGGGTAATGGGCCTCAGATAGTTTATAATTTTGTGATGGAGGTGAGTTTTTATCTGAGGAAGAATTGAATGTGATTGATAACCTTCTAGAGGTAAGGTAATATACAGAAGAAGAAAATATTTTTGATTTGAAGGACGATATTTAAACTAGTATGTTTAAGTGTTTCGAAGATACTTCATGTTTTTATTCAAGTTGAAACTTTGAATAAAATGTATTGAATTTTATCGTTAAATAAAGTTTTATGAAGTGTTTTAATTCCGCATTTATTTTCAATGTTGACCAAATATTTAATGTTTCAAATTCTGTTTAAAGCTTTCACGCATTTAATGTTTCAGTTATTATTTAAAGTGGTTTTCAACATTATGAAAAATAAGGTTTTAACGCTCGGAATTTAAACCTAAATCAATTTGGGAAAAAAATTTAGATTTCAAATTAGGGTTTCAAATTGAGGAAAATAAATTGAGAATTTAAAATTTGGAGAGTTACAGTTTGGTATCATAGCAATCAGGTTTATAAAACGGTTCTGTAGACTTATCTGTATGCTCACTTGCACTTGGAAGATTGTTGATCAGCAAGTATGTCTGTATTAAAATTTATATTTTCATAAAAGTATGTTAGATAATTTTGTAGTACATTTTAAAAGTAAGTATATATTAGATAGATTTTCTTAAATTAAGTCTTTGTGAATTAGACTTATGCCCAAGAATTAAAAATGAATGAGATGTTGTACTCGATCGAATGATGGATATGATTGAGATCTAGGCAAGGCAAATCTAACAGTTGTCACAAATAGCTAATGCTGCGACCCAGGTAGCTACTGCCACCGAACAGAGAGTAGGTTTGACGAACCTCTCTGAAACTGAAGATTTAAACTTCAACAATTTTGGATTGATCCAAAGATCATTTACAATCGTTCAGAGTAAACCTCTTATAGCCCTTAATCATCAGAGGATTGCGGATGAGAGAAAATAGAGAAGGAAGTAATAAACCAGAAAGGAAAATTCTAGTCGTTGGAGCGTCTGAAAACTAGTCGTTGCTCGACCACGTGTGCGCGCAATCAGCATGGCCTGATGACGATGTGCACGTTGGGCTAGCCCGGGTTGATAGTGATGCGCTGGTGATGGGTTCGTTTGCGCTTGCCTAGTGGTGCCTTGTGCTCGCCAAGCTGAATATGGTGCTCAGCAAACCTCTATGTGTGCTCGCTCTCGGCTGGAGTATTTCTTTGCGCACATACACTGCTGCTTTTGGTGCACTGTTGTTTGTGTGTTTCTCCTCCTCTTGGTCACGTGCCACCTTCTTTTAGCCAGAAGTGTGAAATTCCTTTAAGCATGCACAATAATTATTTAAGCTGTTTGCCCCTACATCTCTTTAAGCCATGTATTTCTTCATTCTCCCCATTTCTTTAAGCTGTGCGCCCTTCCTTCAAGCCACGTTATTCCAAGCTTTAAAAAGACTTTACCTAAAAAAAAACACAAACCAATCAGTAGATAAAAATGATAATGATTAAAATACATACCTGGTGTTTGTGTTTGATGGTTGGGGATCGTAGGCACATCACGAGATCTTTATGTCCATCCCGAGGTAGAATAGTGTGAGTTATCAGATTGTGAATAACTCGAGCTCTAACGTTCAAATCCTGGGATCTTGGCTTCACGAACCCTGCAATGTTGGAATTGTGATGAATTTCTCTAAGGAACTCTATTCCCTTGGCTGATCTTAAAAAATCACAATATCGAGAAGCATGGTAGTATCTCTCCATCTCACTCCCTTCTCCTACAAACCCGAGCAATTCATTAATAGTCTCTAGAAGTACAACAATCTCTGTACCAAAAATGTACGTCTTCAAACATTATGCCCTTCTGGTAGGGGTCAAGTTTGCATAAAATAGGTGAACAATTCACTCGCAGATATCGCCCATCAATCCATACACCCCGTGTAGGGCGATTCTGTCGAATATCTCCTTGATCTCCAATGACTCTCAACCTTTAAAGTTAACGGTTTTGGAATGAATAACCTTTTTTTTTATATATTCCGCTCAACCTGTTCTTAACACATCTGATTTCAAAATTCATATTCGGTCATTTAACAAAATGCAATTTTCATTACCGAATAGATCAAGAGAAAGAATGGTAATCATTTTCCAAATATTCACAATTTTAACATGGCATGAAAATTTAATCAATCTAACATCCAATTCAAATATCAAAATATAATTCATGTAAAAAGTAGAATTGCAAGTATCATGTCAAGGAACCAAAACAAGTTCAACAACAAAATAATCCACTAACCAACCAATTCTAAATAACCAATCAATTAAATGGTTAGATGTCACATACCTTGTTGTTTTTGCACTAACCAATTCACTGGTTCCAAGATTTCCATTTATGATCACAAGATTGGGAAACCATGAGGTTCCCAAGTGACACAATTCCACCTGCAAGGGGGTCGTGTATCTGCCCACAACAGCAAGTTAGAAAATCGGAGTTCGGCTAGTCTGAAAATACCCTAAAAACCAGTAGTGATTTGACCAACCAAATGCAACGAAATTTTAATTCTTATTATATATGTGAACAATGTCTCTTCAAATTTTTAGGTCCAAATGATGAGAAAATAAAAAGTTACAAAAAGAACACTAGATGCTGTCTGATGAGCAATATTTGTTAAGCTCTTGGCATAACACTCTTTCGAGGAAGATGACAGCGAATGGAACAAGTTAATGGCCACTTTCTTCATGTATCCTACTCTGTAAAGAGAGGGAACAAGAGCGGAACAATGACTATTCAAGCAACTGTGGGCTTCAAAGCTCAAAGGAGAGAACTCCTTCTCGGTTCTTGACCGAACCGAGCTTACCGTTCACCAATCTTCAAGGCGACGCTTCAGCAAACAAATTATGTTATTCTCATATCATCAACAACCATTACAAGCACTAATAACCATGTATTTATGACCTAAGATGGGCTGGTTGTTGGGTTGTTCTTGGGGTGCCAAATGAGGCCCAAAATTTGGCCTTTTGTGGAAAATCACAGCAACTCCTTTGCTTGGCCCATTTGTTGCTTCAATCAACTTCCAACCACCATCTATCTTAACATACATATAATCCTAATGCCTAAGGATGCATGCAACTATAAAACATTACATGAAGGTCAATGTTCGCCCACAAAATACAAGGCTAAAAGTTTGACAAAAGAAAACAAGAAAAATAAATAAGTGTTCGGTTACAATTTAATTCCAAGGGAGACAAATCCCTCTTTGGTTCCCAAGATATCATGTGCAAGGGTTGATCCAATGTCCTTTGTGCTCAGCTCCCAATCCATGTCCTTTGTGCTCGGCTCTCAATCCAAGTCCTTGAAGAGGTCTTTAAAGACATCAATACCTGTAAAAGAATTGAGCTTGTTAGTGAATAGGTTTGATAAAGCTTGTGCCTTGGTTTGTGATCGAGTGATGACCCTCTGGGACACATCACCAAGAGGTCATCCCTAAGCTCATTCCACAATGACAAAACAGAAAAATATTTCTTTTTCACCACATTAGAATCATTTTTAGTTATTAACAAAAAAGAATCATAATAACATTGTTTAACTATCATTAACTTATGTTCATTCTTGTTTTGATAGTTAAATTTACTAGGCTGTTGTATAGGTAAAGAACAATCATCCATAACATTAGATAAATTGTTTTTGTTGGCTTTTAAAAATGAATCATGAAATGAATCTAATAGATGCAACGAAATAGAATTATTTTCAATTTTTATACTAGTACCATACAAGCCAAATGCCCATCCAATCCTAAAACACCAACTAATCAAAGTATTTAATGAAGCAAACCTTGGTATAGTATTGTAGGTAGGTTTGGTCAAGTGATGTGCTAATGGACTTGCATTACCTCCATGGGTCGAAAAGATTTCGTCAACCTTCACTTACTTCAAATTATTGGTTAGGTGGCTGTCCTTGCCTTTTCACCTTGAGTGTGTCCTATATTTTGCTCAAAAATAGCACATTCAGATTCCAAGTTGATTAGAGTAGGAGTTCTTACAAAGTTGTGGTTGCATTCTTCAACCAAATCTTCACTAGGCTCGGCCAAGATTGGATTTTCTTCAAAAAATTTGTCCAAGGTAACCTCTTTACCTACAAGTTGCTCAAACATATCAAAGTTATTATCGGGGGAAATTGGAATACGTAACATTAACGCATTACTTGGGTATTGTATGTCCTAATAGTCATCTAACTCAAGTAGGGTGCCCTCGTGAGGATAGCAAATTTCAACTTTTTCGTCTAAGTCCTCTATAACAGCAACCTCCTTAGAAATCTCTACTAATTTCTTGGAGAGCTTGAAAGGGCATAAGGATGCTACATTTTCAAAACCAAGACAATGAAAACATTTAATGCTTTGAGGTGCTTACTTCTATGGGCATTGTGGGTAGGGGTGGGCAGAACCGGCCCTAAATCGGTGGACCGGACCAGACCACCGGTTCAGGCCAATTCTTGGCCGGTTCCATGTGGTTGAGAGCCAGTCCCAGTTCCAAAATTCTAAGAATCGGAAATCGCGATCCGGTGCACTGTTCCGAGGTTTGGGAATCGGCTCAGACCGTGGGAGTACCAATCCATGGGTCAGCATGGGAAATGGCTTATCCGACCCGGCCACCCATGGGTCGGATGCCTTAAAACTGAAGTTCACTTCAGAGTTCAGACTTCAGCAATTAGCGATCCCGAGTCTCTACGACCCTAACGGTGAAAAAATTGTTGGTTTTGCTTCGTCGGAGAGATGGGTGTGGCGAGTAGCCGGTGATCGCACACTTCCCACATCACAGAAATTATCATCACCAGCTTTTTCTGCCACAAGTCTTAGATCTTCATTTTCCAGAGTTGATTGTATCGGAGTACATACTCGTCTGCAATGGCATCTTGAGAGATTTTGACTTCTGGGTTTCAGAGAAAATGGCGGGTGGGAAAATCTTCAATGGTGGCGGTGGTAGTGGTAGTGGTAGTGATGGTTCTGTGTGACCGTATTTTCTTTTTTGCTTCAGAATCAAGGTTCAGGAGCTTCTTAGTAATTTACTGATTTATGGGTCTTCCTCTTCTGGCTCTCCATCTTTTTTGGGTAATTTTTTTTTCTTGTTGATTGTTTGATTTTGTCTATGTTGATGAACTGACATTTTTTCTAGAATTTTTACTATTTTCCTCAATGTTAACTGATTTGTTTTATGTGGACTTATTTTGGAGTGATTCTGCAATCAATTTTCGTTAAAATTTAGGGTAAAACGCATTTTCTAGACTGAACTATTAGATGCGTACAAAAAATGGATTCAACTTTGTTTTCGTGCAAAAAATGTCTCCAAGTATTGAAAATGGACAAAATATGGATTTCTGGCAAACCGTCCCTCCGCGGGGAGTGATCTGAAGAGAACGGGTTGCTGCGTTGGAAGAACGGCAACCCATGTCCCCTCGGGGGCATTTCAGAGGGGGGTGTGCACGTGCGCCTCACGTTCGCGGGGGGGTCTTCACCCTCTGAAATGCCCTAGAGGGGACACGGGTTGCCGTTCTCCGCACGCGGCCCTCCATTCTTCTCGAGGGGGCATTTCAGAGGGTGAAGACCCCCCACGAACGTGAGGCGCACGTGCACGTGGGGGGTCTTCACCCGAAAAGTGCCCGTGACGGATAACGGTTGGTCGTTCCCCTGCTGCGGCAACTCGTCCTCTGTCAGACCCGTGATCAATTAATTGCTGGATCATGGGCTGAACTGCTTAGAACGTCCACCCGTTCTATGAGAACGGGGACCCGTTCTCCAAGCCTATTAAACGCCATCGACCCTCCTCTTTACACATCACCTCTCCTCTTCTCTTTTCTTCTCGATCTCTCTAACGCTTCTCAAATATTATCTTCAAATATTATCTTGCTTTCGAGAATTTTCAAGTACTAGCACAAACCGCTCTTCGTTAAGGTGACTCCCCTGACGAGTTGCTTTTTTTATCTCTGATTTTGTTATTTTTTTTTCATTTATTAATAAGTTGATTACCCTTAAAAAAATTAAACTACCATAAAAAATTTAAAAAAAAAAACTCAGTATACACCGTATTATCAAGTGCGGCGGCATTGCGCTTTACGTATTTATATAATCCATGGCGCACCGCGACCCTTGCAAGTTTCTCGGTGTTGATATTAGCACCTCATTGTGAGGTGCTAATATCAGAATAGAAAAACTTGCAAGGGTCGCGGTGTGCCATGGGTTATATAAATACGTGAAACGCAATGTCACCGCTCATGAGAACAATGGTATATACTGAGTTTTTTTTTTTTTTGATAAATAGAACGGGTTGCCGTGTGCGGACGTGAGGTGCACGTGGACGCGGGGTCTTCACCCTCTAAAATGCCCCCGATGGTAGAACGGGTTGCCGTTATCTGCACGCAGCAACTTGTTGTATGTCAGACCCGTAATCAATTATTGGTTGGATCACGGGCTGAACTTCTGAGAACGAGCACCCGTTCTATGAGAACGGGTCCCCGTTCTCCAGGCCTATTTAACGACCCTCTCCCCTCATTTTCTCGTACCACACACCACCCTTATCTTGTATTCTCGATCTCTCTCTCTCCCCTCATTTTCTTGTACCACACACCACCTCTATATTCTATTCTCGATCTCTCTAACGATTCTGAAATGAGTTTTTATTTGGAAAAAAAATATAGTTGATTGCAGAAAATTAAAAACGAAATAAGGGAATATTCGTTGCACAATGGTTATGGCATCAAATTCCATCAATGCGACAAACGACGACTGACGGCTAAATGCGCAGAAGGTTGTGCATGGCGACTGCATGCGTCGCGGATGCAAGACGAGCAACTCATTGAAATAACGAGTTTTATCAATTCTCATAGCTATGTGAAGGTAGTTGAGCATTCAATAATTCACCGTTATTAAGTAGGATGCAAGTAACTGTTGTAATTATATTGAAATAATTTTATATTATTTCTTGTTATTTTTTTTAATTTAATTTATTAATTTATGTATTATGAAAAATAAATTTATCTTGAATTTATTAATGAATGAAAAAAAATTAAAATAAGAGGTAAAAAAAGGGAACCGTCGACCCCCTGCGAGGAGTCGCCTTAACAAAGAACGGGTGGCCGCGTACAGAGAACGATAACCCATTCTCCGTTAGGGCCACATGTCAGGGTGAAGGACCCCCCCACGTGATCGTGCCCCTCACGTGCGAGGGGGTATTCACCCCTGAAATGACATTCAAAGAACGGGTTGCCGTATTTTTCCACCGGCGACCCGTTCTATGAATGTTCATCATACGAGTACCCGTATACGCACAACGGGTACCCGTTATCACGCATACGGGGGGGTGTTTACCCTCTAACGGCCACTCGTCCTGCGTTAGTATTACCTAGCCCGAGGTTCATTTTGACGAGTTTCATTCCAAAACCTCACCTTTTCTCTCCGTGAAATTTTCAGAATCCACCATTGTGCTGCCGAAAACGCCGAAATCTTCCAAAACTCATCATAAACCACCCAAATCGGAGCCACCAAACCCTAAACCAAGCCACCAAACCCGTTCGCCCAGCCAAATCCGAACCGATTTCGCCGGATTTCAGGATTTTTGCGCTGAAAATCCTCATTTTGTGTAACGCCTCGAATTATATAAACCCGGTTTGCTACACATAATACTGAACCACACTATGATATTCTGAGAAAATCTTAAAATTTTACTCAAAATCAAAATTTAATCCTTAAACATAAAAATTTACAGCGGAAAATATTTGTATAAAACGACATTCATTAAATAATTAAAATATTAAAGACTGTTGGTTGAAAGAAGACAAAAGAAAATTAGAACACATCTACCGCTGAATAGTTCTAGCGGTATTATTAGAGACAGAATAGTCTCGGTGGTAGAAACAGGAATAGAAGACATCCACCGTTAAACAGTGTCGGCGGTAGAAGCAGAAGCAAAAGGCTCCTTCTGCTACCAACATCCACCGCTCACGTCAGTCGAACGACACGTCGACTTCACACACATCCTGTAACACCCGACAACTTCGGACAGGTGAACTTTCTTTTAACGCAACTGAATTAACTGCCATCCATGCATATATTTCCTTGGTCGAAAATTTAGGCACCAAAGTTTAATCAGCTCTTTTTATAAAATTAGGTTTGGTGGCAAACTTGTAAATAGGCCTAGCTCAATAGTGTATAAATAGAAAATAGAAATCCTAAAACCTCACAAAAAACCTCTCTCAGCCGACTTTCCCCTTTCAGCCGACTCTCTTTCCCCTCAGCTTCTTTTTCTATTCTTCCTCCAACGATCGACTCCCTTCGGATTTCTTCCGATTCTCCAAGCTCGAGGTAAGACTTGGACAATGTGTTTACCGATTAGTCATTTGAGAGTTGATTAGAGTTTTGAATTCGGGTTTTCTGAGGAAGTTGATGTATCATAGTAGATATAGCTATTAACATAGCACTTATGATTTGTTGTAGATAATAAGTAGAAATAATGAATGTTGGCTAAGCCTGGGTGGTTGTTGAACCCGAACACCAGTATCGTTTAGCTGAGGTTTTTATGCACACTAGGTGACTGATATAATGCTCGAATGGAAATGAGTTAGACTTCTAGGATATATACTTAGCTAGAGAGCTACCATTCTGGAATATTAGACTACTTAGGATTTGTTTTCTAACATTAATACGTGAAATGACTTAGGTGGGAAAAATCTCCAAGTGAAGAAAGACATTGCTAAGGAATCCAGGTAAGTGAGTGTGTTAAGATTTCCGGCCATTAGGGCCCTGCATCACAAGGGTAGTAGGCTGAGTTTGTTTCTGATATTTGATTATGTTTGAGAAGTTGTCTGTTTTAGTATAATGTTTGGAATAGTGTATGCTCTGTTTTCTGATGAACGACTCCTTCAACGGTCTCATGTTTTGAGAATGTTTATGTTCATGCATCATGATTTATTTACAAAGTATACAAAGTGTCTTACACGCATACTCCTTTATAAATGAAACAAGAAAACGAAACGTATGAAACCTTGATTAAGTGAGGGTTGGGGGCGGTATTGGCCATGTCACTGTCCAGGGATGGACCATGATTCTTGCCCGTATGGACCATGTACACGCACTCTGCCTACCCCCCCCCCCCCCCTTTCGGCACAAACTCCTCCTTAATCCATGATATGAAAATGATGAACAAGTATATGATTCCCACGATTTGAAAATGAATGAGAACATAAGCATGATTTCCGATTTGAGTAAGAGATGTTAACATGATTTTATTGAGTATGCATGTATTTGTTGCACTCCTTACTAAGCATTAGGCTTATAGTTTGAACCTTATGATGTAGGTGACGAAACAGCAGGTGAGGACTTCACTCTAGAAGAAAATGCTTAGGTCTGGTTGCTGGTTGATGCTCGTGGCGATGATTTGTGACTGAGGAACGATTTTAACCCGTGGTGTGTTGCTCGTAATATGTTTTTAGTAAGGTCTAAGATATTGAAACATGAGTATGATGAAGTTTTCTTATGATGAAGAATACAGGGATTGTTTGATACAGTTTCGTGTTTAAAGAAGATTTTAAGACTAAAGGTTCATTTGATTTCTTTAAGTCTTCCGCTACGTATTTAAGTTAAGAATTTTTGATGTTTATGTGTCTGGGGATTTTTATAAAAGGGGTGGGTTTATAGAAGAACAGAGGTTTGAAATGTCAACTTCAACCGATCAACGGTGGATGTATTCAGTGAGTGTTGTGATCGGTAGATGTGGCTTGTGAGTTTTGTCGTTTTGTGATCGGTAGATGTGGCTTGTGAGTTTTGTCTTTTGTGATCGGTAGATGTGGCTTGAGATGTGCGTTTGTGATCGGTAGATGTGGCTTGTGAGTTTTGTCGTTTGTGATCGGTAGATGTGGCTTGCGAGTTTTGTCGTTTGTGATCGGTAGATGTGGCTTGCGAGTTTTGTCGTTTTGTGATCGGTAGATGTGGCTTGTGAGTTTTGTCGTTTGTGATCAGTAGATGTGGCTTGCGAGTTTTGTCGTTTTGTGATCGGTAGATGTGGCTTGTGAGTTTTGTCGTTTTGTGATCGGTAGATGTGGCTTGCGAGTTTTGTCGTTTGTGATCGGTAGATGTGGCTTGTGAGTTTTGTCGTTTTGTGATCGGTAGATGTGGCTTGCGAGTTTTGTCGTTTGTGATCGGTAGATGTGGCTTGTGAGTTTTGTCGTTTGTGATCGGTAGATGTGGCTTGCGAGTTTTGTCGTTTTGTGATCGGTAGATGTGGCTTGTGAGTTTTGTCTTTTGTGATCGGTAGATGTGGCTTGCGAGTTTTGTCATTTTGTGATCGGTAGATGTGGCTTGTGAGTTTTGTCGTTTGTGATCGGTAGATGTGGCTTGCGAGTTTTGTCGTTTTGTGATCGGTAGATGTGGCTTGTGAGTTTTGTCGTTTTGTGATCGGTAGATGTGGCTTGTGAGTTTTGTCGTTTGTGATCGGTAGATGTGGCTTGCGAGTTTTGTCGTTTTGTGATCGGTAGATGTGGCTTGCGAGTTTTGTCATTTTGTGATCGGTAGATGTGGCTTGTGAGTTTTGTCGTTTGTGATCGGTAGATGTGGCTTGCGAGTTTTGTCGTTTTGTGATCGGTAGATGTGGCTTGCGAGTTTTGTCGTTTTGTGATCGGTAGATGTGGCCTGCGAGTTTTGTCGTTTTGTGATCGGTAGATGTGGCTTGTGAGTTTTGTCGTTTTGTGATCGGTAGATGTGGCTTGCGAGTTTTGTCGTTTTGTGATCGGTAGATGTGGCTTGTGAGTTTTGTCGTTTTGTGATCGGTAGATGTGGCTTGCGAGTTTTGTCGTTTTGTGATCGGTAGATGTGGCCTGCGAGTTTTGTCGTTTTGTGATCGGTAGATGTCGTCTGCCGAGTTAATGAAATCACGTGGGTAACACGTGGTCTGATCGGTGGATGCTAGGTGATTGAGTCATCCGGCTGACATCATCGGTAGATGTGGGACTCTACTGTTGAGCGGTGGATGTAAACAACAGAGGTTAAATCGATTGTTTGTTGATTCTTTTCTTTAAATAGACATTTCCCCAAATAATTTTAAACGTCTTCGAATTTGATTGGAATTTCTTTAAAAATGTATTATATATATACACAGAAGAGAAAAAAAAAAGGAAAAGGGTGGGTTGACATTTCGATTACGAATATGCTTATATGAAATTCTCGACCCGTCGGGTTTCGGGTCATGACACGTCCACCGGTCACGTCAGTCGAAAGACGCGTCGACTACACACGTCCACCGGTCACAAAACAACAAACTCTATTACTCGCATCTACGCTCACATCCACCGATCATAAAGCGACAAAATTTCTATTACTCACGTCCACCGATCACAAAAAGACAAACCTATTACTCACATTCACCGATCACAAAACGACAAAACCTATTACTCACATCCACCGATAGACTACGTCCACCGATAGATTTCATCCACGGATAGACTACACCCACCGATAGATTACGTCCACCGATAGATTTCATCCACCGATAGACTACATCTACCGGTGAACAGTAACACTTTAAACAAACAGACAACTCTGCCTACTAAAAGAACTAGTAAATTTTAACAGCAGCTATTCAAAACAACATAAATTCACAACTTTATAAATCTAGAATAACAATCTACAACTAAAACCAAATCGTGTTTTTCATAATCAGAAAAGCTCCAAAATTAATAAAAACATTAAACTCCTGCTATCATTAACATTTTTAGCATATCAAAAACTGAACCATTGTTAACTAGACTTCCACACCTACTGACATTGGTTAAACCACCTCATCAGGTTGTCAAGTCGATGCGTGAATATACTCCTCCAACCAGCCTAGTCCTCAACATACTCAGAGAACCCACCTACTGAAACTTCTTCACCTACATCACAAAACTCATCTATTAGCCTAATGCTAAGTAAGTAAAGCAACAATGAAATGATATGCTGAAACATAAATCCTAGATATGTAGTTTCTACTTTCACATCTCTATTGCATTCACGTTCTTTCTCTGATTTGATCCCTCGGTTCCATTGGGAGTTGGATCATTTTTCCGAAAGTCATACATCATCTTCATAAATTAAGGGGCGGATTAGTTCCCTTAACAGCTGATCTGATCCTAAATTCTATTGGGAAGCGGATCAATTTTCCCAAAGTCATACATCTTCTTCATAAATTAACGGGCGGATTAGTTCCCTTAACAGCTGATCTATTACATTATGTTCATACCTTGCCATGCCATTACATGTAAATTCATTTTCGTGTTCTTTCCAAAAACATGGTACATAACATACAGAAAACATTCAAACAAGCATGAACCTACTGTTTTGTGATGTAGACCCGAAGGCACACACATACTCCACTTACCTGGTTTCCTGGAAAATCTTGGTTGCAAACTACTTCGGGTTTTGCTCAAACCTATAGCCGTAGACAGAGTATTAGTTAAGCTTCATTCTAAACTATCCTCAAATCTACCAGAACTCATAAGGAAACTAGTTTGGGAACTCAGATCATCAAGCATTCCTGATATGCCCCGAACCCGAACTAACTCTCACTTACAGCATTCTCAAAACTCGCATTTAAAATCTCCTCTAACATCGATAGCTACAATGTAACAAGAAATCGAAGTAGAACTCACCTAGCTTGGAGAAAATGGGAGGGAAAATCGCCGAGAGAAACTCTGCCTAGCTGAGCTGAATGCCGAGAAAGAAAAATGAGAAAACAGTGGCAGCTAAACCTCATTAAACCCTCCCTTAAATACGTTATCCACTAAAGATCTCCATTTACCATTATGCCCTTACTTAGTCACTCATTAACCTAATCAATATTTTTCTCAATTTCATCCATAAAGTGTACACTATTAGATGACAAGGTAAAATCGGTTCGATGGAACCGGGTGTTACATTTCGTGAGGTTTGTTCGTCGAAAAACCAGAAAAAACCCAAACCTTCGACAATCTGAAAATTTCAAAATTACCGAAAATGCCTCCGAGGATGTTTGTAGGTAGAGCTCCTCGACGGAATGAACAAGATGAAACATCAAACCAAGCGACAGATGAAGAGCGGCAACCGCCTCCGGGTTATTATTCGATGGAGTTTCGAAGCCGAGCGACAAAGGAGCAATACGATCAAGATATGGGAATTCGCTCCATTTTTTACGGGAAGACTGCCAACTTCAGCGGTTGGGAGTGTTTGGGGATCAAGGAGATGTTTGATGACATCTCTCTACACGAGGTGTATAGCATGAGAGGCGAGAGCTGTGACAGAATTGTTCGCCTATTTTACGCGAACATGCGAAGTTCCGGGAGGACAGGTCAATTGAGGACATACCTTTTCGGTACAGACGTCGCCGTAAATGGAGATATCATCAATGAGCTGCTCGGATTTGGCATGGATGACGCCGAGCAATATTATCACGCTTCCAGACAGTGTGAATTTGCCAGCACAGAAGAGGGGCTAAGCTTCATACGGTAAATCCACTGTAATTCAGAGATTACCGGGTTCGTGAAATCGAGATCGAAGGACTTAAATGTCAAAGCTCGGGTTATTCACAACCTCATCAGCCACACCATCCTTCCAAGGGATGAACACAGAGATCTTGTTAGCTGGATGGATCTCTCTGTGATGCAGAAGCTCTACACCAGCTAGCTATTTGACCCAGGGTACATGATTGTGGGTCACATGGAAGAGATAGGGCGAACGAAGAACAAGAATCTGCCGTATGGGACCTTAATTTGGAAGATCCTACATCGAGCTTAGATTCAGCCTCCAGCCGGAGAGCAGCTGCGAGCCCATGGATCTTTCGATGTATTTGATAGGACTCATTTGATTCGAATGGACCTAGTCGAAGTCGACGGGTCTTGGATGCCCAAAGGTCATCCCGGAGCTTCCACATCTCGGGATGTTTCGATGGAGGATGCCCCAGCCCCAGCCCTAGCCCTAGCCCCCGTCCCCGCCCCTGCCCCCGAGGATGCCCCATACACCGAGTACGCCACTGCGCCGCCATTGTACCCCACGAGGCTAGTATGTGGGAGCAGAGATCTGACAGGATAGATAATTATCTTGTCGAGATAAGACAGAGTCTGCATCAGAGGATGGATGCGATGCAAGACAGGTGGGAGCAGAGGATGGATGCAATGCAGGACAAGTGGGATCAGAGGTGGGACATTGTGCAAGAAAGGCAGGAGATGATCAGATTGTCCCAATTGCGGCTCGAAGACTCCTTCCAGCGTTGGCGTAGAGGCAGCGATGAGGGTGATGATCCCCCGCCCTTATCGTAGTTCAGTTTATTTTGTATATTTCTTGTAATTTACATTTTAGTTGTTCTTGTAATGTACTCTTTATTTTAGTTTCTTGTAATTTACTCTTTAGTTGATTATTGTTACGTAGTTTAGTTTCGTTTAGTTTAGATTATTTGTGTACTGGATCTGGCTGTTGAGTATATATGTGCAATCTGAATATGCAGGAATTGTTTGAAGATAGCTATGGGGGAGTCATTAAACAAACGAAATTCTATCAATTTTTTTAAAAATTTAATTAATTAAATTAATTATCTATTAATAAATTATTTATTGATTAAATAATTAAATTAAATAAATTTAATTTAATTTAATTAATTAATTGAACTATCTATTAAATAAGATTAAATAATGAAATTAAATTTAATTAATTAATTAATAAATCCTTTTTTATTTTTCATTTTATTTATTTTAATTTTAATTTTTTATATCACATAATAATTAGACTGATATATATATAATTGTAACGGTCACTTGCAACATAAATAATAACAATCAATTATTTCTGCGTCGACCGCGTGTCGCAGATTCTTGCATCCCTTCAGCTGTGTTGAATCTCATAAACGTGTCTTCTGTAGCAGCTCCTGAAGTGGATACCCGGTGAGGACAAGTGCGACTATTGTGTCCCTGTTGCCGACATATACTACACGTCATCTTCGAGTTCCGCCTACTTACTGTCGAACTTGAGGGCTCGTCGACATCACGCACTCTTGTCTTCTTTGGCCTACCAGGTTGGCGATATCTTCTCGGCGGGATAAGTTGCTTCACATCTGTCACTACCGACCACATTTGATTGCCGCTCACGGGTCGTATAAACTGTGAGTACATCTGCAGGTAGGTCACCCAGTGGTAGCATTGATACACGAAATTTTCCGGTGCCCTTCTCATGAATCGGATGAATTGAATGGCATGGACACACGGAATCGCCTTTCCTTCCGCGATCGAACGCCTCTCCCCTTTTCCTCTTCCTTTCCTATTTTTTTCTTCTGATTTCTTCCACCCTTCTCACGCCCAAACACATTTACACAACTCATCTTTCACCCATTTCTTTTCCTTCTTCATCTCACCTCTAAATACTTCATAACAATACTACCACCCACGTACAATTTACACTTCCCCAATTGTTCGAAATCGATTCAAAACACATTTAAAACAAAGTAAATCTCATGAAAACGAACTGCATGGATCTGTTTGAAAACCAAACAAAACCCCTATGAAATTCGATAACCAAGCAGTCCCGTAACATCAAATTAACAAGCTTAACAAAACGCTTTATAAAACAAGTTTATCAAAACATTCAAAACATCAACACATCTATCTACCAACTATCTAGATACCAACATCCTAAAATGGGTTATCTATACAATTTTTCCTACGTTTCTATCTATCAAAATCCCAAAAACTTACTTACGTCCCCACGGGTCAAAATAAGCACCGACTGCCAGCGCACTCCCACGAGCCATCCTCTTTCAACGTGCTCATACTTCAGGCGGAGGGACGTCTTCCTCACCTGTCTTAAAATCACCTACACCATAGAAATAAAAATGTGAGCTAGAGGCTCAGTAAATCTACGTGAATGCACGTAAATGCTATGCATGTACAGTTCATAAATCATGCATCCTACCTTTCTGCTAATCATTTCATTTATGTCACCGGGGCTTCACTCTCGCTAGATAGGAGCGGCACATCCGTCAATTGGATATCCCCTCGTATCTAACCGGGGGGAAAACATGCTTCACCTGACAGCCATGTCTGAACCACCGCCACCGACGTGACCTTTATTACATTCGTTTACCTTTTTTGTTTTGTAAAAACATGCATAGAAATTCCTTTTCATGCCCTTTTCGAAAACAATGATGCGTGAACAAATATTATGCCATGAACGAAATAGAGACATACAAACAATAAACTAAACAATTAACAACCTAACCAAACTTAAAACTAACTACCCGTTCTAATTACCCAAACGCAATATATCTCCAATTCCTCAATTTAACGTACATTCTTATGGTGTAGGCCAAGACGGCCAAACAAATTACGAAGACTTACCTCGCGTCTGTTGCAATTCAAGCTCCGTCCATGAGCGTTGTTCACCTAAGGCAATTCACAACATTTGTCATTTAAATCAATTCTAAACTATCGAGTTTTCAAAATTACAAACTCCTAGCTAAAGAAAATCTAACTCTAAAACACCTCATTGAGGCATTTTATCGAGCAACTCGTGCTCGTGAATTTCCAAACCTCCATTAATGGAGTTTTTAAAACTTCCAACCACTCAAAACCTCAATAACCCTTATTAATTCAACTAACTCTTACCAACAACCATAAATACGCCCATTAGAGCTATAAATACGGTAAACCTATTGATTTCAAACTCTATTTCACGTTTTCAACAAAAACCCTAACGAACCCTAACCGTTTTAAACCCTAAAAATCAAAATCTAACGTTCCAAAAGCTTAGAGCCTTACCTAGGGAGCGAAGACGAAGGGAAAACGTGAAGGGTCGAGTCGCCGGAGAAGAAGAATCGTTGATGGAAGGAGGAGTCGCGCACGAGGGAAGAAAATCGCCTTGATGAGAGGATTTGGCAGAGAAATCGTGAAGTGTTTGGGAGAGGAAGGGATTTTGTGTTTTTATTAAAATTTGGTTTGTGAAATTACTTAATTGCCCCTCCATTTGATTTTCTATTTGTTTCGTCATTCGTTTCGTTAATTAGCTAACGATTTGGTTTCTCCAAATTTCCTTATTTCACCAATAACTCCGACTTATTACTAGGGTTCTATTAAAACTGTCCATTTGCAAAACGGACCGTGTTTACTATTTTTACCCCAACGTCTTTTAAATTACAAGAAATGTAATTCTCGTAAAATTAGCGTTACGACTCCTAAAATTCCTGAAATTTTCTCGAAATCCATGTTAATTATTAGGATCGTAATAACGCTTTCTTTTTACAAAACTGATTTAATTTGACATAATTACAAAAATACCAATATATATATAATCACAAAATCCCGTAAAGAACCGGGTGTTACATTCCATCCACCTTATTTAAAATTTTGTCCTCAAAATTTGATTACACAAACAGTTCAGAATACTTTAACATCATATCCTGTTGCCTCTCCCAAGTAGCCTCCTCAACATCATGATTCCTCCACAAAACCTTTACCAGAGAAATCTCCTTATTGCGCAATACCTTGATAGAAGACTCTAGGATTCGTACCAGCCTTTCCTCGTAGGTCAGTGTTGGTTGCACTTCAATATCCCTTGTTTCAACGACGTGTGACGGATCATGCACGCATTTTCTGAGCATGGACACGTGAAATACATCGTAAATACCTTCCATAAATGCCGGGAGCTGCAATCTGTATGCCATTGTCCCGATCCTCTTCAAAATAGGAAAGGGCCCCACAAAACGAGGGTTCAACTTGCCTCGCTTTCCAAACCGCATAACGCCCTTAAACGGAGAAATCTTCAAGTACACTTCGTCACCTTTCTTAAACTGTAATTCCCTCCGTCTGGTGTCATCATAACTCTTTTGGCGGCTCTATGCTATCTCTATACGTTGTCTAATAACAGCGATATTCTCCGCTGTTTGCTGCAAAATATCTGGGCCGACTATGCTAGTCTTGCCTACCTTATCCCAACATAGTGGAGACCTGCATTTTTTTACCATATAACGCCTCATACGGAGCCATGCCAATCGTGGCTTGGAAGCTGTTGTTGTACGAGAACTCGATCAATGGTAAATATCGGTTCCAGGAGCCCTGAAACTCTAGCACGCAAGCTCTAAGCATATCCTCTAGTATCTGATTCGTTCTTTCTGTCTGTCCATCAGTCTGAGGATGAAATGTCGTGTTAAAATTAAGCTGAGTTCCCATAGCCTTATATAGACTCTTCCAGAACTTCGAAGTAAATCTGGCATCTCTATCAGAAACAATAGAGATGGGCACTCCATGTAGTCTAACGATCTCCTGCACATACAGCTCAGCTAGCTGATCCATAGAATAGGTCATCTTCACTGGCTGGAAGTGGACCGTCTTTGTCAAACGGTCCACTATCACCTAAATACCATCGTGCCCCTTTGTCGTTCTCGGGAGTCCAACTATGAAATCTGTGGAGATCTGCTCCCATTTCCACTCCGGAATAGGCAGTGGCTGTAAGGTTCCGGCTGGCCTTTGATGCTCTGCCTTAACCTGTTGGCAAACCAGGCAGGTTTCTACGTACCTGGCAATCTCTCTCTTCATGTTCGGCCACCAAAAGTGTTGCCTCAAGTCTCTATACATTTTTGTGATTCTTGGATGCACTGAGTATGCCAAGGAGTGTGCCTCGGTTAAGATCTCCCTTTTTAGCTCATCATTGCTAGGCATGTATCACCTGTGCCTAAATTTCAATACTCCTTCATCGGTTAGGTTGAAATCAGACGAACCTTCAGATGTCATGCTCATTCGATGCCTTTCACACTCCAAATCGTTCTGTTGAGCTTCTCGTATTCTGTCTAAAATCGTCGGTCTATGAGAAATGTTGGTGAGCATGCTGGACAACTCTGCCACAATCTCCACATCAAACTTCTCAATCTCAGATCTCAACGTCACCGACATCGATGCAAGTGAAAGCTGGCTCGCAATAGGCCTTCTGCTCAAGGCATCAGCGACTTTGTTTGCCTTCCCTGGGTGGTATTTAATTTCAAAATCATAATCTTTAACGAACTCCAACCACCTCCTTTGCCGCATGTTCAACTCTTTCTGTGTAAACAGATACTTTAAGCTCCTGTGATCTGAGAACACCTCACACTGCTGTCCATACAGATAGTGTCTCCAGATTTTTAACGCAAATACAACCGCTGCAAGCTCAAGATCGTGTGTAGGATAATTTTGCTCATACGGCTTCAACTTCCGAGAATCATAAGTAATGACTCTGTCTTCCTGCATCAATACACACCCCAGTGCGATTCTTGAGGCGTCACAGTAAATACTGAACTTATCACCCTCAACTGGCAGTGTCAGAACTGGACCCGTAGTCAATCTCTGTTTCAGTTCCATAAAACTCCTTTCGCAAGCGGGCGACCATACAAACTTCTCATTTTTTCTCGTCAAGAGGGATAAAGGGACCGCTATCTTCAAGAATCCCTCAATGAATTTCCTGTAATATCCAGCCAAACCGAGGAATCCACGTACCTCTCGCACATTTTTAGGCTGTGGCCAATCCCTGACAACTTCGATCTTTGTCGGATCCACCGAAATTCCTTCCTGAGATATGATATGGCCGAGAAAACTAATTTGATCCAGCCAAAACTCGCACTTAGAGAACTTCGGATATAATTGATGTTGGCATAGAATCTTCAGAACAATTCGCAGATGCTCCTCGTGCTCTTCCTTTGTCTTCGAATAGATCAAGATGTCGTCAATGAAGACGACGACAAACTTGTCTAAATACTCCTTAAAAACACGGTTCATCAAATCCATAAAAGCTGCAGGAGCATTCGTAAGTCTAAAAGACATCACAAGAAACTCGTAATGTCCATACCTCGTTCGGAAGGCCGTCTTCTGAACATCTTCCCTCCGGACCTTCAACTAATAATAACCCGAGCGTAGGTCTATCCTCAAAAATACTCGGGCACCCTGCAGTTGATCAAACAGGTCGTCAATCCGGGGCAGTGGATACTTATTCTTCACCGTTAGCTTATTCAACTCTCTGTAATCAATGAACATTCTGAGAGTTCTGTCTTTTTTCTTTACGAACAGCACTGGCGCACCCCAGTGAGAAAAGCTGGGTCGGATAAACCCCTTGTCCAACAACTCCTCTAATTGAGACTTCAGCTCTTTTAATTCAGCAGGTGCCGGTCTGTAAGAATTCTTTGAAACCGGCGCAGAGCCTGGATACACGTCAATCACAAACTCGATCTCTCTGTCTAGCGATAATCTAGGAAGATCGTCAAGAAATATCTCAGAGAAATCTCTAACTACTGGGAGGTCCTCTAGTTTTACCTCGCTGAGCAACCGGGTATCAATCATTGTAGCCAGATAAACAGAGCATTCGCCCTTAAACTGTTCTTGAACCTTCATAGAATAAGAAATAGGTGACCCACTCAACCTATTTAATGCCTGATGTGAGAACTCATCCTTATCCAGAGGCCGAAAAGTTACCAACCCGGATCGATAGTCAATGGCGGCAAAGTGACGTGAAAGCCAATCCATCCCCAGAATTAGATCGTACCGCTCTATACTCATAACTATCAGGCAAGCATAGAGGGTATTAATCCCCACCGAGACAACGTTGCCTTGGAAGACACGATCAGACTGCATAAGAGCTCCCGAAGGCAGCATCACTCTATACTCATACTCAGCCAACTCAGATACTAGCCCCAATCTAATCATGCAAGCGGTTGAAATGAAGGAGTGCGTAGCGCCCGTATCTATCAAAGAAAATACTGGTACACCCATGACTAGAATAGTACCTGCTATGACAGATGGCTGAGCCTCGTCGTCAATATCGCCAGGCTCAATAAATGCAAGATCCTCAGCATAACTCTTCGCTGATCTTTGCCCTGTTGATTTCTGGCTGGTTGATTTCGGTTCAATAAAGGGCAGGTCATGATATAATGGCCAACCTCTCCGCATCTATAACAGCTGTTGGTACCCAACCGACACTCGCCAAAATGTTCCTTCTGGCACTTAGGACAAACAGGCTTCTGAGTAGCCCCTTGAACTTGCTTCCCTTTGCCCTGATCATTTCCTCCTTCATGAGGCCTTTTAACGCCTCTTTGCTGTTGTTGCCGTGGCTGCTACCCTCTAGGTTGCCTACCCCGATTCTGTACATGAGGCTGGATCTCCCGAAAGAAGCCCTTCGCAGGCTCCCTCGGCTTAACACAGGTCAACTCCGCAGCCTCGAACTCCAGGGCTCTCGCTGCGATGTCCTCGTAGGGCACATCTAGAATGCCGGACACTATAAGTTTCTTCCGAATCTCCTGATTTAGTCCATCCATAAATTGTTGCACCTTGTCTTCATTATCGCTGACCAGGCGTGGTGCAAATGACAAGGCTTCAAACTTTCTGATGTACTCCGCAACTGTACTGGTCTGCTTCAGCTGCGTAAACTCAGCCCTCTTTGCCGCCCTCACTGTACGGCTGAAATACTTATCAAAGAACACGGTCTTAAACAGTTCCCACCTCATCAGTGCCACGTCCGTCGTCGCCTTAACAGAATCCCACCAAGATCGGGCATCCAATGCCAGGTGGAATGTGACGCACACGACCTTCTCAACATTGTCCACTTTGGCATACGCCAACATGTCCTCCATCGTTTGAACCCACTCCTCAGCAATAGAGGGGTCCATAGATTGTCCGTTGAATATTGGAGGCCTTAGCTTTTGAAATCTTTCCATGCTGTGGTTGTCCGGAATTACTATGTCCCGGGCTCTCTGGTTTTCTCGGTTTACTAGACTTTCAATTTGTTGTGCTTGCCTGTCCATATGCTGAGCCTGATAGTCCAGCAAATCAGTCAGCCTATCTAAGGCATCGTCTCTGGCGTCTCTACCTCGAACCATTTTCTATAACTCCTATAAAAGTTAAAACCAATAATCCAAAGAAATCGAGTTTAAATAAAGCAATTAAACGTACTTACAGTTGATGAAGGATGTCCGCGTAGTGGCTGCGCAGTTGTGCAGTCTACAAAACCGTTTTTAAAATCCAGGGGCTCTGATACCATAACTGTAACGTCCCTAATTCTTTACCTTTAATTTCCAGTAAAATTTAAAATTTCTTTTATAACCTAAGTAAACCTCATAACATTGAGCGGAATTAGAATCATTAAAGTCGAATCATTGGAAGGCTATTTGAATAAAACGTTTTGAAACCTCAAATCGATTTAAAAAAAAAAACATTTAAACAACAATTAAACCATCGGCCATTTGAAACAACAGACCACCGAAACAGGGGAGGGGCAGAAGAGGCAATTCAGCCCGAAAGGCCACAGACGTTCGATCGCCTGTCGATGGGCGATCGAGCGCCCCCCACACAACCGTTCGTATGCCCCTCTTCTTGCGTATGATCGCCAACTTCTCTGGAAAATCAGAGAGCTCTGCGTTTGATCGCCTTTCCTTCCGCGATCGAACGCCTCTCCCCTTTTCCTCTTCCTTTCCTATTGTTTTTCTTCTGATTTCTTCCACCCTTCTCACACCCAAACACATTTACACAACTCATCTTTCACCCATTTCTTTTCCTTCTTCATCTCACCTCTAAACACTTCATAACAACACTACCACCCACGTACAATTTACACTTCCCCAATTGTTTGAAATCGATTCAAAACACATTTAAAACAAAGTAAATCTCATGAAAACGAATAGCATAGATCCGTTTGAAAACCAAACAAAACCCCTATGAAATTTGATAACCAAGCAGTCCAGTAACATCAAATTAACAAGCTTAACAAAATGCTTTATAAAACAAGTTTATCAAAACATCAACACATATATCTACCAACTATCCAGATACCAACATCCTAAAATGGGTTGTCCATACAATTTTTCCTACGTTTTTATCTATCAAAATCCCAAAAACTTAATTACGTCCCAACGGGTCAAAATAAGCACCGACTGCCAGCGCACTCCCCCGAGCCATCCTCCTTCAACGTGCTCATACTTCAAGCGGAGGGACGTCTTCCTCACCTGTCTTAAAATCACCTACACCATAGAAATAAAAATGTGAGCTAGAGGCTCAGTAAATCTACGTGAATGCTATGCATGTACAGTTCATAAATCATGCATCCTACCTTTTCGCTAATCATTTCATTTATGTCAACGGGGCTTCACTCTCGCTAGATAGGAGCGGCACATCCGTCGATTGGATAGCCCCTCGTATCTAACCGAGGGAAAAACATGATTCACTTGACAGCCATGTCTGAACCACCGCCACCGACGTGACCTTTATTACATTCGTTTACCTTTTCGTTTTGTAAAAACATGCATAGAAATTCCTTTTCATGTCCTTTTGGAAAACAATGATGCGTGAACAAATATTATGCCATGAACGAAATAGAGACATACAAACAATAAACTAAACAATTAACAACCTAACCAAACCTAAAACTAACTACCTGTTCTAATTACCCAAATGTAATATATCTCCAATTCCTCAATTTAACGTACATTCTTACGGTGTAGGCCAAGACGGCCAAACAAATCACGAAGACTTACCACGCGTCCATTGCAATTCAAACTCCGTCCACGAGCGTTGTTCACCTAAGGCAATTCACAACATTTGTCATTTAAATCAATTCTAAACTATCGAGTTTCCAAAATTACAAACTCCTAGCTAAAAAAAATCTCCTAAACTCTAAAACACCTCATTGAGGCATTTTATCGAGCAACTCGTGCTCGTGAATTTCCAAACCTCCATTAATGGAGTTTTTAAAACTTCTAATCACTCAAAACCTCAATAACCCTCATTAATTCAACTAACTCTTACCAACAACCATAAATACGCCCATTAGAGCTATAAATACGGTAAACTTATTGATTTCAAACTCTATTTCACGTTTTCAACGAAAACCCTAACGAACCCTAACCGTTTTAAACCTTAAAAATTGAAATCTAACGTTCCAAAAGCTTAGAGCCTTACCTAGGGAGCGAAGACGAAGGGGAAACGTGAAGGATCGAGTCACCGGAGAAGAAGAATCGTTGATGGAAGGAAGAGTCGCGCACGAGGGAAGAAAATCGCCTGGAGGAGAGGATTTGGCAGAGAAATCGTGAAGTGTTTGGGGGAGGGAGGGATTTTGTGTTTTTATTAAATTTGGTTTGTGAAATTAATTAATTGCCCCTCCATTTGATTTTCTATTTTTTTCGTCATTCGTTTCGTTAATTAGCTAACGATTTCGTTTCTCCAAATTTTCTTATTTCACCAATAACTCCGACTTATTACTAGGGTTCTATTAAAACTGTCCGTTCACAAAACGGACCGTGTTTACTATTTTTACCCCAACGTCTTTTAAATTACGAGAAACGTAATTCTCGTAAAATTAGCGTTACGACTCCTAAAATTCCTGAAATTTTCTCGAAATCTATATTAATTATTAGGATCGTAATAACGCTTTCTTTTTACAAAGTTAATTTGACATAATTACAAAAATACCAATATATATATATATATAATCACAAAATCCCGTAACGAACCGGGTGTTACAGCAATATATTAATTATTAGGATCGTAATAACGCTTTCTTTTTACAAAGTTGACTTAATTTGACATAATTATAAAAATACCAATATATATATAATCACAAAATTCCGTAACGAACCGGGTGTTACAATAATATATTTTTCTCGAGCGTTTGGATTCTCAACTACCCTCGCACAATTGTGAAAATCAATAAAACTCTTTATTTGATAAGTTTCCTCATCTTGCATCCGCTACGCATGCAGGCGCCATGCACAACCGTCTATGCATTTAGCCGTTAGTCATCGTTTGTCGCATTGAGGGAATTTGATGCCATAACCATTTTGCAACGAAAAGTCGCGTATTTAGGCTTTAATTTCCTTTATATAACTATATTTTTTCCCCAAATAAAAACTCAATGAGATTTCTCCTCATACCGGTCCGCTTTCCACCTCATCAACGTTTGACCCGGCTGGTGTTCGAAGCTCCTCGTCAAGAGTTCTGGAGGTCAATCGCACCTCTTTTTCTTCGTCTCCACCTATGTGATAGAATGCTCTAAGCTCGCCATAAGCAGGAGTGGCGTAAGCATACCAATTGATATCGATATCAAAGCTTGCTGTCTTGTCTGAATCATTCGCTCGAATTGAAATATCATCCATCGTCGTCGCTAGTACTTGAAAATTCTCGAAAGCAAGATAATATTTGAACGGTAATATTTGAGAAGCGTTAGAGAGATCGAGAAGAAAAGAGAAGAGGGGAGGTGATATGTGAAGAGGAGGGGCGAGGGCGTTTAAATAGGCCTGGAGAACGGGTCCCCATTCTAAGCAGTTCAACCCCTGATCCAGTAATTAATTGATCACGGGTTTGACAGAGGATGGCAACCCGTGTCCCCTCGGGGGCATTTCAGAGGGTGAAGACCCCCCCGCGAATGTGCACGCGCGGGGGAGGGGGGGGGGTCTTCACCCTCTGAAACGCCTCCGAGGGGACACGGGTTGCCGTTCTCCAGATCACTCCCCGCGGAGGGTTAATGGTTTGCCAGAAATCCATATTTTGTCCATTTTCAATACTTGGAGCCATTTTTTGCACGTATCCGATAGTTCAGTCCAGAAAATGCATTTTACCCTAAAATTTATAATCAAACTTTGAAATATTGTCACAAATACTTGAATTTCTGAGAGTAATTGACTGTTTTAGAAAAGGGGAAGTGTTTTTTTTTCCTTTGATTTTTTTATTATGTTGTGGCAGTATTGCGGGATGGATTTTTTTGGTTATGTTGAGTATTAATATATTTGGTGGTGGTTTGCATTTTGCTGTAACAAAATGCAGCAACCTGTTCTCTTCAGATCACTCCCCGCGGAGGGTTAATGGTTTGCCAGAAATCCATATTTTGTCCATTTTCAATACTTGGAGCTATTTTTTGCACGCATCCGATAGTTCAGTCCATAAAATGCATTTTACCCTAAAATTTATAATCAAACTTTGAAATATTGTCACAAATACTTGAATTTCTGAGAGTAATCGACTGTTTTAGAAAAGGGGAAGTGTTTTTTTTTTCCTTTGATTTTTTTATTATGTTGTGGCAGTATTGCGAGATGGTTTTTTTTAGTTATGTTGAGTATTAATATATTTGGTGGTGGTTTGCATTTTGCTGTATGTCTTTTTCTTTTTCATTCTAAAACAGAAAAACAAACTTCAGTTTTAACATTTCAGAAAAAAATATATAAATAAAAAATTGATGGGAGGAACCGGAACCAAACCGAGACCAGACCAAATCTTCGGTACCTGTAATACCCGGCTTTACGGGATATTAATATTATATTATATGATGGCATTTTTGTAAATATGTCAAATCAAACTCGTTTTACGAAAAGAAAGCGTCATTAAAATTCTAACGATTAATAGGAATTTTAAAGAATTTACGGGATTTTTCAGAGTAATAACGCTATATTTCGAGTAATTACGTTTCTCGTAATATAAAAGACGTTTTAGTAAAAATAGTAAACGAGGTCCGATTTGCGAACGGACAGTTTTAATAAATCCCAAATAATAAATTGGACTTATTGGTGAAATAAGAAGATTTGGTGAAACCGAATAGTTAGCCAATTAACGAAATGAAGGACGAAACAAATATAGAATATGTACTGAGGGCAAAAAGGTAATTTTGCAAACCAAATTATATTAAAAACCTCAAACTCCCTTTTCCTTCACCATTTTCACGCCATAACCTCCCTCCTGCGATTTTCCTCTTGGCCTCCTCTCTGCCCGCGAGGGTTTTTCTCAACGCCGACCTCCGTTTTCCTCTCCGATCGTCTCGGTTCTTCGCGATTTCTCCTCCAATCCCAACCCTAGGTATGATTCTATAGTTTAGGAAGGTTATTATTTGGTTTTTACGAAGTTTAAACGATTAGGTTTCGTTTAGGTTTTCGTTAAAAATCGAGATTTAGGGTTCGAAATCAATAGGTTATCGTAGTTTATGAACGTATAAAACTTATTGAGTGTTATTGGACGAAACTAGATTAATTTGTGAAAATGTTAAAATTCAAGAAATTTCAAGATTTAGGGAAAACTCGTAATTTGGGATTCGAGTTGCCGAGCGTGTATTGCTCGATGAATTAGCTCAATGAATTGGATTAAAGCTTTAGGAAATTTCTTTAGTTGAGGTTTTGTCAAATTGGACGTTTAGAAGCTTAAACTCGTTTAACGTCGATCATTCTAAATTGCCTTAGGTGAACGACTTTCGTGGACAGAGCTCGAAGTTCAGCGCGCTCAAAGTAAGTTCTCGTGACTTACTCTGGCCGATTGGCCTATACCATACTTCGATGTCGCGTCGAGGATCTTAGAGTATTGTGTGTTTAAATTGCTTTGGTTGGGTAGTTAGGTTAATCGTTTATTAGGTTACGTTTTTATTCGTCTTGATGGTATACATGTTGGTTGTTTATTTTATGCTTATAACTGTTCATGTATCACGTATTTTAACTAAGCATGAAAATGAATTTCCACACGATGTTTTCAGAAAACCGATGTGGCCCAGAAAGTGGGGGCTATTGATCTATTGTGTGGACCGATTTAAGGGTCTGACCAATACCACATCTCATGTAATGTAATAAAATACGTAATCTGTTATCTGGTCACGCGAGGTGGGGCTCAGGCACGGCTGTACGTGTTGTAAGCGTGTACCCCCCTCTTCTAGCTGGAAAGAGTAGTCCGACCGCTGGATGTGCTCTCTCCGGTTAGGGGGATGAGATCTCGGTGATATTCTGTCTGCCACGATCTGTATGTTATGCATGATTTCTGAACTCCATATGCACTGCACGCATCTGCATTTACGTAGAATTTACTGAGCCTTTAGCTCATAGTGTATCTGTATGGTGTAGGTGACGTTGTAGGTGACATTGAACCAGGTGAGGACGACGTTCCTCCTCCTGAAGTATGATGCAGTTGATGGAGAATGCCCCGTGGGAGTGTGCTGAGCAGTCGGTGCGTTTTGACCCGTGGGGATGTATGTACGTGTTTTGAGAGTACTGGGTTATTTTGGACAAAATATGTGTAAAGTAGAACATATTAGGATGTTTGGATCTGGCTAGATGTTAGGTTCATGTTTTGATGTTTTAAACGATTTGAAAACCTGTTTTATAAACTGTGTTTTTATAATGTTTCATTGGAACTGCTTGGAATCTAAAACAGGAGGATTTTGTCGATTTTTAAACGTATCTGTAATACTCGGCTTTATGGGATATTAATATTATAATATATGTTGGCATTTTTGTAAATATGTCAAATCAAGCCCGTTTTACGAAAAGAAAGTGTCATTTCGATCCTAACAATTAATAGGAATTTTAAGGAATTTATGGGATTTTTTGGAGTAATAATGCTATGTTTCGAGAAATTATGTTTCTCGAAATATAAAAGATGTTTTAGTAAAAATAGTAACCGAGGTCCGTTTTGCAAACGGACAGTTTTAATAGAACCCAAATAATAAGATGGATTTATTGGTAAAATATGGAGATTTGGAGAAACCGAATAGTTAGCCAATTAATGAAACGAAGGACGAAACAAATAGAAAATCAAAAGAATGGCAAAACGGTAATTTGCCAAATCAAATTCATAAAATAACACAAACCACATTTCTTCCTCATTTCTTCCATGCTGCGCGAGAAAACCAGAGAGCGAAGCTCTCTCTGCCAGCCGACGACGATTCAACATCCGACCTCCGATTCGCGCTCCGATCGTCTCATTTTCTTCATGTTTTCTCCTCCAATCGACGCTCTAGGTATGAATCTATGATCTTAGAGCGTTAGTTTTCAGTTTTTGCGAAGTTTAACGAATAGGGTTTACGATTAGGGTTTCGTCAAAAATGCGAATTAGGGTTCGAAATCGATAGGTTGTCGTAGTTTATGGACGTATTGAACGTAAGGGACATTATTGGATGAATTTATACCGATTTGTGTGAAATGTTAAAATTGGAGAATATAGGAATTTTTGTGAAAAACTCGTAATTAGGATTTGAGGTGCCGAGCGCGTAGTTGCTCGAGGGAATAGCTCGATGAATTGGATTAGAGCTTTAGGAAATTCCTTAGTTAAGGATTTTGTTAGTTTAGTACATTAAATTGTTTTAAGCTCGTTTTAACGACAATTTGGTGAAACTGCTTAGGTGAACAACGCTCGTGGACGGAGCTTGAGCCACAATGGACACGAGGTAAGTTCTCGTGATCTTCTCTGGCCGATTGGCCTACACCGTACGTTGAAGTCGTCTCGAGGAGTTTTGGTGATGCATTCTGTTTAAATTGTTTTGGTTGGGTAGTTAGGTTAGTCGTTTATAGATTATGTTTGTTTATCGTCTTGATGGTACACATGCTGGTTGTTTACTTTATGCTTTTGACTGCTCATGCATCGCGTCTGTTAAAGCATATGTTTAAAAGAACGAACGAAATGAATCTACGTAATCTGTTATCTGGTCACGGCGAGGTGGTTCAGCCCTCGGTGACATTTTGTCTGCGACCTAATTAAAAAGTAAAATGAACCAACGAAATGAATCTACATAATCTGTTATCTGGTCACGACGAGGTGGTTTAGACCTCGGTGACAATCTGTCTGCGACGTAATGAATCTGAATCTGAATCTGTTATCTGCATGAATCTGAATCTGAATCTGAATCTGAATCTGAATCTGAATCTGTTATCTGCATGAATCTGAATCTGAATCTGTTATCTGCATGAATCTGAATCTGTTATCTGCATGAATCTGAATCTGTTATCTGCATGAATCTGAATCTGTTATCTGCATGAATCTGAATCTGAATCTGTTATCTGCATGAATCTGAATCTGAATCTGTTATCTGCATGAATCTGAATCTGTTATCTGCATGAATCTGAATCTGTTATCTGCATGAATCTGAATCTGAATCTGAATCTGAATCTGAATCTGAATCTGTTATCTGCATGAATCTGAATCTGAATCTGAATCTGAATCTGTTATCTGCATGAATCTGAATCTGAATCTGAATCTGAATCTGAATCTGAATCTGAATCTGAATCTGAATCTGAATCTGAATCTGTTATCTGGTCACGACGAGGTGGTTAGACCTCGGTGACAATCTGTCTGCGACGTATGAATCTGAATCTGAATCTGAATCTGAATCTGAATCTGTTATCTGCATGTTTTATGAAAGACATACGCATCTGCACGCATTTGCATTTACGGGACTTGCTGAGATTTTATCTCATAGTGTATTCGTATGGTGTAGGTGACATCGAGGCAGGTGAGGATGAGATCCCTCCACCTGAGGAATGAGGCAGTTGACGGAGGATGGCCTGCTGTGGTGTGCTGGCGCAGTCGATGCTTACCTGACCCGTGGGGAAGTATGTATAGATGTTTTGAGGGTTTTTGGGAATTGACGAGCTGATGGTTGAATAGTTAGAACATTATAGGATGCTTGGTTCTGGATAGGCAATATTTTGATGTTTTGGTAAACCTGTTTTATAAATGTTTTCGTTAAGCTTTTGTAAGGATTTTTATGAAATTGTATAGAATTTCTTTAGGTTATGCACAGATATGCTCGAGTTGTAGAGCTATCCACGCAGTTGGATTTAAAGTTTCTATCACGTACTAATTTGGTTTAGGAGTACGTTTTAAGTTAAATGTTGGGCGATTATGAGGTATTTAGTATGTTAATTGTGAAATGTGAGGTGTGCAGCGATGGAAAACTTTGTAAGGAGGAAAGTTGGCGTTTGCTCTCTGGAATTTCGGATTCCAGAGAGCACCTGTAAAAACAAAGAAGAAGAATGAAGGAGGAGGAGATGGGCGACTGATCGCCATTGTGAGGGGCGACCAATCGCCCCTCCCTACTTATGATCGGCGATCGATCTCCTAAATAAGGAGATTGATCGCCCCTCATTTGTACATATTTGGCGATCGATCTCCTAAATAAGGAGATCGATCGCCCCTTTTTTTATTTCAATGTAGCGATCGATCGCCGAATGTGGGCGATCGATCGCCTCTTCATTTTGGTCGCCAGAAGTCGGATATGCCCTCCCCTTTTTCGGCTAAATGATTAATTGTTTTATTAAAAGCTTTAAAGTTTTATTTAATGAGTTTAGTGTTTACTTTAATTGATTTAAAGGTTAGATTTCAAATTCCGGTTCAGATTCCGCTTAGAGTTTATGTAAAGTATAAGGATAAAAATATATATATATATATATATATATATATATATATATATATATATATATATATATATATATATATATGTACGGGTTATTGGGTACAGTCTTAGGGTCGTTACAATTTATGGTATCAGAGCCCCCGGGTTTTAAAATCGATTCTGTAGACTGCTCGACTGCACAGCCACTACGCGGACATTCTTCATCAATTGTAAGTATGTTTATAGCTTTAATTGATTTCAATGTTTATAGAGTATTTGTTTAACTTTTATATAGGAGTTATATAAAAATGGTGCGTCGAGGAAATGATCGAGACGACCGAGATGATACGATAGAAACCCTCAAGGATTTTATTGCTCAACGGTCTCAACATATAGAGCGACAGGCTCAACAGATGGAGAGACAGTCTCAACAGTTGGGCACCCTTATTGACCGAGAGGGCGTTAGAGCTCGGGAGACAGCTATTTCGGGTAACCATTGGATGAAGAGATTTCAGAAGCTCCAGCCCCCCATATTTAACGGACAGTCTACGGATCCCTCTTCAGCTGAGGAGTGTATTCGGACTATGGAGGACATGCTGGCCTATGCGAGCATCGAGGATGAAGAGAGGGTTACTTTGGTGAGTTACCACTTAGCATTAGATACCCGATTTTGTTAGGATTCTATCAAGGCGACCACGGATGTGACTATAATGGGTTGGGAGCGATTCAAAATGTTGTTTTATGACAAGTATTTCAGCCATACCGTACGAGAGGCAAAAATGGTTGAGTTTATGCAGCTGCGGCAGGTTGGTTCTATTGCCGAGTATGTAAGGAGGTTTGAGGCACTGTCCCGATTTGCACCGCGTCAGGTCAGCGTTAATGAGGACAAGGTACGCAAGTTTTTACAGGGACTTGGTCGGAAATTTCGGATGCGTCTTACTATATCAGGGGTACGAAATGTATCCTATGATGAGATTGTGGCCAGAGCACTTGAGATTGAGGCCGTTGATCTGAGTTATGTCAAACCAAGGGAGCCAGCTAGGGGCTTCTTTCATGAGATCCAACCTCAACCCCGAAATGAAGATTGGCAGCCACGAGGACAACCACATCAACAACAGAGAGGTGTTAAAAGGCCGTATGTGGGAAGTAATGACCAGGGCAAGGGTAAGCAGGTACAAGGGGTTTCTCAAATGCCTTGATGCCCTAAGTGCTAGAAAGAACATGGTGGCGAGTGTTGGGTTGGCACTAACAAATGTTTTAGGTGTGGTGGAGCTGACCACTTCGTCAGAGATTGCCCGAAGCTCGGCCGAGATCAGTCAGGCAGTGATCGGAGGAGGATTATGCCGAGGATCTTTGCATTCATTGAGCCTGGTGACAACGATGACGGGGCCCAGCCTTCTCTTGTTACAGGTACTGTCTTAATTGCCTGTATGGCAATATGCTTATGTTAAATAGATAACAATAATAGTGATAATAATGATAGGCTCGAAAATAGAAAAGTGAGAAAATAGAAGGTGGGTAAGAAGGATTATTAGGTGAACCTCGATGAGAAGATAGTAGACTACATATAGGACAATATAGACCTTATAGATTTAGAATTATGCATTTGTAGGATTAGCTTGACTTAACCACATGAGGTGGTGCAACTAAGAATCTAGTTACCATTAGTGGAGTACGCCCTAAGCGATATGACTTTCAAATAAGTAGAAATGGAGTTTATTTGGCGATCCCTTGGAGTATTAGAATAATACTAATCAAGAAAGATGAAAGTTTAGATATAAACTTATTGAGGAATACCCTAGATTGTTGTAATACTTAGAGTGTGTTTAAATAGATGAGGGCGGTACCATAGGATTCGTATGTTGGGGGTTCGTGAGAAGTTGAGAGTGTCTAGACGAAGATAGAATTCAAGAGTTAAAACTCAGAATAATTGTAGCACCCGGTTTCAATTAAACCGAATTTAACTTATCAATTAATGATGTACTTTTATAGAAGGGTTGGGGGAGTTATTGATTAGGTTAATAAATGACTAGGCAAGGGCAGAAAAGTAATTGGAAATTTAAAAAAAAATGGATAACGGATTTAAGGAAAGTGATTTGGGGTTTAGTGCACAGTAGCCGCCACAAATTTCCTCATTTCTCTCTCGACCTTCAGCTCTTCAACAGAAAACCTTCGGGCAATTTCTTTCTTACTCGATTCTCCTTCAACCTAGGTAAGCTCTCTTAGTTTGTCTGTGATTTTAACAATTAGATAGCTAAGGGAGTACAATGTGTGAAGTTTCGAGGAATACTGTGAGTGAGTTGAGTTCGGGTTTAGTGTTGAATCGGAAATGCACAATGAACTAAGCTTTCAAACTAGTTTCCCTAGATTCCTGAATAGATTAGAATGAGGCTTAGTAGAAATCTAATTGATATCCTTTCTATGACTTAGGTGAGCAAACTTCTGAAGTAGTTTGAAACCGAGTATTTCCAGGAGAGCCAGGTAAGTAAAGTATTGCTTGCGCCTTCGGGCCTACATCACAAGACAGTAGGGTTTGTGCTTGTTTGTGAACATTTATTTTCAGCATGATATGCATCATATTTTAAAGGTACACGAAAATGAATTTGAATGCATATTGGTATGGTAAGGATTGAACATAATGAAACAGCTAAACGAATCAGCTTTACTGTTAAGGGAACTAATCCAACCCTTAATGAGACAGTGGATATTTATACTTTGGGAGAGTTGATCCAACTCCCAATTTCACAGGGGGATCTGAACAGTGAATCAGCTTTACTGTTAAGGGAACTAATCCAACCCTTAATGAGACAGTGGATATTTATACTGTGGGAGAGTTGATCCAACTCCCAATTTCACAGGGGGATCTGAACAGAAACGACGCATGAACAACTGAGAGGAGAAAGTAGAAATTGCATGTTTAGGAATTCATGTTTCAGCATTTCATTCTTTTTATTATTGCTTTCCTTAATTAGCATTAGGCTAATAGATGAGTTTTGTGATGTAGGTGTTGAGGATACTACAGGTGAATTCTCTGAGTTCACTGAGGGATAGGCTGGTTGGAGGAGCACATTCATGTTTCGGCCTGGTAAACTGATGAGGTGGGTTAACTGGTGTCAGTAATCTGAAAGTTTAGTTGACAGTGTTTCAATTTAAATTTGTTGGGTTTTCATGACATGAGTGATTCTGATGTTTTGAATACGTTTTTTTTTTAGTTTCTCTTTATGGTAGTGTTCTGTTGGGATTTAATGTTGGCACTCACTGGATTTTTAGTAATGTAATGGTTTGAAATGTTTTTGAATGGTTTCAGTGAAGTGAGTAAATTCTTTTCTGTATGTTAAGTTGTTGTTCTGTTGTCTATCGGAAGATGTCTTCAGTGGAAGCTATCGGATGATATAGAACAAACTCTGTCGTTTAGTGATCGGAAAATATAGCTTGTTTTGTCGGAGGATGTTATTTTGTTCGCTGTCGGTAGATGAAGTCTAACAGTAGATGTCGGGTTATAGTTATGTGTCTATCGGAAGATGTAGAGTGTATTTTATCGTCTAGTCACCGGTGGATGTAGAGTAAAGTCGATCGGATGAAGGAAAATCATCTGGCTGACGTCATCGGAAGATGTAGAGTGTATTTTGTCGTCTAGTCACCGGTGGATGTAGAGTAAAGTCGATCGGATGAAGGAAAATCATCTGGCTGACGTCATCGGAAGATGTAGAGTGCATTTTGTCATTTAGTGACCGGTGGATGCCGTGTGTAAATCCACCGGATGATGTAGAAAGTCTTCTGTCGTTTAGTGACCGGTGGATGTCGTGTGTAAATCCATCGGATGATGTAGAGAACACTTTGTCGTTTTGCCACCGGATGATGTTTTCCATTTTCTGCTCCGGCCCTTTTGGTTGACTTTGTCCAGCGGGCGATGCGTTTGACTTTTGAAATTTATGAAGTATACTGCGATTTAATCCTTTATTCCTTTTGTCGATTATTCCTCAAAATTCCAACTGAGTACTTAAGCTTTGTACAATAGCTTTGTTTAACATTATTTTTACTTAAACGATTTCCGCTGCAAGTTTTCAAAAAAATACGATTGAAATCTTTAGTCATGTACGGGCATAGCGTGACAAATCGGGTTCAGATAACTCGGGGCGTTACAGTATGGTGTCAGAGACATTCAGTTAAACCGTTCAAAAGATCACTCATCAATGCCAATCGTTGCATGGAAGTACTCCAACAACTGTAAGTGTTTATGTTAGTTCAGTTATTAGATATTTATGAAAATAGTTAACCCTGTACAGAAATATAGCAAAAATGTCCAGACGACCGGGAAGGCCAAGAGTGCAGAGAGAGACACCAACTCCGGGAAGCGCAGAAGATTCTAGTGTAATCGGACAGTTGACAGACCTAGTGCGACAGCAGACAGAATTAATGCGCCAGCAATCCGATCAACTAGGAGTACTGCTGAACCGAGAGGTACAAGGAAGTGCCAACTCGGGTTCTAGCAATGAGCATTCCGGGGATAGATTCTGGAGACTAAGACCACCCACGTTTGATGGTCAGTCATCTGATCCTGTTGTGGCTGAAGGGTGACTTAGGAAGATAGAGAGTATGTTTAGGTGCGCCAGCATAGGAGAAGGAGATAAGGTCACGTTGGCAACATTTCACTTGGCTGGTGAAGCTCAACTCTTGTGGGAGACAATGGAGACCACCACCGACGTTTTAGCAATGCCATGGTCACGATTCAAGGACATTTTCTATGAGAAGTATTTCAACAGTACAGTCCAGACCGCGAAGAAGTTAGAGTTTCTGAACCTGAAGCAGACCGGGTCTGTGGCCGAGTATAGTAGGCAGTTCGAGTCCCTGTCTAGGTTTGCTGGGCATTTTGCTCACAAGGACGAGGATAAGGTGTTCAAATTTATGCATGGACTGAAGCCAGAAATTTACCGAGGGGTTAAATTCTGTGGTATTAAGGGCTTGACCTTCAGTGAGGTTGTGTCTACTGCCCTGGAAGTGGAAGAAGCTGAAGGAAAGTGTGCTAGACCAAAGGAGGTCCCACAAAGGTCTAACCAGCCACACCAACAAAGAGGAACGAAGAGGCCAAGTGAAGGCCAAAATAGCCAAGGAGTAGGGGGGAAGGTACAGAATGTCAGAAAATTTCCCCAGTGTCCTAAGTGTTTGAAGAACCATCCGGGGGAATGCAGACTGGGCCTTGGAAAGTGTTTCAACTGTGAGGAGGTTGGACACACGTTCAAGGAGTGCTCGAAGCCTAGAATCACCAGATGCTACAATTGTAACAAGGTCGGCCACATTAGCAGAGATTGTCCGGTTCCTAAGAGTGGCCCTACTATGATCAAACCAAGAATATTCTTGATGACGGAGTCAGGAGAGGAACAGCCTGTTGTGGTGTCAAGTACTATATTGATCAACTCTGTGCCTGCCTTTACTTTAATAGATTCTGGTGCCACACATTCATTTATAGCATCTGCTTTTGCTGTTAAGTTAGACGTACAGTTTACCCCTTCCATGCATGTGTTTAATGTTGCATTGCCTTCGGGTGAACGCATGCACTCTAACCAGGTGATGCTTGGCAGTGAAGTGTTAGTAGGGAATGTAAGTCTACCTGCTGATCTTATAATTATGGATATATTAGGGTTTGATGTAATCCTAGGAATGGACTGGTTGTTTAAACATCATGCCACAATAGATTGTAGGACTGGAATAGTTAGCTTCCAACCCCCTGGTAGTTTGAAACACACCTTTCAAGCCTCAAAAAAAAGTAAGGAAATGTCTGTGATGACTTCTATTAACACAAGACCTTCCCTGTGTGGATAGTATTTGGGCTTCTTAGCTATCGTTTTAGACACACAGCTGGTAGGAAAAGCAAATCCTCAAAGTGTCCTAATTGTCCAAAACTTCCCCGAGGTATTCTTAGATGACCTTCCTGGTTTGCCGCCAGATAGAGAGATTGAATTTGTTGTAGATGTTTACCCCGGCGCCGAGCCTGTGTCAAAAAATCCATATAGACTGGCACCTACAGAACTTAAGGAATTGAAGAAACAGTTGGAGGATTTATTACAGAAAGGGTTCATACGTCCAAGTTTTTCACCATGGGGTGCACCTGTCCTTTTTGTCAAAAAGAAGGATGGATCAATGCGCATGTGCATTGATTATAGAGAACTAAATAAGTTAACTGTTAAGAACAAGTATCCGTTGCCAAGGATTGATGACTTGTTCGATCAGCTTAATGGTGCAAGAGTTTTCTCTAAGATTGACCTTAGGTCCGGTTATTACCAGTTGAAGGTTAAATCTGAAGATATCTCAAAGACTGCCTTTCGCACAAGGTATGGACATTATGAGTTTTTGGTTATGTCCTTTGGGTTAACAAATGCACCAGCAGCATTTATGGATCTCATGAATAGGGTATTTCATGAATATTTAGATAAATTTGTCATAGTATTTATTGATGATATCCTAATCTATTCCCGTTCCAAGGATGAGCATGCCAGACACCTGACCTTGGTGTTGGAAGCATTAAAACAGCACCAACTTTATGCCAAGTTTTCTAAGTGTGAATTTTGGTTGAACCAAGTTCACTTTTTAGGACATGTTATCTCAGGGGATGGGATATCTGTTGATCCAGCCAAGGTTCAAGCTGTTAAGGAATGGCCCCGACCGAAGAATGCTACGGATATCAGGAGTTTTCTTGGATTAGTAGGATATTATAAGAAATTCATCGAGGGGTTTTCAAAGATTGCCACACCCCTTACTATGCTGACAAGGAAAAATGTGAAGTATAATTGGACTGATAAATGTGAATCCAGCTTCCAGACCTTGAAGCAGAAATTGACCAATGCCCCAATTTTAACTCTTCCTGTCGAAAATGGTAAATTCAGTATTTATTGTGATGCTTCCAAGGTTGGACTTGGTTATGTTTTGATGCAAGATGGAAAGGTTATAGCTTATGCTTCTAGGCAGTTAAAAGTACACGAAAAGAATTACCCCACACATGACTTAGAATTAGCTGCTGTGGTTTTTGCACTAAAGATTTGGAGGCACTACCTGTATGGACAAACCTGTGAGATATTTTCGGATCATAAAAGTCTGAAATACATTTTCACGCAAAAAGAACTGAATATGAGGCAACATAGGTGGTTAGAGTTTGTCAAAGATTATGATTTAGAGATTAGGTACCATCCTGGCAAGGCGAATGTGGTGGCTGATGCTTTGAGTAGAGTGACTCCTTCAGTCTCTGCATTGATTCTAGAAATACTGATAGCTTTAGAGACAGAATTCCAAAGATTTAACCTGGAAGCTGTGTCTAGTGTGTCAGCCATGCTTTCGGCCATATCTTTGAGGCCAACTATTTTGGAGAAAATAAAGGAAATTCAAATGAATGACGTTGAATGTAATAAGTATAAGTTGTGCATAAATTCTACTGACAAGTCGGATTTCAACTGCTCAGCTGATGGAATTCTCAAGTTTCGAAATAGATGGTTTGTTCCGGCTGATATTGAACTTAGAAAAGAAATCCTATCTGGGGCACATTCCTCCAGACTTTCTGTTCATCCTGGAGGTATGAAAATGTACAGAGATCTCAAGCAACATTACTAGTGGCCAGGTATGAAGAGAAGTGTGGCGGAGTATGTGGAGTCATATCTGGTCTGCCAGCAAGTCAAAGCTGAACATCAGAGGCCTGCTGGAACATTGCAACCCTTACCAGTTCCCGAATGGAAATGGGAACAAATCACTATGGATTTTGTTATAGGATTACCTAGAATAGTAAAAGGTCATGATGCAATTTGGGTAATAGTTAATCGTTTAACCAAATCAGCTCACTTTCTACCGATGAAGATAACATACTCGATGGATCAATTGGTTGAGTTGTATGTGCACGAGGTGGTTAGACTGAATGGAGTTCCAAGCACCATAATTTCAGACCGAGACTCCAGATTTACATCTAAGTTTTGGAAAAGTTTGCACAAGGCTATGGGAACACAGCTTAGTTTTAGCACAGCCTTTCATCCTCAAACTGATGGACAATCCGAGAGAACTATCCAAACGTTGGAGGATATGCTTCGTGCATGTGTACTTGAATTTCAAGGTTCTTGGAGCAAGTATATACCATTGATTAAATTCTCATATAATAACAGTTTTCAAGCAACAATAGGCATGGCACCGTACGAGGCATTGTATGGACGAAAGTGCAGATCTCCGTTATATTGGGAAGAAGTTGGAGAAGCACAATTGTTTGGTCCTGATATTGTGCAGCAGACAGTGGAGAAGATTACTCGTATCCGACAAAGAATCTTAACAGCTCAGAGCCGGCAGAAAAGCTATACAGACAAAAGACGAAGAGAATTAGAATTTGATGTTGGTAATGAAGTTTTCCTTAAGGTGTCACCTTTCAAAGGAGTTGTGAGATTTGGAAAAAGAGGCAAGTTGAACCTCAGATATATTGGACCTTTCCAAATCGTGAAGAGAATTGGGAAGTCGGCATATCAACTTCAGTTACCAGCCTCCTTGGAGGGAATTCATAATGTGTTTCATGTTTCCATGCTAAAGAAATGCGTTAGAGATCCTTCACAGATTATAGAACAGCAGAACATTGAAGTCCTTCCTACTCTTGCATTTGAGGAGAAACCAGTAAAAATCTTAGATTATGCAGTAAAGGTATTACGCAACAAAGAAGTTCCACTGGTAAAAGTCTTATGGCATAACCAGAACATTGAAGAGACAACTTGGGAGCGCCAACAGGACATGATGGACCAATATCCAGAATTATTCAGGTTCTGAATTTTGAGGACAAAATTCTTTTAAGGAGGGTAGATTGTAGCACCCGGTTTCAATTAAACCGAATTTAACTTATCAATTAATGATGTACTTTTATAGAAGGGTTGGGGGAGTTATTGATTAGGTTAATAAATGACTATGCAAGGGCAGAAAAGTAATTGGAAATTTAAAAAAAAATGGATAACGTATTTAAGGTTAGTGATTTGGGGTTTAGTGCACAGTAGCCGCCACTAATTTCCTCGTTTCTCTCTCGACCTTCAGCTCTTCAACAGAAAACCTTCGGGCAATTTCTTTCTTACTCGATTCTCCTTCAACCTAGGTAAGCTCTCTTAGTTTGTCTGTGATTTTAACAATTAGATAGCTGAGGGAGTACAATGTGTGGAGTTTCGAGGAATACTGTGAATGAGTTGAGTTCGGGTTTAGTGTTGAATCGGAAATGCACAATGAACTAAGCTTCCAAACTAATTTCCCTAGATTCCTGAATAGATTAGAATGAGGCTTAGTAGAAATCTAATTGATATCCTTTTTATGACTTAGGTGAGCAAACTTCTGAAGTAGTTTGAAACCGAGTATTTCCAGGAGAGCCAGGTAAGTAAAGTATTGCTTGCGCCTTCGGGCCTACATCACAAGACAGTAGGGTTTGTGTGTGTTTGTGAACATTTATTTTCAGCATGATATGCATCATATTTTAAAGGTACACGAAAATGAATTTGAATGCATATTGGTATGGTAAGGATTGAACATAATGAAACAGCTAAACGAATCAGCTTTACTGTTAAGGGAACTAATCCAACCCTTAATGAGACAGTGGATATTTATACTTTGGGAGAGTTGATCCAACTCCCAATTTCACAGGGGGATCTGAACAGTGAATCAGCTTTACTGTTAAGGGAACTAATCCAACCCTTAATGAGACAGTGGATATTTATACTGTGGGAGAGTTGATCCAACTCCCAATTTCACAGTGGGATCTGAACAGAAACGACGCATGAACAACTGAGAGGAGAAAGTAGAAATTACATGTTTAGGAATTCATGTTTCAGCATTTCATTCTTTTTATTATTGCTTTGCTTACTTAGCATTAGGCTAATAGATGAGTTTTGTGATGTAGGTGTTGAAGATACTACAGGTGAATTCTCTGAGTTCACTGAGGGATAGGCTGGTTGGAGGAGCACATTCATGTTTCGGCCTGGTAAACTGATGAGGCGGGTTAACTGGTGTCAGTAATCTGAAAGTTTAGTTGACAGTGTTTCAATTTAAATTTGTTGGGTTTTCATGACATGAGTGATTCTGATGTTTTGAATACGTTTTTTTTTTTAGTTACTCTTTATGATAGTGTTCTGTTGGGATTTAATGTTGGCACTCACTGGATTTTTAGTAATGTAATGGTTTGAAATGTTTTTGAATGGTTTCAGTGAAGTGAGTAAATTCTTTTCTGTATGTTAAGTTGTTGTTCTATTGTCTATCGGAAGATGTCTTCAGTGGAAGCTATCGGATGATATAGAACAAACTCTGTCGTTTAGTGATCGAAAAATATAGCTTGTTTTGTCGGAGGATGTTATTTTGTTCGCTGTCGGTAGATGAAGTCTAACAGTAGATGTCGGGTTATAGTTATGTTCTATCGGAAGATGTAGAGTGTATTTTATCGTCTAGTCACCGGTGGATGTAGAGTAAAGTCGATCGGATGAAGGAAAATCATCTGGCTGACGTCATCGGAAGATGTAGAGTGTATTTTGTCGTCTAGTCACCGGTGGATGTAGAGTAAAGTCGATCGGATGAAGGAAAATCATCTGGCTGACGTCATCGGAAGATGTAGAGTGCATTTTGTCATTTAGTGACCAGTGGATGCCGTGTGTAAATCCACCGGATGATGTAGAAAGTCTTCTGTCGTTTAGTGACCAGTGGATGTCGTGTGTAAATCCATCGGATGATGTAGAGAACACTTTGTCATTTTGCCACTGGATGATGTTTTTCATTTTCTGCTCCGGCCCTTTTGGTTGACTTTGTCCAGCGGGCGATGCGTTTGACTTTTGAAATTTATGAAGTATACTGCGATTTAATCATTTATTCCTTTTTCCGATTATTCCTCAAAATTCCAACTGAGTACTTAAGCTTTGTACAATAGCTTTGTTTAACATTATTTTTACTTAAACGATTTCCGCTGCAAGTTTTCAAAAAAATACGGTTGAAATCTTTAGTCATGTACGGGCATAGCGTGACAAACCGGGTTCAGATAACTCGGGGCGTTACAATAATTGTTAAGTAGGATATTAAAAACCCGACTAGGTGGAACAAAAGAACATGGACCACTTAGTAACTTCGAGGAAAATCCTTGTGCAGTATGTGCAGTATTAGGAATAACTGAAGGATTAAGGTTAGAATAGGTAGTTGGAGCGAAATTACGACAAAACGTAGTGATTCGATCATACTTAGGGATTAACAAGGAGTTGAGCTAAACAAATGAGCGTGATGTATATAGTAAGAGGAAAGACATAGCGATAGAATTCATTGAGGTAGCTTAGAACAATACATGATGTTTATAACGTTTTAGTTACAAAGGGACCAGGAACCTAAGCGAGTAGTAACCTTATCCTAGATGGATTCGTTGGAACCTCGGGGTAATTTCGATGAGATGGTTTGTGAAATTAGAGATTTGAATCTTAGTTGAGAATTTTTATTAAGACTCGCGAGGTGCCCAAGCAAGTGTACAATTTGGATAGTGTTGACGAAGAAGTTCTGTGGGGACATTACTAGGGAAATGTCGATTCGGGTGGTCATAAAAGAGACTAAAGTTAAGGCCAACGAAATTATACGTGAGACTAGTTTTACAACTTTGATGTTCCTATAGAAATTGTTATACCCGATAAGTGGATAGGGTCGTAGTGTAATGGAGATTTAGTGTTAGAATAAATAATTTGAGAAGGCTTCGAGAGCGTGAGGTAATTAAGTACGTGTTCGATAGACACAGGATTAAGGAAGTTAGAAACAAAAGGGACTTAATTCACAGAGTTGAAGTTGAAAATAAAGAGGAGTTTGGATTGCAACTTGAGTGTTGTTAGGAGTCCTTGAACAATGGTCAACGCAAATGACGTCAGAAAGTTGAAGTTATTTCGAGGATTTAGGATAATAGACAATCTTTAGTAGAAACCGATTGATAAGTTAGAGAGAGTTTAACGTTTTGGGTGACCGAATGTAAACCAATGCGTGCTCAGGACGTTAAGTGTGAAGTACACAGTTAGAAGTCGTTTGGTTACGACTTAGAGATTTGGTAAGATTTGATGCGTGAATTGAAAATGAGGACTATTAATGTAGAAATTTGGTTGGTGTGTATCCCGATTGTGAACATGATCGAGGGATATGCGTTGAGATATGGGTTACAGCCCAGAAATTGGATGAAATTGCAGGCATTCAATTTGATTGGCGTTAGGAAGCTTAGGTATAGCTCTGACTTAAAGGGACAGCAGAAGAAAGACGTCGATAAAGAGTGAATTTTGAAGTTAGTATTATTAAGAGATTTAATCTGCGAGTGATTAAGTGAAAGTCGAAAGATGGTACATGCGTAAGTGTTAAAGTGACAAATATGTTGTCGGGTTAAGTGATTGAGATTTGAGAATTTGGATTATGCTTAGTACGTGAGAGAGGACGTATACTATCAAATCGAAAGTAGGGAATACGAAGTTAGAGCCAATGTTGGAGAATATAGTAGGGTTTTGGTTTAGAATCACGAAGTATGACTGTGTGTACAGATGATAGGTCGAAGTATAAGGACGCAAGACATGAGACGTTAATATCAAGGACTGTAAGCCAGGGCAAATTTTGTGGACAAAATTCTAAATAAGGTGGATGGAATGTAATACCCGGCTTTACGGGATATTAATATTATAATATATGTTGGCATTTTTGTAAATATGTCAAATCAAGCCCGTTTTACAAAAAGAAAGCGTCATTTCGATCCTAATGATTAATAGGAATTTTAAGGAATTTACAGGATTTTTCGGAGTAATAATGCTATGTTTCGAGAAATTATGTTTCTCGAAATATAAAAGATGTTTTAGTAAAAATAGTAACCGAGGTCCATTTTGCGAACGGACAGTTTTAATAGAACCCAAATAATAAGATGGATTTATTGGTGAAATATGGAGATTTGGAGAAACCTAATAGTTAGCCAATTAATGAAACGAAGGACGAAACAAATAGAAAATCAAAAGAAGGGCAAAACGGTAATTTACCAAATCAAATTCATAAAATAACACAAACCACATTTCTTCCTCATTTCTTCCCTGCTGCGCGAGAAAACCAGAGAGCGAAGCTCTCTCTGCCAGCCGACGACGATTCAACATCCGACCACCGATTCGCGCTCCGATCATCTCATTTTCTTCACGTTTTCTCCTTCAATCGACGCTCTAGGTATGAATCTATGATCTTAAAGAGTTAGTTTTTGGTTTTTGCAATGTTTAACGGATAGGGTTTACGATTAGGGTTTCGTCAAAAATGCGAATTAGGATTCGAAATCGATAGGTTGTCGTAGTTTATGGACGTATTGAACGTAAGGGACATTATTTGATGAATTTATACCGATTTGTGTGAAATGTTAAAATTGGAGAATTTAGGGATTTTTGGAAAAAACTCGTAATTGGGATTTGAGGTGCCGAGCGCGTAGTTGCTCGAGAGAATAGCTCGATGAATTGGATTAGAGCTTTAGGAAATTCCTTAGTTGAGGATTTTTTTAGTTTAGTACATTAAATTGTTTTAAGCTCGTTTTAACGACAATTTGGTGAAACTGCTTAGGTGAACAACGCTCGTGGACGGAGCTTGAGCTGCAACGGACACGAGGTAAGTTCTCGTGATCTTCTCTGGCCGATTGGCCTACACCGTACGTCGAAGTCGTCTCGAGGAGTTTTGGTGATGCATTCTGTTTAAATTGTTTTGGTTGGGTAGTTAGGTTAGTCGTTTATAGATTATGTTTGTTTATCGTCTTGATGGTACACATGCTGGTTGTTTACTTTATGCTTTTGACTGCTCATGCATCGCGTCTGTTAAAGCATATGTTTAAAAGAACGAACGAAATGAATCTACGTAATCTGTTATCTGGTCACGACGAGGTGGTTCAGCCCTCGGTGACATTCTGTCTGCGACCTAATTAAAAAGTAAAATGAACCAACGAAATGAATCTACATAATCTGTTATCTGGTCACGACGAGGTGGTTTAGACCTCGGTGACAATCTGTCTGCGACGTAATGAATTTGAATCTGAATCTGTTATCTGCATGTTTTATGAAAGACATACGCATCTGCACGCATTTGCATTTACGGGACTTGCTGAGATTTTATCTCATAGTGTATTCGTATGGTGTAGGTGACATCGAGGCAGGTTGTAACACCCGAGTTTTTCGGGTTTCCGCTCCAAGGGTATTTTCGTAAATAAGAAATATAGGTCCGTCTAACGAGCAAGAGGTGTTATTAGTGTCCTAGGGATTTATGGGGATTTTTAGACGAATAAGTAAATTTTTAGAAACCCATATCCATAGTGTAACGTTAGAGTTCCGTTTTTAGCCCTACAATGTTTTAATTCATAAAAATAGTAAACAAAGTCCAATTTGCGAACGGTTAGTCTCGTTAGAATCCTAAGAATAAGTTGGAATATTTAGAGGAATAATGGAGTTTTGGGAAACCAAACTGATAGAGGAATAGTGAACGAATTAAAGGAATTGAACTAAGGGCAAAATGGTAAATTAGGAAGTCAAATATTTATAAAACCTAAAACTTCTCCTTTTCTTCTCATTTCTCTCCTCCTCCACATGAAGCTCTCCTCACGATTTCCTTCTCCTCTCCCTCCCTCGATAACTCAAGTTCCGAATTCCGGCGAGTTTCTCTTCGATTTTCTTCAACAAATCAACTCTCTAGGTAAGTTTTATACTTTGGGCTAATTTAGTTGTTGTTTTAAGGCACTATTCGGTTAGGGTTAATTTGAGTTAGGGTTGAGAAATTGGGGGTTTTGGTAGGAATCGATAGTTTGACAATATTAATGTCCCATAGGGTTGTATTTATGATTATTGTGGTAGTTTGTGTGAATTAATGGTGTGGGTTAATGTTTAAGGAGAAGTTTTGGTGGTTAGGAGGTTGTTGGAAGCCATTAATGGAGTTTTTGAATTAATGAGCACAATGTGCTCGACGAAATGCCCGAAGGAAGTGAATAAGAGTTTTAGGGAAATTTGTCTTAGCTCGGGTTTTCGTTTAGTTTTGTAATTGATGATTTAGAGTCGATACTAATGACATGTTATGAAAATGCCTTAGGTAACCCAAGCTCTCAGAGGACGGTGCTCGGCATAGCTAGGACTCCAGGTAAGTGGTGTTAGGTTTCCGGCTCTTAAAGCCCTACATTATGTCGATGTTAGGAATTAATGTCTTAATGATGTTTTCACGATTTTGAGGTTCTAAGTAGTCGGGTAGCCTAGGGTGTTTCTTATTTGTGGTCGGATAGGTTCGTTTATGTGTTAGGCTCGTTTATGTACGTTAAGAAATGATTGATGATTGTTTGGAGCACTTTTTCATGCATCATGTTTTCTCATTTAAGGTTTAATGAAATGTTCTTGCATGCACGTTTTCAAGTAATGTTAAGTAATGATGAAGGATGAGTAGGGCACAGGGCACGTTAATGGCAACTCAGGGCACGACGATACGTTAATGGCAACTCATGGCAAGTATTTGGTCTACAGGGTAGACGGGGTGTGCCTGTGCCTACTCATTCCTAATGATATATATGTATATGTTATGTAAAGTAAATGAATGAAAAACGAACGTATTTTGAAAGACCATGCATTGTGTATTTTAATGTTTTAGTACACCTCCTTACTAAGCATTAGGCTTAATGTGTTTATCGTATGATGTAGGTGACGAGAACGAAGGTGAGGAACCCCCTCCTGATGATCATGTGTAGATGGTTGATGGATGGTGCTCGTGGTGACGGAACGTGTTTTGGTTAGGCAAGGGAATCCGTGGGTGTGCTCCATTGTATTTTGTGGTAAATATGTGGGAATTAGATTGATATTGGAAGAGGTAAATTCTATGATGTTTAGTGGAGTTGATATTTTGGAAATGGCATAATGGTTGTGGGCTCGAAATAGTGTTGTTTAGAATGACTTAAAAGACGTTTTCTTTTGATGATATTATAGGAGGTTCCGCTTTTAAGTTTAATATTATGTTGAGGATTGTGTTGGATTGATTTAATGATTATAAGTATTGAAATTGTAAGGATATGCTCGTGTTTTAAAACAATCCACGCGGTTGGTTTTCGTGAATTTTAGATATGTTTTCGGATACGTTTTGCGCTCCGTTTTAAGTCGGTTTTTTTTAGATTTTTACAGGAGGTAGAGTCGAGAGTGTCGGGAATGTGTGGGTAAACTTTCAAGTGATTTGGAGGTATTAGGTTCGGGAAAATAGGATGAAATATGGGGAAAAGTCAAAAAGGGTCAAAATGAGTGTTTTTAGGTGTTTTTGGGCGAGAAAGACCCGAGCCGGGCCGATCGATCGGGCCCGGGGCGCGATCGGTCGCGGCCGGGGTGTTTTTGGATGAAGAAAGCCCGAGCCGGCCCGATCGGTCGGGCCCAGGGCGCGATCGATCGCGGCCGGGTACATGGGAGGCGCGTGCGGGGGCGCGCGGGCGTGCGCTGGAGGGCGCGCAGCGCGGGCCCGCGCGGCGCCCAGCGAGCCCAACTTGTCCCCAAATCATTTTTTTTTTAATTTCGACTTTTCAAAACACGTTTTAACCCAACCTTTTCCGATACTTTTTAAACGTATTTTACGAGCGATCCCCATGTCTTTTAAAGGATTTTAAGGGCATAAAAATCGAGTCGACATTTTTCCGAAAAAGGGTTTTTACCTCGTTTCAATGATTTAAAAGTTGACGAAATTTATATCTGTCATGTTTAAGTTAAAGTTAGATTATTTAGGGTCGATTGAGGTGGGTCAATTGTCTAGGTTCGTATTATTTTAGAGTATTGAACAAAAGAAAAATTTTACGTGAAATTCCGAGGGATTAGAGTTAAGGTTACGAAATGGTCCGTCCGTGGCGGCCCTGACCGGGTTGGGGTCGTTACACAGGTGAGGATGAGATCCCTCCACCTGAGGAATGAGATAGTTGACGGAGGATGGCCTGCTGTGGTGTGCTGGCGCAGTCGATGCTTACCTGACCCGTGGGGAAGTATGTATAGATGTTTTGAGGGTTTTTGGGGAATTGACGAGCTGATGGTTGAATAGTTAGAACATTATAGGATGCTTGGTTCTGGATAGGCGATATTTTGATGTTTTGGTAAACCTGTTTTATAAATGTTTTCGTTAAGCTTTTGTAAGGATTTTTATGAAATTGTATAGAATTTCTTTAGGTTATGCACGGATATGCTCGAGTTGTAGAGCTATCCACGCAGTTGGATTTAAAGTTTCTATCACGTACTAATTTGGTTTAGGAGTACGTTTTAAGTTAAATGTTGGGCGATTATGAGGTATTTAGTATGTTAATTGTGAAATGTGAGGTGTGCAGCGATGGAAAACTTTGTAGGGAGGAAAGTTGGCATTTGCTCTCTGGAATTTCGGATTCCAGAGAGCACCTGTAAAAACAAAGAAGAAGAATGAAGGAGGAGGAGATGGGCGACTGATCGCCATTGTGAGGGGCGACCAATCGCCCCTCCCTACTTATGATCGGCGATCGATCTCCTAAATAAGGAGATTGATCGCCCCTCATTTGTACATATTTGGCGATCGATCTCCTAAATAAGGAAATCGATCGCCCCTTTTTTTTATTTCAATGCAGCGATCGATCGCCGAATGTGGGCGATCGATCGCCTCTTCATTTTGGTCGCCAGAAGTCGGATATGCCCTCCCCTTTTTCGTCTGAATGATTAATTGTTTTATTAAAAACTTTAAAGTTTTATTTAATGAGTTTAGTGTTTACTTTAATTGATTTAAAGGTTAGATTTCAAATTCCGATTCAGATTCCGCTTAGAGTTTATGTAAAGTATAAGGATAAAAAATATATATATATATATATATATATATATATATATATATATATATATATATATATATATGTATATATGTACGGGTTATTGGGTACAGTCTTAGGGTCGTTACAGTATCCATGCAGTTCGTTTTTATGAAAGTTTAACGGTGGGTTTAGATCGTTTAATTAGGGTGCAGGGATGGAAAGTAAGTTGGTGTTCTGCTCTCTGGAATTTCGATTCCAGAGAGTATCTGTTAGAAAAAAAAAAAAGAGAGAAGGAAGAAAAGGGGAGAGGAAAGAATGAGGTAATGAGGAAGGCGACTGATCGCCATTGTGAGGGGCGACGCCCATCCATGCCTTGAGTTTGGCAATCGATCTCCTGCATTTTTGGAGATCGATCGCCCCTCCCTATTTGTCACGGCCTTGACATTTTTGCCCTCCCTGTTTTATTTGTTTTGTTTTAATAGTTTTTACTTTATTTGTTAATTGTTTTAAGTTGTTTTAAGTTATTATCGGTTGTGTTTTAAATGGTTTAAAATATAGATTTCAATTCCGATTCCGCTTAGAGTTTATTTAAAGTATAAGGATAAAAGAAAAATATGTACGAAAAATTAGGTACAGTATTAGGGTCGCTACAGTACCGGTCCCTTCTGAGACCGGTTCCGGTTCTAATGTTTAAAATCCTGAAAAATTAAGTCTGGTCCGGTTCCAAGCCGGAACCGGGACCGAACCGTGCCCAACCCTAATTGTGGGTTTGCTAAGACAAACATTGGCTAGGTGTCCACGGCCTAGCATTGAGTACACTTGATGTCCCTAGCTCTCAACCTTGGGGTTTCTTCTACTAAATTGGCCTTTTCATTTTCTTTGTAAGGGACCTTCCCCAAAAACTCGTCATGATAGGAATAGGGTGGTGTTTCGGGTATGCTTGGTCATTTTGAAGGGTATCAAAAATTTGACTTTTGTTGGTCATTAATTTGAGCAAACTTTCTTTGCTTAGGACAAGCATTGGCTAGGTGTCCACGCCTAGCATTGGGTACACTTGATTTCCCTAGCTCTCAACCTTGGGGTTTTTCATTTTCTTTGCAAGGGGCCTTCCCCAAAAACTCGTCATGATAGGAATAGGGTGGTGTTTCGGGTATGCTTGGTCATTTTGAGGGTATCAAAAATTTGACTTTGTTGGCCATCAATTTGAGCAAACTTTCTTTGCTTAGGACAAGCATTGGCTAGGTGTCCACGCCTAACATTGGGTACACTTGATGTCCCTAGCTCTCAACCTTGGGGTTTTTCATTTTCTTTGCAAGGGGCCTTCCCCAAAAACTCGTCATGATAGGAATAGGGTGGTGTTTCGGGTATGCTTGGTCATTTTGAAGGGTATCAAAAATTTGACTTTTGTTGGTCATTAATTTGAGCAAACTTTCTTTGCTTAGGACAAGCATTGGCTAGGTGTCCACGCCTAGCATTGGGTACACTTGATTTCCCTAGCTCTCAACCTTGGGGTTTTTCATTTTCTTTGCAAGGGGCCTTCCCCAAAAACTCGTCATGATAGGAATAGGGTGGTGTTTCGGGTATGCTTGGTCATTTTGAAGGGTATCAAAAATTTGACTTTTGTTGGCCATCAATTTGAGCAAACTTTCTTTGCTTAGGACAAGCATTGGCTAGGTGTCCACGCCTAGCCAATGGGTACACTTGATGTCCCTAGCTCTCAACCTTGGGGTTTTTCATTTTCTTTGCAAGGGGCCTTCCCCAAAAACTCGTCATGATAGGAATAGGGTGGTGTTTCGGGTATGCTTGGTCATTTTGAAGGGTATCAAAAATTTGACTTTTGTTGGTCATCAATTTGAGCAAACTTTCTTTGCTTAGGACAAGCATTGGCTAGGTGTCCACGCCTAACATTGGGTACACTTGATGTCCCTAGCTCTCAACCTTGGGGTTTTTCATTTTCTTTGCAAGGGGCCTTCCCCAAAAACTCGTCATGATAGGAATAGGGTGGTGTTTCGGGTATACTTGGTCATTTTGAAGGGTATCAAAAATTTGAATTTTGTTGGTCATCAATTTGAGCGAACTTTCTTTGCTTAGGACAAGCATTGGCTAGGTGTCCACGCCTAGCATTGGGTACACTTGATGTCCCTAGCTCTCAACCTTGGGGTTTCTTCTACTAAATTGGCCTTTTCATTTTCTTTGCAAGGGGACTTTCACAAAAACTCATCATGATAGGAATAGGGTGGTGTTTCGGGTATGCTTGGTCATTTTGAAGGGTATCGAAAATTTGACTCTTGTTGGTCATCAATTTGAGCAAACTTTCTTTCCAAGTGACAATTTCATCCTCAAAATTCTTCTTTCTTCTTGATACCTGGCGTAACTTAACCAGAAAACGCTGATGGAGTGGATAGGATGAAGATAAGCCACGACGGAGCCGATCGAATACTACGCTCCGATGGAAACGAAAAGTGATGAACCTTTGGGTATCACAGGCCGAAGGAACCTAATTCAGATATTACACACTGAACTCAGTTGCCAACAATGGAGAACCATTCAGATATGACGCACTGAAAGGAAACTCCGATAGTTCAGATGCTACGCACCGAATAGAGTGTAGGTTTGACGAACCTCTCTGAAACTGAAGATTTAAACTTCAACAATTTTGGATTGATCCAAAGATCATTTACAATCGTTCAGAGTAAGCCTCTTATAGCCCCTGATCATCGGAGGATTACAGATGAGAGAAAACAAAGAAGGAAATAATAAACTAGAAAGGAAAATTCTAGCCGTTGGAGCGTCTGAAAACTAGTCGTTGCTAGGCCACGTGTGCGCGCAATCACCGTGGCCTGATGACGATGTGCGCATTGTTCTAGCGCGGGCTGATAGTGATGCGCTGGTGATGGGTTCGTTTGCTCTCGCCTGGTGGTGCCTTGAACTCGCCAAGCTGAATATGGTGCTCAGCAAACCTCTACGTGTGCTCGCTCTCGGCTGGAGTATTTCTTTGTGCACGTACACTGCTGCTTTTGGTGCACTGCTGTTCGTGTGTTTCTCCTCCTCTTGGTCACGTGCCACCTTCTTTTAGCCAGAAGTGTGAAATTCCTATAAGCATGCACAATAATTCTTTAATTTGTTTGCTCCAACCTTTCTTTAAGCCATGTATTTCTTCATGCTCCCCATTTCTTTAAGCTGTGTGCCCTTCCTTCAAGTCACACTATTCCAAGCTTTAAAAAGATTTTTCCTAAAAAGAAAAATACAAACCAATTAGTAGATAAAAATGATAATGATGAAAATACATACCTGGTGTTTGTGTTTGACGTTTGAGGATAGTAGGCACATCACGAGATCTCTATGTCTATCTCGAGATAGAATAGTGTGTGTTATCATATTGTGAATAACTCGAGCTCTAACGTTCAAATCTCTAGATCTTTGCTTTACGAACCCTGCGATGTTGGAATTGCGATGAATTTCTCTAAGGAACTCTATTCCCTTGGATGATCTTAAAAAATCACAATATCGGAAAGCATGGTAGTAGCTCTCCATCTCACTCTCTTTTCTTGCAAACTCGAGCAATTCATTAATAGTCTCTGAAAGTACATGATACGAACCTCGGATCGAAAGGACCCGGGACCCGACAACAACGCGGAATAATTTAAAGGAACGCCTTTTTGATTCAAGAACAAAGTAAGGAACTAAGACCCAAATCGAATAATTCGATAGAACCCTAATTATCAAAACAGGAGCTTGACCCGAGCCACACTTGTTGGCTGAACCAAAACTATCAAAACAGGAGCTTGACCCAGACCAAACTCGTTGGTAAGAACCAAAGCTATCAAGCGAGATTCTTCAAGCGTGACTTGAAGAAGATCGTTGTTCTTCGCAAAGAACCAAAGAGAAATCCTCTCTAAAAAAAACACTCAATTTTTAATTCAAACTTGTTCTTCTATTAAATCAAATAGTTTGCCATTAAATAGGCTACACATTAAAATTAAATTAAATAATAATAAAAAACGAAAATAAAGATAAAAATAACTAATAAAATTGTGAGATAATGATCCTTGGCATAATCAGATATCATCTCACATTTGAATATGATTTGAATTGATTTGAGTAGATTCTGCTGGATAAGATCTCTCATACGTGATTTGTTTGGATTTGCATGTGCTTTGCATGTGACTTTTTAATTCTTACACGTGCATGTGCATGACACATGTAAATCTTCATGCATCTTTAGCCTTCCTTGTTTCAAAAGATCTTCCAATAATTTTGGGCTTCTTGCTCTTGTCATTGGGCCCGCCGTATCAATAATTGGAACTTTGTTCTTGGGCTTTGACTTGGTCTCAACTTGGATCACATCATAAATCAAGTCATGTGGATCTTTATCTCTTTCCAACCTACGTGAATCTTTATCTCTTTGTACTTTGTGTGGATCTCTACCCTTCTCTCTCCAATCCATTGGGATTTGTGGAGCCCAATTCAGTGCCTTGTGTGTCTTATTTTGCCAAGTTTGTGGGGCCCACTTCCATGATACAAAACTCTTTATTTTTATAGTCTTGTGCTTTTGTTGTGATGGCTCTTTTTCTCGGGTTTCCACGACTAAACCATGTGAAGCTTTGTTAGTTGGACCTCCTTTATCTTCTAATAGATCATGGTCCTTGACAATGAGATTTATCGCTCCTCGGTTCACATCAGTACAACAGTCTCTGTGCCAAGGATGTATGTTTTCAAACATCATGCCTTCCCGGTAGAAGTCAAGTTTGCATAAAACAAGCGAACAATTCGCTCGCAGCTATAGCCCCTCAATCCATACACCCGTGTATGGCGATTCTGTCGAACATCTCCTTGATCTCCAACGACTCTCAACCTTTAAAGTTAACGGTTTTTGAATGAATAACCGATTTTTTTGATATATCCCGCTCAACCTGCTCTTAACACATCTGATTTAAAAATTCAATATAAACATACCCAGTTGGCAGTCATCGCGCTTGAGCCGGAGCACCTTGTGACGACGGTGCCCGGTTTGTAGGATCCCCTTGAGATGATCTTTTTTATGACAACGATGAGCGATTTTGCAGAGCAAGTTCAGTCGGGCCATCTTGTGACGGACCTACTTGTTATGGAACAACCTTTTGTTTAATCGTCAATTTAGGAGTCATTTGAGAGGATTTTGCGATTTCGATTGAATTGAGGATTTGGACGATTTAGGGTTCAGATTTGTGAGATTTTTTTTATGATATTTAAAGGAAACAATTAGGGATAGAGAAATCAACACGGTGGGGACGTGAAATGGTCAGATTTTGGAATGGAATCGTGGGGGATAGAGAGAAAATTGGTTTTTCCAAAAGTGAGGGGCAGAACGGGGGGCCTATTTTTTATATACTGTCGAAGATCCGCCCCCCGTTGTGGGGCAACATCCTCCGTTATCAAAATTAGAACTAAGAATGGGGTCCACTTGCCCGGGATCGGGGCCCCGTTATTAAGCGTAATGTTTAAGAACGGGGAGTCGTTTCACCGCAGTGACCCCCCGTTCTTAAATATTACGCTTGAAAACGAGGCCCCGATCCGGGATAGAGACTCCGTGTTCCTGACCACCATCTAAAATGGGAAGGCACGGAACAGGAGGCTGTTTTGGAGTGGGAACCCCTCTTTCTCGAGAACCTCTGTAATCTAATTTTGAGAACATGGGTTCCCCGCCTCGAAACGACCTTCTGTTCTTAAACATTACACTTGAGAATGAGACCTCAATCTGGGACAGGGACCCCATGTTACCGACCACTAGGGGTGGGCGCAGTCTGATTTCGAGTCAAACCGGAATCGGACCGTCCCTTTTGGGATTTGTATTTCGGTCCCGGAAAGAATCGGTACCGAACCGAAACCAAAACTGGAACTAGACTGAAAATTTCAGTCCGGTTTCAGTTCAATACCGGTTCCTCCCAACATTTTTTATTTTTTTCAATTTCAGTAGCCAGATTATGAAAACCCCATCGTTGGTCGCCCTCGCGAACGCCACTGGCCGCTGCGTTTGGATATCCTACGGCAACGAAAACAGAGTTGAGGTGGTCGAGGTTGAGGTTGGAAGTGGTTCGCCGGTGAACTGTGAAGGTGGAGCGTCGACGAGCGAATCCAAGCAGAGACTCTGTGCGTCGTGCGAACTGCGAAGGGCAGAGGCAGATCTGACTTTTTGCTTGCCTGAATCTCGCTGGATAACCGAATCTCGCAGCATGACTCGCCCGGGGTGTGGTTGAAAGGGGAGTGTCAAGACTGGTCGTCAGAATCGTCGGAGAGTGAAATGTCACGAGTTTCCATAATAGAAAGAGAAGGAAAGGAGAAACGTCGAGGAAATCTCAAGCGAGAAGAGAAAACCATATTTGTGAGTTTTGAGTTTGTTGGAGGGACGAAAGCAAAGATGCGCCTGGGTCTGGGACAGACCAAGATGTAATGTCATCTGTCTCAGTTTCTAGTCTGACAGTTTCCATTGTTGCTAAAAAGGAAAACCCACGAAAGCTACAACATTTTGCAGAACCTGAAAAGGTACTACGCGTTTTGGGGTTTCACGGTATTTTCAGGATTTTTGTTACAGGACCATGGACCAGACCGTGACCCACAAGAAATGTTGTATTTGAACCAGTCCAAAACCGTGAATCATGTAGTACCGACCAAAATCGGATCGAACAACTCAGTCTGGTCCGGGCCCGCGGTCTTGAGCCGGTTCTGTCTACCCCTACCTACCACCATCTAAAATGGGGAGGTAAGAAACGATGGCTGTTTCAGGGTGATGACCCATCTTTTCCCGAGAACTTCTGTAATGGGAGAGATAGGGAGCGGAGGGCCATTCCTAATAGGGGACCCCTCGTTCTCGAGCACCCCTAAAATTGGGGTGCGGTATACGTTGAATGGGAGGTCTCCACCCCACATCGACCCCTCTATTATGTCCAGTGCCACTTAAGCACTGGACAAAACGTGAAGCCGTTCAATTTAAATTGATCTTTCGTTCTCAGAGTAAATTGAAAATAAGGGGTTATCGGCCTCCTACCAGAGTTTGATTTGTTACATTTTAGATAGTTTAAGGTTTTAGTTATTATGATTTTTAGTTTATGAGGTGTTTCAAATTAACCTCATATTTTATTATCAAATCGGTAACTACCCAAAAATTAAATTTATATATTTATTTTAAAACTTAAAAAGAATAAAAAATATTATTTTACAACTGATTTTGAAATTATTAACAAAACAGATTTAATAATCTACATTTACTAATTTAGTCTACTACATTCTGACCCAGTTCACTAAGTTCTTGCAGCCCTGCTCACCGAGTCTAAGCCCAGTCAACGAAGCTCGCCATGAAACCCTGGAATTGTCGTTCTAGTGCACCACCCTGACCATCTAGGCAATGGAGTCATATGCCCTACCAGCTTCCACCGAGTTCTGACCCGCGCGAGAGCTGGACTCGAGGAGCAAAATTTCATTGTCATCCGAGAATTTCATCGTCGACCACGCTCGAAATATTGATCCTTCCTAGAGCGGGAGCTCCTTCGTTGCGACCTACGAACTCGGAATCGGTTCAATGGCGAATTGTGCTGGTGCTGCCTCCTCTTCGTCGAATCTAATGGTATTTCTCATATCCCTCTTTAGCTTTTGTAAGAAGCCCTTCCTTCCATGCTTTTGGATTTTCGAATATCAGGATTTTTAGTTTGTATCTGAATGATCCTTTCTCTTCCCTTCGTTATGATGAAAATCAGATGTAGGTCTTTTTACTTTCTCCTTTTTTTTTGTTCATTTTACGCTTTACTATAAGGTTAGATTTTGAGCAGGTAATACCTGAAGGAGAAGAAGGGGATGATTTCCTGTACAGTGAATCGGGTTGGGTAGAAGCTCGGACTTCATGCGACCACTTGGCTTCACTCTCTACTGATCTCTCTCGCATCCCACCTCCTGATTCAGTCTGCAACATGTGACTATATTTTTTTAGTATACTATTATACTTGGTTCATATTTATTCTAATTTAACCACATAAAGAAAACAATACTGTAAAACCACTCTCTTGTTATCTTGCTTAATTTCTCCATCTGAAATAAACTTTCATTTGGTAGAGTATTAGAAGAACTGAAGAACTGAAGAACTGTACTTCGTTATGATGATAGTTGAAAGAACTGAAGCATCTCCACAAGTCATTTGAACTAACCGCATAAATTAATTTGTCAAAATAATCGTCTCAGCTGACTAAAAGCTCACTTGGGCACACTCATTTCATAATGTCGAATGTAACTGCTTGAGGTTGGAACGCACTTGACCATGCAAGTTGATTTACAAAATTCTGTCAGCTACATTAGTCAAGCTGTTGTGGACGTAGTAAGTTGATTTTCAAAATTAACTTCTGCTCTGTGGCCTCAGTTCGACGTTTGGAGGGGAGAGTTATTCAGTGGTTATTTACACACTTAGTCTTAATTAAATTATTATTGAGAATAGCTTGGGTGCAATTTTCTTTCTAGTCTGTAGCAATCCAATATGAGAAGCCAAAAGTGCTTGATTTTTAAGTTTCTTGTGGTTAGAGACGTCGTATATGTGTTGGCAGTATTGTTTTTTTTACTATTTCTTCCAAGTTTCTACAAGTTCTGAACTTAGATCTTTGTGGTTTTGGACATTTTGGATGTTCTCCCTCGCCTTATTGATCAGATGTGAAGATGACAAGGAGAATTGGCTGTGCCTGTGCTGTGAGAATGTCTTCTGTAGCCGATTCATCAACAAACACATGGCTCAGCATTTTGATCAGACAAATCATTGTGTTGCACTCAGCTACAGGTAAGTTCCTCATTGCTTAGATTTTTGGGAGAAATAATGACATATGAGCTTGTCTTGTTCATGTTGTTTCCCCTTTTGGATGCAGTGATTTGTCGGTTTGGTGTTTCTGTTGTGATGCGTATTTAGATGCCCAAGTAATTCCCCAGCTGCGCCCTATTCATGAAACTTGCTATATACTCAAGTTTGGTCAAGCCCCGCCTCTCAGAACTCTCGATAGTCGACCTTAGGAGCCCTTTGTAGGCGCTGCAAATCTCTCAAAACGAATTCTTGATGGAGCTTGTACTTAGTCTTCGATGTATAGGACTAAAAACTTGGAATTTTTCAAGATTACATCTTTGGCTAGTATAAATATCGCCTTCTGTTAGCAGTAAAGGAGATCAATAGCAGGTATTACCCAACTGCCCCAAAATGCACAAGCTTATTGAGACGCCCAAAATTGCAAAGCATAAAATAATTAAGATTTTATAATCTTTCTGTTATATTATACTGAGTGCAAATCTTTTTGATTAAGTGCGAAAAATTAAAACGAACACCAAAGATTTACGTGGTTCGCCCAGATCTCAAATCAAGGTTTGAGATCGACTACTTCCACGGAGCTCAACCGAGAGATGTATATTATTATCAGTCAAAATACAACCTCACAACAATATTCTTGAAAGCTAAACAATTTCAGAAACAGAAACAAGAATCAGAGAAATACAGCAAGAATTAGTAAACATAACCTCAATCTGTTATGCCCTTGAGAAACGCAGCTCAAGCGTAGATGAAGAACACTCTTCCCTCTATTTTTATCTTACTGCTTCTTCTCCCTTGAAGACCTCAATCACACCGTAACTCAGAAAAGCTATCAACCCTAGATCGCTTTTCTATCCGTCAAAGGCTTCAGCTCTGTTTTTTTCTTCTCTTGATGCTCACGATATATAAAAACCATTCTGTTTATTTACTTGCCTGTTTAATAAACTGCTTCAAGAAAGGCTTCACTGTAATGGGCTGCCTCCAATGAAATTGGGCTTCATATAATAACAATGTAATTGGGCTTCATTTATAACAAACTCCACCTTGAAGTCCAATTATAGATAGAGTAAATTTGACTAACAATAATTTACATCATCTCGATTTCATTGCTCAAATGACTACAAAAAATTATCTAACGTTTAACAAGTCTAAACAATGTTTAAACTTGGAAACCTTGACAATTTTAGTACCCATGTCGGCAGGATTATCCTCCTCTGGAATTTTCAAAATTTTCACTTTACCTGTTGAAATTAAATCTCTAACAAAATGGAATCGAACATCAATATGTTTAGTTCTATCATGATACACAGGATTCTTGCTTAAATGTATGGCACTTTGGTTATCACAATACACAGATGAAATAGAATTTAATAAACCAATTTCATGCAATAAGCCATTCAACCAAACACACTCTTTTAAGCAATCAGCAAGAGCAACATATTCAGCTTCAGTAGTAGATAATGTGACTAAACGTTGAAGCTGTGATTTCCATGAGATACAATTTCCAAATAAAGTAAAGCAATATGAAGTTGTTGATTTTCTAGAATCTCTACTTCCAGCAAAATCAGAATCAACATATCCAACCAGACAATTAGTTTCAGTTGATTTCTTATACACTAAACCTAAATTTATAGTGTTGTTCACATAATTAACAACCCATTTAAGAGCTGTCCAATGATAAGAACCTGGATTAGACATGAATCTGCTTAACAAAGATATAGCATAAGATAAATCAGGCCTAGTACTAATCATAGCATACATCAAAGAACCAATTATATTTGAATAAGGTCTAATTGACATTTTATTCTTTTCAGAACTAGTTTGAGGACATTGTGATGATGTTAAAACAAAGTGATTTGCAAGAGGCATATTCACAGGTTTACAATTACAATTCCCAAACTTAGATACTACCTTTTTCAAATATGTTTTTTGATGCAATTTCAATTGGTTATTAACCCGATCCCTTTCGATTATCATACCTAGAATCTTTCTAGCATGACCAAGATCTTTCATGTCAAATTCAGCATTCAATTTAGATTTCAAATCAATAATTAAACTCATAGACTTACTAATCAGTAACATATCATCCACATATAATAACAAATATAATGGTATATTATCTACAGATTTAAAATAAAAACAAGTATCATACTCACTTCTTTTAAAATTCAAACCTGTTATGAAAGTGTCAAAACGCTTATACCATTGCCGTGGAGATTGTTTAAGTCCATAAAGGGCTTTCTGCAGCAAACACACATGGTTAGGATAATTCAAATCAATAAACCCTTCAGGTTGTTTCATGAATATTTTCTCATCTAACTCACCATATAAGAAAGCAGTAGTTACATCTAATTGTTCTAATTCTAGATCAAATTGAACAACTAAAGATAACATTAATCTTATAGTCTTAAACTTAACTACGGGTGAAAAAATTTCATTGAAATCTATACCCTCTTTTTGAGTAAAACCCTTTGCTACAAGTCTAGCCTTATACTTAAGAGGATCTTCAGGTTTAACTCCTTCTTTAAGCTTGAATAACCATTTGCAGTCAACTAACTTTTGACTCTCGGGTTTTTCAACTAAGGTCCATGTTTTGTTAAGTTTAAGTGACTCCATCTCACTATTCATGGCAGTTTTCCAATTTTGACTTTCTTTTGATTTTATAGCCTCTACATAAGTGTTTGGCTCTACATTCCTAACATGTTGTGCTGCAACAAGAGCCACAAAGACAAGATCAGCATAGGAATATCTAGAAGGTGGTCTAATTTCCCTCTTATTTCTATCCCTGGCAAGTTGATAAGTTTCAAGTTCACTTTGTAAGGATTCTTGAATATTTTCATGTTCATCCTCACTAATTCTAGGGATCTGTTCAGGTTCAGATTCAGGCTCTATAACCTGATTCTGATCAGATTCACTTAATTCCATATTCTGGTTACTCAACCTTAGAGTCTCCACCTCAATGTGAGTCTCAGGTTGTTCATTGTTAATACTTTCCTCCACCTCCACTTGCTTAGGCGTATCAAGTGACTTACAAGGAAATGTAGACTCATCAAAGATGACATCTCTACTAATCAAAATTTTGACACCTCTAGAATCCCTTTCCCACAATCTGTACCCTTTAGTACCCTGTTGTTGTTGATAACCAAGGAACACACACCTTGTTGATCTTGGATCTAACTTTCCTTCTTTTGTGTGTGCATATGCAGCACATCCAAAAACTCTAAGGTGACTTAAATCTGGTTTTCTAGAATTCCACATTTCAATAGGACACTTGAATTCAATAGCACTATTAGGACTCCTATTTACCAAATAGGTGGCAGTACTCAAAGCCTCACCCAAAAACCCTTGGGAAGCTTAGAGGTGAACAATAAACACCTTACTTTCTCAAGCAATGTTCTGTTCATTCTCTCAGCAACACCGTTTTGCTGAGGAGTATGCCTAACTGTTCTATGTCTAAGAATCCCATTAGTTTTGCAAAATGAATCAAATTCATTATTGCAGAACTCTAGACCATTATCAGTTCTTAGTCCCTTAAGTTTCCTTTCAGTTTGGTTTTCCTCTAAAGTTTTCCATTCCTTAAATCTCTCAAAAGCTTCAGCCTTAGATTTTAGCAAATAAGTCCATACCCTTCTTGTAAAGTCATCTACTATAGATAAGAAATATCTATTTCCACCATGTGTAGGGTGATTTTCAGGACCCCACAAGTCAGCGTGTACATAGTCTAATTTATTTTTAGACATATGAACACCCTTTTTAAATTTTAACCTGTGCTGTTTACCTAACACACAAGTTTCACAAAAACTAAGGTTAGAAATTTTATCATTTCCAAGTAGGCCTTCTTTATAAAGAAGATCTAACCCTTTTTGACTCATGTGCCCTAATCTAAGATGTCATTTTTCAGTAACATTTGTTACCGAGTCGGTCACAACATTATTTGAGGAAGAAATATAATGAGAACCATTTAAAACATATAGACCAGATTGTTTAAAACCAGAAAGAACCAATTTCTCACCTTTATAAACCTGCAAGTTAGAATCAAAAGCTTTAAACCAACACCCAAGTTCATCAAGTGTTCCAAGAGAGATCAGATTTCTCTTTAATTCAGGAATATACCTAACATTTGTTAGTTTTATTCTTTTATCATCATTCATTAATAAGTATACAGTACCTATGCCTTTAACAGAACAAGATTCATTATTACTCATATACACTATTTCACCTTCAGAATGTAATTCAGAAAAACATAGTTTATTAGGAGACATATGAAAAGAGCAACCAGAATCTAATATCCATTTATCCACATTTAAATTTTCAGAAACATTTAAGACTTCACAGATAACATCACAAGAACCAGAAGCAACATTAGTTTCCATTTCATGCTTTTTCTGTTCATTTTTCCATTTATAGCAATTTTTCTTTACATGACCAGCTTTACCACAATGAAAACAATTTCTTGTTTCAATTTTGTTTTCTGATTTAGGCTTGTTCATCTGAGTCTTTCCTTTTACTTTCTTTTTCTGGTTGTTAACCTTAACATTGTTTCCATTTACAAATAGACTATTTCCATTTTTCTTATTCTTAATTTCCAATTCTCTAGCCTTTAAAGCAGAGATGATTAAGTCCATTTTCGGAATAGTACCAGTATACTTAAGTGTGTCTTTAACAACATTATAGGATCCAGGCAGAGAGTTCAATAGAATCATAGCAAGACTACTATCATCTAAACTTTGATCAGTTCCTTTCAATAACAAAGTCATTCTTAAAAAATCATCAAGATTATCGTCTAGACATTTATTCACATCCATCTTATATGCAAATAAAGCACCCTTAAGATATACAAGATTAGGAGCTGACTGTATAACATATAAAGTTTCGAGTTTACCTCATATATCTAGTGGTGTTCCCTCACCATCTACCTTCCGAAGCACACTGTCGGACAGGCTAAGTACAATTAAATTGTATGCTTCCTCATCGATCTCTGATTTCCTTTTTATTTGGTCATCTGACCATTTTTTGGTATCCTTTTCAAGTGCGATGAGAACCTTGTTATGACTTAACAGGGCTCTCATCTTCTTTTTCCACGAACCAAAATCTATCTTCCCATCATATGGGATGATTTCAATTCTAGAACTCATATTACAGATGCAATATATATATCAACTAAGTTCTTTAAAAAACTTTTTAGATCACCAAGAAAAATAAAGGACCAGCAAGGCAAGAAGTTCTTGACTCAAAACAGAAACCAGAAAAATTGTATTACATTGACTGTGTAAACAAAACTTTTTAACAAAAACTTTGGTTCACTGTACTCTGTGCTTAGACCAGCAGATCTGAAGCACACGAGATAGCTCGTAATTGTTAAACCCTAGAAAACACGATTGGATTTACAATTTTCGTACAAAACCCTAAAATGCACTATCAAGAAAATCGAAATTAGGCTCTGATACCACTGTTATATTATACTGAGTGCAAATCTTTTTGATTAAGTGCGAAAAATTAAAACGAACACCAAAGATTTACGTGGTTCGCCCAGATCTCAAACCAAGGTTTGAGATCGACTACTTCCACGGAGCTCAACCGAGAGATGTATATTATTATCAGTCAAAATACAACCTCAAAACAATATTCTTGAAAGCTAAACAATTTCAGAAGCAGAAACAAGAATCAGAGAAATACAGCAAGAATTAGTAAACATAACCTCAATCTGTTATGCCCTTGAGAAACGCAGCTCAAGCGTAGATGAAGAACACTCTTCCCTCTATTTTTATCTTACTGCTTCTTCTCCCTTGAAGACCTCAATCACACCGTAACTCAGAAAAGCTATCAACCCTAGATCGCTTTTCTATCCGTCAAAGGCTTCAGCTCTGTTTTTTTCTTCTCTTGATGCTCACGATATATAAAAACCATTCTGTTTATTTACTTGCCTGTTTAATAAACTGCTTCAAGAAAGGCTTCACTGTAATGGGCTGCCTCCAATGAAATTGGGCTTCATATAATAACAATGTAATTGGGCTTCATTTATAACACTTTCCAATAGAATAGCATAAAGCAATATGACATTTACATGCTATTCATTTATTAATAAAATAGATAGTTTATTAAACAAGCAAAAGTATCATATCAGTGTTCACTTGACATTGCTCCTCTTTAGATGGTTCGACGAAACATCGAATAACAGTAAAACAACGTCAGATCCACTGGCTGACATTATACCAAACAAAAATTGTTTTGAATTTGGCACTGTTATTAAACAAATAGGTCTCATTTGGGTATACCATTGTTAAGCCTAGAAAGCTGCAGGATGGGTTTGAAGGAGAGCCTGAAATGGACATTGTTAAGCTGGAAATGGCTTACCCTGGAATAAATGTAATGTGTGCACCAGAAATGAGGTCGACACAAACATGTAAACGAGTAAAGATATGGGAAAGAGTTAGTACTATTATCTTTAACCATTACAGACAGCTTGGGAAAAAGGCACAGATTTAGGCACCCAAACATTTAACTGCTGCTTCAGAGTTTGTTTCAAAGACTTGTCCAGTTAGAACCTATGCTTAGTCAAGATATAATAGTTTGCCATGGGTATCATCAAGTTGACGAGCTTGGAGAAGACGGGCCAGCTTTCTCTAGGCTTGCCATGTATGTCATGTAAATGGTCCACAAATATGAAAATGAATTGCTCACTAATGGCTGCGATGGAAACATAAAAACAAAATTATACATTAATACCGATAAGTTGGATGTTGAGTGGGAGAAAAGTTTTCAAAGATCAACCAATTTGGTCCATTTGGATCTTTCAGAATGAGAAGAAAAGTAGAGAGAAGAGAAATTTGCAAATACTCATACCTGCAAATGAACAGGGAAGAATCTAAATGTGATAAAATCGCATATTGGCCAGTACATTACTCCATTTATCAGCGTAGGAAGTACGTCTCTCTTCAGCCGGGCAACAATTTCAGCACCATTTTCACCTAATCACAATCACAGAAATCACTTGTCTCAATATCTCAAGTGCACAAATTAGGCATTCATTGTGTGTACACAACATAACAGCTTGCATTCACAGATATATTGACAAGTAAATATAGAATTATTGATTGAAACATCAAGTCAAATGTTTCTACTGACAGTTCCATGCAATGATTCTTGTCGTCCAAAATTTGAAATGTAAAACTGCATACTATTATCTATTCTCGCATAAACTAAGAATCAATCTGTTTACCATATATCAGGTCACTGAGGAACTATTTAGTGTTTTAGAAATGCATTTTATCTTCCAAAGAATGAAATATACACCACACTGTAAACCAGTAAGAATTTTACAAAAGATCAAGAGTTTCATACAAATAGAAAGAATGACTAACCTAGATGCTGCTCGAATCTTTTTACTTATTCACATTTGGTCTATGTGCCAAACAGTAGCATTTTGATTTCTTTTACACCCACTACTTCAATTTAGTCAAACCCATTGGAGAAACAAACTAGACAAAGGTACTTATGACAACAAGATGAATGACTTAAAGCAAAAGTTATTGTTAAAGATAGGTCCACACCTTGAACAAATGCATTAGAGGAAAAGAAAACAGAAGTCATCACAGGTCCATAAAGTGTCTGACCCATGACCATCTTCTTGAATGTAGAGAATAGGTCTTTTTTCGGACAGAGTCGAGACATCAAATTGAACCAAAAATGAAGCGACGGTCCTAAAATCAGCATTCCATATCCTGCCATCCGCAATGTCCTCATGAGATCATAAGGTTCTATAGATGGTAGTACAAATGTCTGAAGAAAATTTAATGACCATAACGAAAATAAGTAAATACGTAATACACACAGAAAAACAAAAGAAAAACTACAGGCAACTCATACACATGTATGAAACTCATACACATGTATGAAACTCATACACAGAACTTTTGCTGCAAATGTCTACAAAGCAGCAATTACAAAGCGACAAATGCAAAGAACTTGAACGAATATAAAATTGTATCTATTTTTTCAACAAAAAAGTATAAGATATCCATAAGTTCTCCCATTGGTTTAATATTCTGAGTTTTACAGACAAATATTGACAGAAATGTATAAAAAGACTTCCACGTTAAGCAATGAAATCATTCTAACAAAGAAAAAAGCCAACAGCATCAACCAACCACAAGAAATTGAAACTAAGGAAGTCCAAATCATCAGAAAGAAAAGTGATAGAAAAAGCTTTAAATCACCATTTCCTTTGAAAGGTAACATTTAATCAAATCAACATTCGTCTCTCCAGAGACAAGTGCGTCAATAAAAAACTGTTCCCAAATAAAAAAATCCTCAAAAGGTTGATAATCTTAATAAATGGTGCGAGCAAGCTGACGCGTACATCTAGTCCAGTTGTAAAAGAATCAACCATTTTATGTAACAACAATTTCCACCTAATAACCACAATTTCAAGGAGGCGATAGATGATCAATGAATTTACGGGAAAAAAAACAAGTAGTTTAAAGCTCGTTTTATCTTTTCCATTTCTCTCAAGTTTCTTAGAAACAAAACAAAAACACAAGGAACTAAGTAACACGTAAAAACAAGGACAAACTAAAAGAAAAAGAAAAAAAAACCAGTAGTATCGTCAATGACCACCTGAGTTGACAAATCCGCGGCGGTGTAAATAAGAGCAGAAGTGACGCTCTTGGTCAGAATAGGGTGTCCTTTGACCATTCCCAAATACCACCCAACGAACCCAGCCTCCGACACCGACGAGGAAGAAGAAGAAGCAGAGGAAAAAAACGAAGTAGAAATCTCACACTCCTTGGTTTTCCTTCCGAGACCAGGAAGACGAGAGTAGGGTCTAGAAGTTCGTGGTCGGTTCTTGAAAATCGACGCGGCTCTGAAAATCGCAGTGTGTCTGAAACCGGAAGGTCGATGAGAATACAAAAGACGATTAATGGTGAAACATCTCGTCAAAGAGCCAGACATAGTGGAGCAGTGAATGGAGAAGGGTAGGGTTTCAGGGATGGAAGAGGAAGGGTCTTCGTTAGAGGATGAAAAATGGAAAGGGAAGAGGGAGAGGGAGAGCAGAAATGGTTGTCCGGAGGACGCAGGCTCTGATTTGGTGGGAAATGAGGTTTTTATTTTGGAATTTTCTTTTTATTTTATTAAAATAGATGTCAATTTTGGGTTTTCTTCTTCAACTTTCTCGACTGTGTTTTTGATCTCTACTCGCTCTCTCTCTCTCTCTCAGGACTCTCTTGCTTGATTATTTTCCGTATAAAATGTCAATTTTGAATTACTTAAAATTAGAAAAATAAATCCAATTTTTCGAAATAATACTTATTTGTAATTCATTAAAGCTACTTTTAATTGAGTACATTAAGACCTTAAATATTGCCATTTCTAATTATTTAAACAAATTAAAATTTAAAAAAATATGATTGGGTGGAAAGCGAGTACAAAAAATGAAGCATCGCAGGTGTTGTGGATGAAGGCCGGCCCCAATACAAAAAGAGTAGGATTTCCAGCGAGTTGGACAGGGGCAGTCCTTTTCCGACACGTGTATCGTGAGAGTACAGGTTGATTGTATACTTTCCCTTCTTCTACAGCGTTCTTCGCTGCCACGTTTGGTTGGACTTCTAGAAAGTTCTCCGTGTCAATTTATTGACCTACCATGCACGTTCCCAATTTTTAAATTAAGTATTAGATGATGATTTTGCAACAATTAATTCATTGTAACAGTTTCTTCTTCTATATTTCTTTAATCAAAGATCAAATAAAACACTGAACTATGAAGTACTTTTCAATTCTAATACAAATTTTTTTTTTTTCATCAATTCAAACGTCAAACTGTGCACTTGTAGCAAATTGAATCAGCCTAAAAATACCTCAAAAAATGAAATCTCTAATTTAACGTTCTATTTATCCCAAAAAATCAAACCAATCTAATCCTCAAAGGTAACTGCAATGCCCTTCCAATCCTCAATTGATTGATACTTTGAAAAATTGATTGACACTTTGAAAAGTAATTTATCAATAGAACAATTATTTATAACGAAGAACATTTAAGTTTTATCCTATCAATGAAAAAACTTCATGTTTTTCTTTCATTTCATTTATCAAAGTAAATTTTTCAGTATATTGGAAATGATTTACCACGGGGAGCAGTAGTGATGACCGCAGAAATAACGAGTGTATTGGTTCAAAAAATTTAATTCAACACGTTCGGTGGGAACTCCATTTGTTTGGTCATGGGGATTGCAGTACTCAAAGTTATCGATAAAAAGAAGTGTCAGGTTCACTGTGCACAAGTTAGTTCTCACTTGATAGAGAGATTCAAATCTCTTCAACAAATACATGAAAGATCAATTGTTCGGGACCAAATAAATAGCTGTCCTATTTTGGACTGGTTCGATTTCTTGGAATAAATTGAACGTTAAATTAGAGATTTTATTTTCTGGAATATTTTCATACTGGTTCGATTTGCTAACAGTGTATAGTTTGATTTTTGAATTGACGAAAAAAATTATTCGGTGTTTGCATTTTAAAAAACCTCAGTGTTTAATGTTTGAATTGACAAAAAAAAATGGTGTTTGAATTAGAAAAACCACATAGTTCATTGTTCAAATTGACGAAAAGAATTATTTGGTTTTTTATTTGGAAAAATCTCATAATTCGATATTCGAATTGACGAAAAAAATTGTTAAGAGTTTGAATTAAAAAACACCCCATAGTTCAGTGTTATATTTGATCTTTATTTTTTTATTTTTAATAATTTGAACAAAATAATATATATATTTTTCTTTTTATCTTTTAAAGTTTAAAAGAAATAAATAACTAAATTTATTGATTTTTCTCTATTCGATTTTGGTTTGGGTCTTCTTGGTCTTGGTTTACGATCGGTTTTAGTTGGTTTGGGTTCAATTTTAGTCGGTTCGATTCTGAAAAAAATTTTAAACCAGAACTGAACTGATCCTGTTTTGTAAGTGAACTTCTTTGTTTGAATTTTTCCAATTTATGCTTGGCTTGAGTCATTTTAGTGTTTAGTCCATTTAAGTTCATTTTGGACAAGTTTTAGATGTTTTGGTTCAAATTTTTTTGTAATTTAAAAAAAATATATATATATATATATATACATAAATATATCATATCAGTTCAATTGGTTCATTTTCCACCGTTGTTTAGAAACAAACTAAGAACCCAATAGAGAATTTTTTCAATTTTACTTGGTAATTTCTAAAATAGGTTTTTCAAAAATCAAAATTGAAACGAACATAACGTTAATCATCGTCTTGGTTTGGTATCATTTGATTCCACCCAAATTGGTTTCACCTAGAGATGTTAAACGGGTGGATTGGCTCGCCAGTTCGCTCGCAAGCTTGACCCGCTACAGTAACGAACAGGTTTGGCTCGAGCCACACAGACGGACTAAGTCGAGCTCGGCCATCCGAGCTCGCGAGCTCGTCGATGACCGGGTCAACGAGCCTGTCGGGGCCCTGTCGTCTTGAGGCATCTCTGACGCCCGACAATCGGCCATCTCTGATGACTCGGTCTGTCGGTCAAGCCCAGCCGATTGATCGCCCAATTGTGAGGTGGCAGGTGTTGAGCGATGGCACCAGAGAAGGTACCGATTGGTTGGCTGGATGCGCTAACCGATCAGCCTGATCGAGTGCGTTGCGCGCAGGGCGCGTGATGTGCTTCGAAGCCTAGTGGCCAGCTCAGTTCTCTCTCCGACTCCGACGCTCGACAACAAACAGGAGGCCCCGTCTCCTTTCCTGCCATCTGCCAGAGGGCACAGCTGCACAGGGCAGTCAAGCAATGGTCTGATGACCGTTGCTGAGAAGCCTGAGATTCTCAGGCTGAAATTCTCAAAAACGGTAACAATATCGTTGCTCTGAGAGCTGCAAGCAATCTCAGGCGCTAAGATTCTCAGCAATGGTCATGTGACCATTGGAGCTTCAGAGCATCTCTTCAGAAATCACTCTCGGCCTCTCTGGCTCTCTCTTCTCCTTCTCTCAATTTTTTCTATAAATTCTTTCGCCTCCCTTCATTTTGTTTCACCCTAATCTCTATCAATTTCACTCATTTCTCTCCATCAATTTGCTCTCAATTTATTTGGTGCTCTCAATTCATTCTTCAATTTGGTTCAAGAAGGTAAAATTTAGTTTATTTTTTTTACATATATTTACATAATTTTTAATTATATTTATAGTTATATTAAAATTTTGTTACATTAATTTTTTTTTAGGTTTCGTATAAGTGAGTTGATCAATGCACACCACCTACGAGCTTTTGTTGGACATTGGTTTGTGGTATCATTTTCTTATTTAAAATTTATTTTACAAATTTATTTTTAGTTATGGATCCACGTGATTATAATATTAATGATGATATTGAAGAAATTAGGGAAATAAATCCAGCATTTTCAAGATGACAATTATCTGCACAAGCATCAACATCCACTTCATCACCTCAAAAAAAAAAAACAAAACGTCTGAAGTATGGAAACATTTTGCAATGAAAGATATTAAAATTGGTGAAAAAGTAGAATATAGAGCTTAATGTAAATATTGTATTAAAAATTATGCATATGTTTCCGATAGTCCAACTACCTCACTAAATAGGTATTATCAAAAGTGCCACTTAAACGAGCAAGTTAGAGACCCTACACAAAGATTATTAAATGCTAGTGTTAGTGACACTTTTTTGTATTTACAAAATAAAATGAGAGAACGAATAGCAAAACTTGTAGCACAATGTGAGTTGCCTTTAGTGTTCACCGATAGTGTTGAATTTGAAAATTTTATGAAAGAATATACTACTCTTAATTTTAAACGTGTTCCTAGAAGTACAACTAGAATTGATATTATTAACATATTTAATAATATGAAAAATGAACTAATTTCATTTTTTTCAAGTGCCCCTTTAATGTCTATTTGTATCACGTCTGATTTATGGAGTGTACGTAATTCTATAGGCTATATAGTTGTAACTTCTTATTTTATTGATGACTCTTGGCAATTAAATAAAAGAATTTTAGGATTTCGTAATTGTGAATATCCCCACACTGGTATTACAATTTATAGATATATTGTTACGATATTGTAAGAATATTCCATTATAGATATAGAATATTTAGCATAACACTTGATAATGCTAGTGTTAACGATGCAGCTATTTCTCATTTTAAAAATTATTTTCAAATAGATATTACTCACTATTTTCTTTTCTATATGAGATGTGTTTGTCATATTTTAAATTTAGTTATTAAAGATGGTATGACATTTATTTCGCCTCATATTGAATCAATTAGATCCGTAATTTTTTATATAATTGGATCTAATTCGAGGTAACAAGAATATAGAGATTTTTGTAAAGCTGTCCAACTTAAACCACGAAAATTAAAAACAGATGTAGATAATAGGTTGAGTTCTACTTATTTAATGTTGAAAAATGCTATGCCATATTGACAAGTTATCTGTGCTTTTATTAGTGAGAAAACACAAAATATTAATCTTGATAAATCTAGTTGCGAAGTAGCTAATATATTTCTTGATTTTTTAAAACTATTTTATGATGCTACAAATGAATGTTCGAGAATTTATTATCTCACTTCTCATTTTGTTCTCCTAATTTTTATAAACTTAATAGGTAATTTTGCACAATATCGACATATAGATGAATTTAGAGATATACTCAATAAAATGGAAACAAAATTTAAAAAATATTGGTTTAGCATTCCTCCTATTTTTTGTTATGCATGTATAATGGATCCTATATATAAGTTAAGAAGAGTATATCTTATTGTTAATAAAATTTCTAATAATTTACAAACTCCTTCTTTATTTTCTATGGATCAAATAACACATGAAATTATTAGTTTATATTCTTCTTATGAATTTAAATATTCTAATGTTAGTGATTCACGTGTTTCTTCATATGTTAGCTCAAGTAGTGGTGGTAGAAATATTGTAGGTTCACAATTTGGTATTCATGATATTTGGAACCATTTAGATACGGATGCTTACTCTAGTTCTATGCAAAATGAGCTAGAAATTTATTTTGACACTCGATATCAATTTTCTCACAAAGAAAATTTTGATATTTTAAATTAGTGAAAAATATTTTTCGCCACATATCATATTCTGTCTATAATGGCACGTGATCTACTAATACCTCCGGTCTCTACCGTAGCATCGGAGTCTGCTTTTAGTGCAAGTCGACATGTGTACGATGAACGCCGAGAACGACTTGCACCCGATCTCGTGGAGGCACTCATTTGCATGAAGGATTAGAATGATGCCATTACGAGAAACCAACAACGAGAGGACAAAATCCTCGAAGACTGTAAAAATTTGGACGTTGAAGATTAGCATTGTAATTTAAATTTTGAAGTATTTTTTCATTTTGTAATTTTTTTTGACATTTTGCACATGATTGACAATTAAATAGGTGTAACGCCTCGAATTAATAACCCGGTTTGTTAATTACATACTCTGACTGTATTAAGAAAATTCTAGGGAAAACTTAAAATTTTCACTCTACGGCTAAAATTTGGAATTTATTTAAAAATATCGAAAACTTGCAGCGGAAAAATATTTGTGTAAAACAAGGTTAAAACAAATCACTAAAACAATATTTATATAACAATTAAATGATAGAAATAATCAGCCAAATAAAAGAGGACATAAAGGTTTTAAATATTTAAATGTCTTAAAATTTCAAAACACGTCCTCCGCCAAATAATCCCAGCGGTAGAAGCAGAAACAAAATGCTTCTTCCGCTAAACAGTGTCAGCGGTAGAAGCAGAAACAGAATGCTTCTTTCGCTACCGACATCCACCGCTCACACCTACGTGAACGACATCTGCCTTTCGACATCTGTCGAATGACACGTCGGCTACTCACATTTACCGCTCAACAGTAACACCCAGCATCCACCGATAGGCAACATCTACCGATAGACAACATCTACCGATAGACAACATCTACCGGTGAACAGTAACACTCAACATCCACCGATAGACAATATCTACCGATCGACAACATCTACCAATAGACAACATCTACCGGTGAACAGTAACACTCAACATCCACCGATAGACAACATCTACCGGTGAACAGTAACACTCAACATCCACCGATACACAACATCTACCGATAGACAACATCTACCGATAGACAACGTCTATCGGTGAACAGTAACACTCAACATCCACCGATAGACAATATCTACGATAGACAACAGAACAGCGTATCAACCATTTACACCCTAAACAAAGAACAACTCCGACTGCGTAAAAGAACTTGTAAATTTTACTGAAAATCATTCAAAATACCTTAAAACCACAACTTTCTAAAAAACCAGAATAGTAAGCTACAAATAAACCAATCGTGTTTTCATAGTCAGGATAATCTCAAAACATGTCAAAACATTGAAACTACTACTGTCATTAAAATCTTCAGCACATTTCAACAACACACTCGTCCACTAAGATTTCACATACTGACATTTGTTAAACCGCCTCATCAGGGCACCAAACCGTGGTATAGGTGTGCTCCATCAACTGCTCCTAGACTTCTGTAAACTCAGAGAATTCACCTTCAATTACTTAGCACCTACATAAAAAAATTTATCTATTAGCCTAATGCTAAATAAGTAGAGCAAATATAAATGAAATACTAAATTCATAAATCCTAATTATGCAGTTTCTACTTTCACATCTCAGTTGCATTTGTGTTCGTTTCTCTGATCTGATCATTTTGTTCGATGGGAAGTGGATCAGTTTTTCCCAAAGTCATAACATCCTCTTCTCGATTAAGGGGCAGATTAGTTGTAACACCCGACTTTATTTAAGAATTTAAAATAACAGATAAATCTATTAGGTATAATCGATGAATGAAACTTTAGTATAATGTAGGTTAGGTTGAAGAATGAGTAAGTAAGGGCATAAGGGTAACTGGCAAATTTGAAAGTGGATAATGTATTTAAGGCAAGAGGTTTAGGGTAGCCGCCACCATTACTCATTTTCTTTCCCTTTCGGTCTTCAGCTCGATCGGCAGAAATCTCTAGGCGATTCTCCTTCAACCTAGGTAAGCCCTCATTGTTTTCTTGCGATTTTAGTAGTTAGATAACTGAGGGGGTACAATGTGAGAAGTTTCGAGGAATGCTGTGATTTAGAGTAGGTTCGGGCTGTGTGACTAATGAGAATACCCGAGTTGTGGGGTTTCAAATTTGGTTTCCTCAAACTCCTGTAATGATTCTGTGAAGTTTAATAAAAGTTTGATATATGTACTATTATGATTTTAGGTGAGCGAGCTTCGAAAGTAGCATTTAGCCGAGCGACTTCCAGGGAGCCAGGTAAGTAGAGTTTGTTTGTGCCTTCGGGCCAACATCACAAAACAGTAGGGTTTATGTATGTTTGTATGTTTAATTCCAGTTGTCATGCATCATGTTTTGAAAGACTACGAAAATGTATTTTCATGGTGAGTGTGAGCAGGATGATCAGAACAACTGTTAAGGGGGATTAATCCGCCCCTTAACTGAGAACAGAGGATTGAGGTTTTGGGAAAAGTGATCCACCTCCCAATCCTACAGGGGGATCAGACCAGCTAACTGTTAAGGGAACTAATCTGCCCCTTAATTGAGATCAGAGGATGTATGCTTTGGGGGATGACTGATCCACTCTCCCATCGTACAGAGGGATCAACAGAGCACGATTATGAATACAACAGAGAGGAGAAAGTAGAAACAGTATGTCTAGGAGATTTATGTTTCAGTAATCCATTTCATTCATGCTTTACTTGCTTAGCATTAGGCTAATAGATGAGTTTTGTGATGTAGGTGAAGAAGTTACTGAAGGTATGTTTACCGACCAACATGAGGACTAGGCTGGTTGGAGGAGCATTTTCAGGCATCAGTTTGGTCATCTGTTGAGGCGGTTTAATTCATGGCTGCAGGTGTTGAGTTGAGAGTGACTAGTTCAGTATAGATGTTTTTCTAAAAATTTTATGACAGTAGTGGTCTCAAGTTTTGAATCATTTTAGAATCTTCTGATATTGGTATTCTTTGGATTTTGAAAACATTGTTTTTACTGAATTTTGAGTAATGCAATGTTAAGTCGTTTTTGAATGATTTCAGTAGAGTAAGTAAATCCTTTTCTGTAGTTGGAGTAGTGTTTTATAACGAGGAGTTGGTGAGATGTCGTTTTGTTCTCTATCGGTAGATGATGTCTATCGGTAGATGTTGAGTCAAGGTTGAGTTGTCTATCGGAAGATGTTGTGTAGTTTTTTTTTGTCGTCTAGCGATCGGCAGATGTAGTGTGTATTTTAATTCTGTCGGAAGGAGTCGTATTGTTGTTATCGGTAGATGTCGCGTGTTTCGGCTATCGAAGATGGAAATCTATGTTGACTTCATCGGCAGATGAAGTTATGTTGACTTCATCGGCAGATGAAGTTGTGTATGAAGTTATGTTGACTTCATCGGCAGATGAAGTTATGTTGACTTCATCGGCAGATGAAGTTGTGTATGAAGTTATGTTGACTTCATCGGCAGATGAAGTTGTGTATGAAGTTATGTTGACTTCATCGGCAGATGAAGTTATGTTGACTACATCGGCAGATGGTGTTGCGTCGACGTTATCGGCAGATGGTATCGCGTTGTTTGTACACGTCATCGGTAGAAGCCTTTTGTTTTCTTTTTCTGCTTCTTCCGTTGGCCTTGCTCATCGGCAGATACGTTAGACTTCCGCGATTTTTCCTAGTATTCCACAGTTTTAAACTTTAATTCCAAACTGCCGATTATCTCTTAACATTTCAAACCATGATTTATAGTTTTGATTTACTACATTGTTGTTTAGAATTATTTCCGCTGCAGGTTTTAAATATTTTGAAATTTTAGAAAAAGTCAAATTTTGGCTGTCGAGTGAAATTTTAAATTTAGCATCAAGACGTCATGGTTCGGTTCAGCGTTATGAGTAGCAAACCGGGTTCAGATAACTCGGGGCGTTACAAGTTGGTATCAGAGCCATTTGGTTAAACCGTTCAAGGAATTACTCAACAGTGCCGATCGTTGCATGGAAGTACTCCCACAACTGTAAGTGTTTGTGTTAGTTTAATTATTAGATATTTATGAGAATAGTTAACCTTTTACAGGAATATAGTAAAATGTCTAGGCGACCAGGTAGACCGAGAGTACAGAGGGAGACACCAAACCCGGAAAGTACTGAGAATTCTGGTGTGATCAGGCAGCTGACAGACTTGGTACGTCAGCAATCTGATATGATGCGCCAGCAGTCCGATCAGTTGGGACTGCTACTGAACCGAGAGGTACAAGGGAGTGCCAACTCGGGTTCCAACAATGAACAGGCAGGAGAGAGGTTTAGGAGGTTGCGACCACCCACTTTTGATGGAAAGTCAGCTAATCCAATTGTGGCCGAGGAATGGTTGAAAAAGATAGAAAGCATGTTTAGGTGTGCAAATGTGGGAGAAGGAGAAAAGGTCATTTTGGCAACCTTCCACTTTGCCGGTGATGCTCAACTTTGGTGGGAAACGATGGAGACCACCCATGATGTTCTTACGATGACTTGGACGCAATTTAAGGAGATTTTCTATGAGAAGTATTTTAACAGTACTGTACAGACCACAAAGAAGTTGGAGTTCATGAACTTGAAACAGACAGGGACCGTAGCTGATTACAGCAGACAGTTTGAATCCCTATCAAGGTTTGCTGGACACCTCGCACGCAGAGATAAGGATAAAGTGTTCCAATTTGTGCATGGGCTGAAACCTGAGATTTATAGAGGAGTCAAGTTCTCGGGTATAAAAGGATTGTCCTACAGTGAAGTAGTGTCCACGGCATTAGAAGTGGAAGAGGCAGAGATGAAGTGTGCTGGGTTTAGTGCGGCTCCACGAAAGTTCACCCAGCCACACCATCACAGGGGAACGAAGAGGCCTGGTGAGGGCCAGGGCAGTCAAGGAAAGGAGAAGAAGACACCAGATACCAAGAAGTTCCCCCAATGCCCAAAGTGTTCAAGGTTTCACCCGGGAGAGTGTAGAATTAGCGCGGGGAAATGTTTCAACTGTGAGGAGACCGGGCATCTGCTTAAGGATTGCCCAAAGCCCAGAGTCCTTCGCTGTTATAATTGTAATAAAGTTGGCCACATGAGTAGGGATTGTCCAGCTCTGAAGAATGGCCCGGTGAATGTTAAGCCAAGAATATTCTCCATGGTAGAATCGGGTGATGAAGATCAGCCTGCTGTTGTGTCAGGTACCATACTAGTCAATTTTATGTCTGCTTTTACTTTAATAGATTCAGCTGCAACACATTCCTTCATAGCGTCTGCATTTGCTGATAAATTAGACGTTGAGCCTTCACTTTCTGAGCATATGTTTAATGTTGCTTTACCTTCTGGCGAACGCATGCGCTCTAGTCGTATGCTGCTTAATAGTGTAGTGACAGTAGAAGGTAAGAACCTACCTGCTGATCTCATTATTTTAGAGATCATGGGATTTGATGTAATCTTAGGAATGGATTGGTTGTTTAAGCACTATGCTACAATAGATTGTAGAACTGGCTTAGTTAGTTTTCAACCCCCTGGTGGTTTAAGACACACTTTCCAAGCCTCGAAGAAAGATAAGAGGATGTCTGTTTTAGCCGCTTTTAGTGCTAGATCTTCCTTATGCTGTGAGTATTCATGCTTTCTGGCCAGTGTTTTGGACACAAAACTGGTGGGAGAATTGAGCCTCCAAGATGATCTGGTAGCTCAAGATTTCCCTAAAGTTTTCCTTGATGACCTGCCGGGTTTACCACCTGATAGGGAGATTGAATTTGTAGTAGATGTTTATCCTGGTGCGGAACCTGTATCCAAGAATCCATACCGATTAGCGCCAGCAGAACTCAAGTAGTTAAAGAAACAGTTAGAGGAACTGATGGAAAAAGGGTTCATACGACCGAGTTATTCGCCGTGGGGTGCACCAGTTCTCTTTGTTAAGAAAAAGGATGGATCAATGCGCATGTGCATTGACTACCGAGAATTAAATAAGTTAACCATCAAGAATAAGTACCCATTACCTAGGATCGATGATTTGTTTGACCAACTTCAAGGTGCACGAGTTTTCTCTAAGATTGACTTAAGATCGGGGTACTACCAATTAAAGGTTAAATCTGAGGATATACCAAAGACTGCCTTTCGTACGAGATATGGACATTACAAATTTTTGGTTATGTCCTTTGGTTTGACAAATGCACCAGCAGCCTTTATGGATCTTATGAATAGAGTGTTTCACGAGTTTTTAGATAAGTTTGTCATTGTATTCATTGATGATATCTTGATTTATTCATGAAATAAGGATGACCATGTAAGGCATTTAACCTTAGTACTAGAAACATTGAAACGGCATCAGCTTTTCGCCAAGTTTTCCAAGTGTGAATTTTGGTTGGACAGAATTCACTTTTTGGGTCATGTGATCTCGGGTGACGGAATATCCGTTGATCCAGCCAAGGTTCAAGCAGTCAAGGACTGGCCTCAACCAAAGAATGCTTCTGATATTAGGAGTTTTCTCGGGTTAGCAGGGTATTACAGTAAGTTTATTGAAGGATTCTCAAAGGTTGCAACACCCCTCACTCGTTTAACTAGGAAGAACATAAAGTATGCATGGACTGAGGAGTGTGAGTTCAGTTTCCAAACCTTAAAGCAGAAATTGACTAATGCACCAATACTAACCCTTCCTGTCGAAAATGGTAAGTTTAGTATTTATTGCGATGCTTCCAAAGTTGGACTTGGTTGTGTTTTGATGCAAGATGGTAAGGTCATAGCTTATGCTTCTAGGCAATTAAAGGTGCATGAGAAGAATTATCCTACGCATGACTTAGAATTAGCTGCGGTGGTTTTTGCATTAAAAATTTGGAGACATTACTTGTTTGGGCAGGCCTGTGAAATATTTTCAGATCATAAGAGTCTGAAGTATATTTTCACACAAAAGGAATTAAACATGAGACAACGTAGATGGTTGGAGTTTGTTAAAGACTATGATTTTGAGATTAAATACCACCCTGGTAAGGCCAATGTGGTGGCTGATGCATTAAGTAGAGTAATACCGTCAGCCTCAGCTTTGATTCTGGATATATCGGTGGCCTTAGAGACTGAATTTCATAAGTTTAACCTAGAAACTGTGTCCAATGTAGCAGCTATGCTTTCTGCCATCACTTTGAAACCTACCATTCTAGAAAAGATAAAAGAAACCCAGGACATTGATGAGGAGTGTAAAAAGTTCAAGTCGAGCATGGATTCTACGGACAATTTGGACTTCAATTATACTGATGATGGAATACTTAAGTTCAGGAATAGATATTTCGTACCAGCCAATAAAGAACTTCGTGACGAAATCCTTTCTGAAGCTCATTCTTCTAGGTTCTCCGTTCATCCTAGAAGTACAAAGATGTACAGAGATCTTAAGCAAACTTATTGGTGGCCTGGTTTGAAGAGAAGTGTAGCTGAGCATGTAGGATCATGTTTGATCTGCCAACAAGTTAAGGCTGAACATCAGAGGCCTGCAGGGATGCTGCAGCCATTGCCACTTCCTGAATGGAAATGGGAGCAGATAACCATGGACTTTGTTGTAGGATTACCCAGGACTGTAAAAGGACACGATGCAATTTGGGTGATAGTTGATCGATTAACCAAATCAGCCCATTTCTTACCCATCAAGATGACTTACTCTATGGATCAGCTAGCCGAATTGTATGTGCATGAGGTTGTGCGACTACATGGAGTTCCAGCTACTATAGTTTCGGACCGAGACTCTAGATTCACATCCAAATTTTGGAAGAGTTTACATAAAGCCATGGGCACACAGCTAAACTTCAGTACAGCCTTTCACCCTCAAACAGATGGACAATCGGAAAGAACCATTCAAACATTAGAGGATATGCTCCGGGCATGTGTTTTGGATTTTCAAGGTTCTTGGAGCAAGTATTTGCCCTTGGTGGAATTTTCTTATAACAACAGTTTTCAAGCAACAATATGAATGGCACCATATGAAGCATTGTATGGACGAAAATGCAGATCACCTTTGTATTGGGACGAAGTTGGTGAAGCACAGTTGCTTGGTCCTGACATCGTGCAACAGACTATTGAGAAGGTTGCCCTCACCCGTCAGAGGATCTTAACAGCTCAAAGCCGACAGAAGAGCTATGCTGACAGAAGACGCAGAGAATTAGAGTTTGATGTAGGCGATGAAGTTTTTCTTAAGGTATCACCATTCAAAGGAGTTGTGAGATTTGGTAAGAGAGGCAAACTGAATCCTAGATTTGTTGGTCCTTTCTCAATTCTGAAAAGGATTGGGAAGGCAGCCTATCAATTACAGCTACCAACTTCTATGGGAGGGATACATGACGTGTTCCATGTCTCTATGTTGAAGAAGTGTGTGCGGGATCCGTCCCAAGTTGTGGAACAGCAGAGCATTGAAATTCAACCTACACTTACCTACGAGGAGAAGCCAGTAAAGATTCTGGATTTTGCAGTAAAGGTACTACGCAACAAAGAAGTCCCATTGGTGAAAGTCTTATGGCGCAATCAGGATACAGAGGAGGCAACTTGGGAACGCCAGCAAGACATGTTAAACCAACATCCAGAACTGTTCAGGTACCGAATTTTCGGGACAAAATTCTTTTAAGGAGGGTAGATTGTAACACCCGACTTTATTTAAGAATTTAAAATAACAGATAAATCTATTAGGTATAATCGATGAATGAAACTTTAGTATAATGTAGGTTAGGTTGAAGAATGAGTAAGTAAGGGCATAAGGGTAACTGGCAAATTTGAAAGTGGATAATGTATTTAAGGCAAGAGGTTTAGGGTAGCCGCCACCACTACTCATTTTCTTTCCCTTTCGGTCTTCAGCTCGATCGGCAGAAATCTCTAGGCGATTCTCCTGCCCGATTCTCCTTCAACCTAGGTAAGCCCTCATTGTTTTCTTGCGATTTTAGTAGTTAGATAACTGAGGGGGTATAATGTGAGAAGTTTCGAGGAATGCTGTGATTTAGAGTAGGTTCGGGCTGTGTGACTAATGAGAATACCCGAGTTGTGGGGTTTCAAATTTGGTTTCCTCAAACTCCTGTAATGATTCTGTGAAGTTTAATAAAAGTTTGATATATGTACTATTATGATTTTAGGTGAGCGAGCTTCGAAAGTAGCATTTAGCCGAGCGACTTCCAGGGAGCCAGGTAAGTAGAGTTTGTTTGTGCCTTCGGGCCAACATCACAAAACAGTAGGGTTTATGTATGTTTGTATGTTTAATTCCAGTTGTCATGCATCATGTTTTGAAAGACTACGAAAATGTATTTTCATGGTGAGTGTGAGCAGGATGATCAGAACAACTGTTAAGGGGGATTAATCCGCCCCTTAACTGAGAACAGAGGATTGAGGTTTTGGGAAAAGTGATCCACCTCCCAATCCTACAGGGGGATCAGACCAGCTAACTGTTAAGGGAACTAATCCGCCCTTTAATTGAGATCAGAGGATGTATGCTTTGGGGGATGACTGATCCACTCTCCCATCGTACAGAGGGATCAACAGAGCACGATTATGAATACAACAGAGAGGAGAAAGTAGAAACAGTATGTCTAGGAGATTTATGTTTCAGTAATCTATTTCATTCATTGCTTTACTTACTTAGCATTAGGCTAATAGATGAGTTTTGTGATGTAGGTGAAGAAGTTACTGAAGGTATGTTTACCGACCAACATGAGGACTAGGCTGGTTGGAGGAGCATTTTCAGGCATCGGTTTGGTCATCTGTTGAGGCGGTTTAATTCATGGCTGCAGGTGTTGAGTTGAGAGTGACTAGTTCAGTATAGATGTTTTTCTAAAAATTTTATGACAGTAGTGGTCTCAAAGTTTTGAATACATTTTAAGAATCTTCTGATATTGGTATTCTTTTGGATTTTGAAAACATTATTTTTACTGAATTTTGAGTAATGCAATGGTTAAGTCGTTTTTGAATGATTTCAGTAGAGTAAGTAAATCCTTTTCTGTAGTTGGAGTAGTGTTTTATAACGAGGAGTTGGTGAGATGTCGTTTTGTTCTCTATCGGTAGATGATGTCTATCGGTAGATGTTGAGTCAAGGTTGAGTTGTCTATCGGAAGATGTTGTGTAGTTTTTTTTTGTCGTCTAGCGATCGGCATATGTAGTGTGTATTTTAATTCTATCGGAAGGAGTCGTATTGTTGTTATCGGTAGATGTCGCGTGTTCGTCTATCGGAAGATGGAAATCTATCGGCAGATGAAGTTGTGTATGAAGTTATGTTGACTTCATCGGCAGATGAAGTTGTGTATGAAGTTATGTTGACTTCATCGGCAGATGAAGTTATGTTGACTACATCGGCAGATGGTGTTGCGTTGACGTTATCGGCAGATGGTATCGCGTTGTTTGTACACGTCATCGGTAGAAGCCTTTTGTTTTCTTTTTCTGCTTCTTCCGTTGGCCTTGCTCATCGGCAGATACGTTAGACTTCCGCGATTTTTCCTAGTATTCCACAGTTTTAAACTTTAATTCCAAACTACCGATTATCTCTTAACATTTCAAACCATGATTTATAGTTTTGATTTACTACATTGTTGTTTAGAATTATTTCCGCTGCAGGTTTTAAATATTTTGAAATTTTAGAAAAAGTCAAATTTTGGCTGTCGAGTGAAATTTTAAATTTAGCATCAAGACGTCATGGTTCGGTTCAGCGTTATGAGTAGCAAACCGGGTTCAGATAACTCGGGGCGTTACATTAGTTCCCTTAACAGCTGATCTGATCCCCCTGTTCGATGGGAAGTGGATCAGTTTTCCCAAAGTCATAACATCCTCTTCTCGATTAAGGGGCGGATTAATTCCCTTAACAGCTGATTCAAACTACTCATGCCTTACCATGCCATTACATGTAAATTCATTTTCGTACTCATTCAATAAAACATGATGCATGACATACTAAAAAAATTCAAGCAAGCATAAACTTACTGTTTTGTGATGTAGACCCGAAGGCACACACATACTCCACTTACGTGGTTTTCCTGAGAGATTCCTGGTTGTAAGCTACTTCAAGAGTTGGCTCACCTAAAACATAAGCATAGCATTACTTAACTTCATTCTAAACTATCCAGAAATCTAAGGAAACTAGTTAGAAGCTCAGTTCCTCGAGCGTTCCCGATTTGTCACCAAAACCCGAACTCAACTCCTACTCTCAGCATTCTCAAAATACGCATCTACAATCCTCTCTATTACCTACAATCACTAAAACAGCGAGAGATCGAAGTAAAACTCAACTAAGTTGAAGAAGAATCGAAGGGGGTAAATGCTGGAGAAGAATCTGCTCTGCTGAGCTGAGCTGAATGCCAAATGAGAAAATGAGAAACAGTGGCGGCTAAACCTTCATTAAACTCTCCATTTATAACACTTGCTTCACAATTACTCAAATGCCTTTGGTTAACAAACTTTAACCTATTTAAGCAACCAATCAAATTTACTTAATTCTATAAAAATAAGAGTCACAAAAATGTTACTAATAAAAAATTAAGGCTGGCAATTATCGGTTGCTACAATAGGTGCCAACCTAGTTGGGATGTGTTTAATTTGTAGTGATGCAAATGTCAAATTTATAATGAAGATTATATTTTTTATATATTTATTTTTTTTATAAATAAATGTCGCTCAAAAACGACAGCTGATCAATTGGAGTATTGGGGCGATTGATCGGCTGTCGGTAAGAATGAAAACAGAGCGACAAGTGATCAATCAACCAATTGGGGCGATTGATCGGCTGTCGCTAATAATTAACACAGCGCGACAGCCGATCACTCTCCCACGTGGGGTGATTGATCGGTTGTCGCTCTATGTTAATTCTTAGCGACAGTCGAATAGCCAATCAATCGGCCAAGTGGGGCAATTGATCGGCTGTCGCGCTGAATAAAACAGAGCGACAGCCAATCAATCGCCTCACTTGGGCGATTGATCGGATGTCGGTATTAAATTGGATTTTACTTCAGCAACCTCCCGATCAATCGCCCCTTCAATTGAAAGCTACCAACGACGAAACTCAATGCCGAAAGCAGCCAAAGCTCCCGTCAATCTTCGCAGCGCCTCCCTTCAATCGCCCCACAATTTTGACCTCTGAATCCTCCGTCGAAGCTCAGTAAATCTCAGCCATCTGACCAGGTTCTATTTCTTCCACAATTTGATAATTTAATACAATATTATTCGAAATTTACTTGGTACTGAAATGAATTTTTTTTGCTTACTGTTGTCGAATTTGGGCTGCATTGTTTGATTTTGATTGCTGGGGTTGGTTTGGGTTACAAAAACAACTGTGAGTGAAGTTTTATAACTGTGCACACCACTTGTTCGATGAAATGTCTATGAGAACTCTAAGTTTTAAAAATTGATAATTTTCTTTATATTTTGTGAGTTGAAACTTCTTGTACACAAATTACTAGTATGCACTTAATTTTGTTTTGGTGTTTAGTATCTTGTGTACCTTACAGGTTCAAAAAATGCCGCTAAAACGTTTGACAGGTTCTTCAAGCTTAAGCTCAGCTCTAGTCGGCCAAATCAATCACTCATTCATCAACTCTGAGGCAAAGAAATACTTCATGGATTTCATGACAAAAAATAAACCTCTTATATGTGAAATCTAATTTCAACCCGATGAGTCTGATAGAGATATTTTAGTCATGTTTAGGCAACGGCAATGGCAGACTCTTACTGTATTAGGTGGTGATGCGAACGTAAGTGTCGTTCAAGAATTCTACGCAAATCTTAGAGCATCAAATTTAGATAGTACCGTTCAAGTTTGCAACAAAATCATCCACTTCTCAGCCGAGATCATTAATGCTAAGTTTGGTTTGAACAACTTAAATCAAGATGATTATCACACCATGATGGAAGAGGGGCTAGATTATGGGATAATCATACAAGAGATGAGACACTAAGGTTCACAGTGGGTTTCCTCAAACGTCAACCCAGCTCAACCATTACACTTAATATTAAGTTGTCTCAACCGCTACGCTCAAGCTTGATGCAAATTCATTAGGGGAAACTTGATGCTGACGTCCCAGAATTCTGAGCTCACCAAAGAGCGGACGGTACTTCTGTATTGCATTCTTACTGGTCGCTCCATAAACGTCGGGGGCGAATTATCCACAATAATATCAGCGCATATCGTAAGGGTTCTACCACTGCTGGCCATATCTGAAGGATCGTATTTGTCTAAGAGGGGGGTGAATTAGACTTTTTAAACTTAATTTGTTAATCTAATCAATTTTTCTCTTATGTTCAACTGATAAGAAAACAGCAAATAATCAAACAACAAAAAAAAGAGAGAGAAAAATTGACACCACAGTTTTTAACGTGGTTCGGCTAAGCTTGCCTACGTCCACGCTTCAAGGCTCCCCCTTGAAGATTCTTTCCTTCTCCTCACGAGAAAACCAGATCGAACTTTTCGGGCGTCGATCTACTGCCTTTTACAAAACCAGATTGTTCTTCACGGGCGACAATCCACTGCCTTTTACACAATTGTAAGTATGTAGCTTTTCAACACAAACTACACTCTCTCAGAGATTGAATCTCAAGTTAGAATCAGAGAGATGTAGAAGAGAATACAGAGTATTTACAAAAGTCTGCTCGTTAGGGCTCAACAATGATTTTCGCAAAAGTTCTTTCTCCCGAGCTTCTTTTTCCCTTAAATACTCTGTTTGTAATCGGCTCTCTTCATTGAATGCTTCTTTTTGGATATGGAAATATATTACCGTTGGAGAAGCATCCGTACTTAGACAGCTAGCCGTTTCGTTCTGAAGTTGCTTTCGTACTTCGCCATTAATGGACATGAGTTAAGACTCTGGACGACTATCACTGGAGCTTCGCGGTAATTTGAATCTGGCAGAAAGTACTGTTCACCGAATGACTTCGCCTTTGGAGACCAGTGGTGTATGTTGAATTTGAAAATCTAACGGTGGATGTCTTCAGAGATTACTGTTCACCGGATGAGGTCTCCTTTGAAATTTCAGCGGTGGATGTCATCAGAAATTTTGGCGGTGGATGTCTTCAGAAATTTGTCGTTTAGCTAGCGGTGGATATGACCTTTGTCATTTAGCTAGCGGTGTATGTCTTCTTTGAATTACAGCGGTGGATGTGTAATTTTGTCGTGTAGCTGGCGGTGGATGTAAACTTTGAATGCCAGCAGTGGATGTACACTATTTTTTGCCAGTGGTGGATGTGGATTTTGTCGTTTAGCTGGCGGTGGATGTGGCCTTTGAAAGTTAGCGGTGGATGTGGCCTTTATATCATTTTCTGCTATGTTTTGCTATCACACCTTGAACACTTAACAGAATTGTTAGACAACTAAAATACCCTTTTCAGAGGGCATTTTCAGATAAATGCAAATAACATAATTATTTGTTTATTCATTAATATCATATATTTAATTAAGTAATCAGCTTATTATTCTCAGCAACATAATCTCAATCAAATTACATTACTTAAAAACACATCATCAAAAACATTGTTAGACTTAAACATAATTTAAGTCAACAATCTCCCCCTTTTTGATGATGACAAAACTATGAGTATTAATTGATTGACAATCACTCCCCCATAATTCTAGCTCCCCCACAGCATGTGCATGCAAGCCACTTTAGTTTTCAAATAACAGTTCATTTCAGTTCATTTGCAATACACAGATATCTCCCCCTTTGACATTATAAAAAAAAAAACAGTATAAGGCAATCAACAACTCAACATGTGTATATTAATGAAAAAGGAAAATCAGAATACCAAATATGGGAATAGCAGTAAAATTGTTTACAAAAAAATATCTCCTATTTAATCTAAATCTAAAAAGCGCTTCCACTACTCTTGTATAAGCGAAGAAGGCACTTCAAGGTCCGGAAAGAAATAAGGACCTATGAGTGATGCAATATCGGGAGTGGGAGCAGAAGGAGTAGCAGGTGGAAATGGTCCTTGATATACCACCAAGTCCATACATGGAGGTGGCTCTAGTAGAGGAGCAGCAGATGGAGATGGTTCTCGATATACCACCAAGTCCAGACATGGTGGTGGCTCAACTGGAGGAGCAGCCTGAAGAGCAGCCATTGACCCTTGAAGATCAGATGTAGACTCGGTGACATGGGAACTAAAAGGATCAGAGAACCTAAGCTCAGCAGCCTGGATATCCAAAGGCATGAAGTTCACTTCCTGGTCAACCTCAGGTCTGATGATACGAGGAAGGAAGTCTTCAGAACAAGCCGCTGAGTAACAAACAGGTCGAGGCGGTTCTGGCTGAAGAGCTTGAATGTCAGACTGAAGAGACCGAAAGTCCCTGGAGAAAGAGCCTTCAAATTTATCCATCCTTTTAGTCAACCTGTCCTGAACGGAGTCAAGCTCTATGCTCATGTCCAATCTGTTTTGAGTGAGCTTGGCATCTAAAGATTTAGTCATCTGATCCTGAACAGATGAGAGAGCAGTGCCGAAGCTTTCTATGCGGGTCATTAACTCAGTGAAGTGTTCCTCACTTATGAATGATCTCCTCTGATAGGTCTTTGGAGTTTGAGGAGCAATTTGAAGGTTTAGATTTGAGGAGGTTTGAACTGGAGGAGCAGTGGGTGGAACCGGAGAAATGAGAGGTGGAGCAGGCAGAGATGGCAAAAGAGGAGTAGGTGAAGGAGAAGTTGGACTCTCTGGAGGTAGAAGAGGGTACAGATGAGTGATCAGGAGGAGCCACAAGGGTATAAGATGGAAGGACAGAAGGAATAATAGAGCGTGACACCTGAGAGGATGATGGAGAATCAACAAAGGCTGGGATTTCAGATTCATCTCCACCTTCACGAAGAGACTCATCCTCCTGTAGGATAAGCTTTCTTTTCCCCAACCGAACAGTAGTTGCCTTAGAGACCTTCTTGCGAGCCTCGTCCAAAATAAATTCCCCCTTATTTGTTCTTTTGATCCCCATCCTCTTCAAGGTGGAGATCGAGTAATAATTGGAAGGCTGAAGACAGACGGGGTCATCTTCTTCTGGAAATTCAACTTCAAATTTTACAAAAATCTTCATGAGAAGTAGATTGTAGGGAAGAGACGTAGCCCTGGCTGAGACACTTTGGATTATCCTTCTCAACACAATGAATCCAATGTTGAAGGGGGCCTTTTGGTAGAGTGCAAAAAGAACAAACAGTTCCATGCCACTCACATCATCGTAATGACCACCCTTAGGAATGATATTATACCCTATCATCTGGTGAAAGAGTCGAGCCCTGATATTGAGAAGCTTGCTCTTCAAGCGACTAGGGATGTGAGTTGGGTCTAGAGCAATGGTCTTCAAAAACTGATGACCCTGTGGAGAGTCAAGAAGAGGGAGCTCAGACCCTATTTCATAGAACTTAACATGATTATCCGACTGGGGGCTTTCCAGAATCTCATTAATAAATTGGGATGTTAGAACTATGTGTTTTCCATACACATAGCTCGAAACAGTAGACAAGTCTGAAGGATAACTAAGATTGACATAAAACATTTGGACAGCAACAGGGTAATAGAACGATTCAACATCAAATAGCCCCAATAACCCGAGACATTTCAAGGGTTCTACTAAATCCAAGCCATCGAAATCCTAAAACATTATACCTCGGCTTGGAATAAGGGTTTTAAGCTTAAAATCATTATGATACCTTTCTTCGGCAGCTTGACTAAGGAAGTAGAGAGATGGCCATTGAGTTGCACGAGGAAGTTCTCGTGGCTGACGTACTGAAACCTTGACCTTTTTCTTAGTTGGATCCTGAACAGCGCGAGATGAAGATGCCATGATCGATGAAACAACTTTCTGGATGCGAAAACTTGAAGGAGAGGAAGATTAGGAAGTGAGGAAACGACAGATAGGGCAGGAGTTTTCGAAAGAGCGCGAAATTTATGAATCGTCTCAAACAGATGAGTTTAAATTAGGGCTTCGCTCGAATATAAGAAGACAAACTAGTAACACCGATATCGCCCGATGGGTGACACGTGTCATCAGATTAAAGAATATATCTTCCGATACATATCGGTAGATATACTTCTTCCGATAGTAAATGGATGATGCATATCTTCCGATGCCTTCATTGACTAATCTGCTCTATTACTCAAAATTTACCAACAGAATAAGAATCTTAGTTTTTCTCAATCCGAATGAGACCTAACCTTATTCTTATATTATTGAAGGTCTTTTCATCAAGAGGCTTGGTAAAGATATATGCTAATTGATCTACAGAATTGACAAATTCTAAAGAAATATCTCCTTTCTGAACATAATCTTTAATGAAGTGATATCTAACCTCTATATGTTTGGTTCTAGAATGTTGGATAAGGTTTTTTAAAATATTAATGGCACTGGTGTTATCACACCGAATAGGAATCCTATTGTAGAAAAGATTATAGTCCTCTAAGGTCTGCTTCATCCATAACATTTGTGCACAATAACTGCTAGCAGCAATATATTCACTTTCAGCCGTTGAAAGTGCAACAGAATTTTGCTTCTTGGAAAACCATGACGCTAAAGATTCTCCTAGGAATTGACATGTTCTACTAGTGTTTTTTCTATCTACAAGACTTCTTGCATAGTCTGACTCAGAATATCCTACTAAGTCGAAGGAAGTACCTTTAGGATACCATAATCCCAGATAATGAGTGCCACTCAAATATTTGAATATTCTCTTAACGGCATTTAAGTGGAATTCTTTAGGAGCAGCTTGAAACCTAGCACACAAACACACATTAAATAGAATATCAGGCCTGCTAGCTGTTAGGTACAACAGAGAACCGATCATACCTCTATATTTCTTAATGTCCACACATTTTCCATTTTCATCTTTGTCCAATTTAGTTGTGGTACTCATGGGAGTTCTAGAGGATTTAGCAGATTCTAAACTAAATTACAGTTAAGAAAATCACTTGGCCGTTAACTCGGGTGTTACACTTGTTATGTGCTCAATCGGGTCTCTATAAGACCAATTCTTGATAAAACACCTTATGAGCTCTGAAATGGAAAAACTCCTTCTGTCAAATACTTTAGAGCCTTCGGTAGTAAATGCTTCATTCTTAATACTAAGGATAACTTAGGAAAATTCGATTTCAAATCTGATTTTGGAATTTTTCTGGGTTATTCTCTTTCGAGTAAAGCTTATAGAGTGTTCAATAGGAGAACTCTAGTTGTAGAGGAATCTGTTCATGTCAACTTTGATGAGTCCCCTCAACTCACAATCAATGTGGATGAGAATGATTCTTTAGAAAAGCATCTAGATTCCTTTTCCCTAGATAAGCCTACAGATACCCTTCAAGGAGAAAAATCCCTAGAACCTTCTTCAAATTCTCTTGATATTGTTCCTGTCAAGGATGAAAACTCTGCTCTGCCTAGAGATTGGAAGTATGTCAAAATTCATCCCTTAGATGAAGTCTTAGGTGATCCTTCCTTAGGAGTAAAGACTAGATCCTCTCTTAGGAACCTCTGTGCCAATGTGGCATTCATTTCTCAAGTAAAGCCTAAGAAATTTGAAGAGGCCGAGAATGATGATAATTGAATTTTGGCTATACAAGAGGAGTTAAATCAATTTGAAAGGAGCAAGGTATGGGAACTTGTTCCACGGCCTAAGGATCATCCTATCATTGGAATTAAATGGGTTTACAAGAATAAAATGGATGAAAATGAGATTGTTGTAAGAAACAAGGCTAGATCAGTTGCTAAGGGATACTCTCAAAAAGAAGGTATTGATTTTGAGGAATCTTTTGCCCCTGTAGCTAGATTAGAGTCAATTAGAATGCTCTTAGTTTTTGCTTGCTACAAGAACTTCACACTCTTTCAAATGGATGTAAAAAGTGCTTTCTTAAATGGTTACATCACTAAAGAAGTTTATGTTGAGCAACCCTTAGGATTTGAAGCCTTTGATAAACCCAATCATTAGAAAGGCTCTTTATGGTTTAAAACAAGCCCCTAGGGCTTGGTATGATAGGTTGAAGAATTTTCTTGTGGAAAGAAAATTTAAAAAGGGTAATACAGATTCAACTCTATTTACCAAGCAATCGGATAATGACATACTTATAGTTCAAATCTATGTCGATGACATTATTTTTGGATCAACTAATGTCACTCTGTGTGATGAATTTTCTTCCCTAATGCAAAGTGAATTTGAAATGAGTATGATGGGGAAGCTAAAATTCTTCCTAGGATTTCAGATCAGTCAAACTCCTGATGCTATTATTTAATCTTCGTAGTTTAGGATTTATGCCAAGCTTAATTAATTACATGTGGATCTAAACTAGGTTGAGCGGCAAAGTTGTAATAATGGAAGATTGAGGCCAGTATTTAAAGGAAAAGGAAAGGGATTTAAACCTCATTTAAACCACTGTAGCCGACACCTCCCTTTCCGGCGATTTCTTCTCTCCCAAGCCCCCTCTCACTGCTATCAGTGTCTTCCTCGCCGATGACCGGTTTCTAGCCGCATTCCTCTGCGAATCTACACCCGAGGTATGAAGTGGACAATGTAGTTATCTGTTAGTTTATTAGCTCTGTTTTCAGCTCTGTATTGAAGTTTTGGATTCTTCAATGGCCGAGTATTTATAAGAACATTTTGAAACCCGAGATTGGTAATGTCATTCCGAATCGATTCTGGACATTTAAAACAACCAACCCTGAGTTATCATTTATCGAATCCGTCTGTTTTGATTTTGGGATTTCGGGTTACATTGAGTATTAAACTAAGAACTCGGGAATGACTCTTAGCTATTAGATCTTAGGATAACTTGAGATTAGAACTATTAGGATTTTGTTTTAACTACTGCAATGTAAATGTTCTAGGTGAAGAAGTTTGAAGAGGAAGGAACTCAAAGTGCTAAGGAGACCAGGTAAGTGAATGTATAGGTTTCTCGGTCATTAGGACCCTACATCAGAGGATACTAAGTAGAATGTTATGTGATGATTAGAAACTCCCTTATGCGAATGTCTAGTGTTCTTGATGACGTTTAGTTCGAAAGTAATATTCCATGATGGATAATGCTCTGCTCTGTAACTTGATGTTTTAAGAGTTTCCATATTCACGCATCATGAAAGTTTTATGCATATGAAGATGTTTTAAAAGTATGTTTTCTCATGAACAAGATAAGATGATAAAATCCCTGCAACGTGGTTGAGTGAGGGTTGGGGGCGGTTCGGCGTATGTCACAGTCCAAAGAAGGACATATGAATACGTTGGTCGAACCCCCTTTACCAGCACAAATCCTCTCTCATTCCACACAACTGAAATGATGAATATGAACAATGATTATGAACAATGATTACGAATGATGAATATGATTCATGAATGTCGCATTCCTTACTAAGCATTAGGCTTATAGATGAACCTTATGATGTAGGTGAAGAGACTACAGGTGAAGATACTAACTTCAAAGAGGATATTTAAAGCTGGTTGCTAGAGGATACTCAAAGTGACAGTACGGGACTGGAGAGGCGATTATGACCCCTGGTTATTGCTCCCTTATGTCAGTAAGAATATAAGAACTGGAATTATGTAGGATGGTGCTAGCATTGTTCGAGTTAACTTTTGAGTCTGGGATTGGATATGAGGATATGTTCCTTTTAAAGGATTTATGTCATGCAAGTCTTCCGCTATTTATACTCTGAATGAATTTGTTATACCAGTAAGAGCCTTTCTTAGCTAAGTTGTGTTATGTGAAAGTTGGATGAATCCTTTTGGTAGGAGTTTTCTACCAGAAGATGTGTTTTCTCCTATCGATAGAAGTAAGTAGTAATTTTGTCGTCTAGCGATCGGCAGATGTAGAGTGTTTAGCCATCGGATGATGAAAGTTCTATTTTGTCATCTAGCGATCGGCAGATGTAAAGTGTTTAGCCATCGGATGATGAAAGTATAGTTTTGTCGTCTAGCGATCGGTAGATGTAGAGTGTTTAGCTATCGGATGATGAAAGTGTAGTTTTGTCGTCTAGCGATTGGCAGATGTAGAGTGTTTAGTGATCGAATGACGTAAAGCTTGTAAGCTATCGGAAGATGTCTTAGATGAACACGTGAATTTCACATGTCTATCGGTAGATGTTTTAATGAGTCACGAGAGCTGCACGTGTCCATCGGTAGATGTCCACTACCGGATGATGTTTTAAGTGATCACGTGAGAAGCACGTATCGGTAGATGTTTTTCTGCCGGGCGTCGGTAAGAGAGTTGTGTGAAGTGCACGATACAAATCGGATGGTGTGAGCTCTGGATGCATGCAAACCCATGCAATCTGAGATCGATGAAGTCGAGCGACTTGAGGGCAATTCATCTCCGCCCGACTATGTCTTAGAACCGATGATCGTGTGTGGTCGCTCGTGTCTGTGAGCGATTAAGTAAGTAATATCATGAAGAAGTCAGGTACAAGGGATTAATTTTCCATCAAATAAGTTGAAGTCTTTAAGTCTGCTAGATACACTGCTAAAAAAAAAAAAGAGAAGAGAGTCCACTTATGAATTAAAGTTTTAAGTAAAGTCAAGAATTTCGTGGCGATCCTCCCCGGGTCGTTACAATTATGGTATCAGAGCAAACCGGGTTCTAAAACCGATTCTGCAGACTGCCTTCCAGCACTGACTGTCACATGAGCACACTCCAGCAACTGTAAGTGTTTAAGATTCTAGCAATGTCATTAAGTTAAGATGTGTTTATGACTAATTGTTTAGGAATCCCAAGATGGTGAGAGTTCAACAGAGAGACGACAATGTGGATAGTCACACCATTGCTCAGCTGACTGAGCTAGTTATTCGCCAATCCCGCCAAGTTGAGCAGCTCATGACCGCCAGGGAAGAACAAGGGAATTCGAGTACGAATATTGCCCGAGAACATGGGGATGAGCGTTTTCACCGACTTCGACCCCCGAATTTCAATGGTCAAGTTTCAGATCCAGTTTATGCTGAGAAATGGATTCAAAAGATGGAGGACATGTTCAAGTATGCAAAGGTGGAAGAAGGAGATAAAGTCACATGTGCTGTCTATCACTTGGAACTGGAAGCGAGGCATTGGTGGAACTCGGTCCAGAGCACGACTGACGCAGAAGCTATGACCTGGGGAAGGTTCAAGACGGCCTTCTTTGACAAGTATTTCAACCGGACTGTTCGGGCCAATAAGAAGAAGGAGTTTATGAATCTTCGACAGACTGGTTCAGTGACGGATTACATATGTAGATTTGAGGCTTTATCTCGGTTTGCATCTCGTTTGGTGGAAGACGAGGAGGATAAGATCAATCAGTTTGTTCAAGGACTGACGCCAAGCTTGTATATGAAAGTGAAAACTGCTGGTGTCTACAATGTGCCGTATACCGAGGTCACAGCTAAGGCCTTGGAAATGGAGGAGGCTGAAATAACAGTGTATGAGCAGCATGATCAGTCAAAGAAGATTACCAAGGATGTCCAACAGCCACCATGACCGAACAAGGGTTGGCAGCCACAGTAGAACAGGGGACCACAGCAGCAGAAAGGTGTGAAGAGGCCATACAACCAGAATGATGACCAAGGAAAGGGAAAGAGGCCTCTGGCACCCTTATGCCCCACCTGTCAGAAGAATCACCCCGGCGAATGCAAGTTGCGTTCTAGCCGCTGTTTCAGATGTGATAAGGTTGGACACATAGTCAGAGACTGCCCCATGCCGCCAGATCCGAACCGTGCAAGGATAGCACCTAGAGTTTTTGCTATGATGGAAGATGAGGACATGGTGCCGCATACAGTGATAACAGGTACCATTACGATCTGTGGTTTTACTGCTTACACACTTATAGATACAGGAGCCACGCACTCATTTATATCAACCTTGTTTGTGTGCAATCACAACTTAGAACCTTTACCAGCCGAAAGGCCATATAATGTTATGTTACCATCAGGGAAGTCCCTACATTCAGAGCAGATTGTTAAAGGTGATATTGTATCCTTAGGAAGTAAGAAACTATATGTAGAACTGATTGTAATTGACATGAAAGGATACGAGTTGATATTAGGAATGGATTGGTTATTTAGGCATTTTGCCACAATAAGTTGTAGATCTGGGATGGTTGATTTTCGACCCCCAAATGAAGATCATTATTCCTTCCAAGCTATTCCTAAGATAAGCAAAATACCGATTATATCCGGTTACTGAAAAATGGTTGTGAGAGTTACTTAGCTAGCATAATGGATGTTCGGGTGAAGAATAAGATGGAGTTACAAGATATCCCCATAGTCCGAGAGTTCCCTAAGGCATTTTTGGATGACTTGCCAGGATTGCCACCTGATAGAGAAATAGAGTTTGTAATTGATACATATCCCGAGGCATTACCTGTATCTAAGAACCCTTACCGTATGGCACCTGTTGAACTAAAGGAGTTAAAAGTCCAACTGCAAGAATTAGTAGACAAGGGATTTATACGCCCTAGTAGTTCCCCTTGGGGTGCACCTGTCTTATTTGTCAAGAAGAAAGATGGTTCCCTTAGAATGTGCATAGACTATAGGGAGCTAAATAAGTTGACAATCAAGAATAAGTACCAATTACCCCGAATTGATGATTTGTTTGAACAACTGCAAGGAGCAAAGGTGTTTTCAAAAATAGATTTACGTTCAGGTTATTACCAACTGAAAGTTAAGAAAGGAGATATACCAAAGACAGCCTTCAGAACCCGTTATGGACACTACGAATTCTTGGTCATGTCATTTGGACTGACCAATACACCTGCAGCCTTTATGGACTTAATGAATCGTGTGTTTCGGGAGTATTTGGACAAATTTGTAATTGTGTTCATAGATGATATCCTGATATACTCACGGACAGAAGCTGACCATGCAGAGCATTTAAGAATAGTTTTGACAACATTGAAGGAGCACCAGCTTTATGCCAAATTGTCCAAGTGTGAATTTTGGTTGGACAAGGTTAATTTTCTTGGCCATGTAGTTTCTGCTAATGGCATATCAGTGGACCCGACCAAAATTCAGGCAGTAAAGGATTGGCCACAACCAAAGAATGCCAGTGAAGTCCGCAATTTCCTTGGATTGGCAGGCTATTACAGAAAGTTCATCAAAGGATTTTCTATGATAGTTAAGCCCCTGATGAATTTGACAAAGAAGGACAATAAGTATTCTTGGACCGAAACTTGTGAGGATAGCTTCCAGGCATTGAAAGTGAAGTTAACAACAGCCCCGGTATTGACCCTTCCAACCGAAGAAGGAAAGTTTAGCGTATTTTGTGATGCATCAAAAGTTGGTTTGGGCTGTGTTTTGATGCAAGAAGGCAAAGTTGTAGCGTATGCCTCTAGGCAATTAAAGAGTTACGAACAGAACTACCCCACCCATGATTTAGAATTAGCCGCTGTTGTTTTTGCTTTGAAGATTTGGAGACACTATTTGTATGGACGGCAGTGTGAAGTATTTCTGACCATAAGAGCTTGAAATATCTTTTCACTCAAAAGGAATTAAACATGAGGCAGAGGCATTGGTTGGAATTTGTTAAGGACTACGACTTTGAGATCAAGTATCACCCGGGTAAGGCTAACTCTGTAGCTGACGCATTGAGCAGGATGTCAACAACAATGTAACCCGTTGCATCAACTATGTCTATACCTTTGAGGACAGAGATTCAGAAATTGGAGTTGGAGATAGTTCCAGAGTTATCAACCTTACTTGCCGATTTGACCATTCAACCGACGGTTTTAGAAAAGATCAAAGAATCACAACAGAAGGACTCAGAGGAGAATAACAGTATGATGAACAAGGTGAAGGACACCACCTCCGAGTTTAGTCTTTCCAAGGATGGGATTCTGAGGTTTAGAAATAGATGGTATGTCCCTAATGATGAAGAATTACGTAAGCTAATCTTGGCTGAGGCGCATTCGTCTCCCTTTTCTGTACATCCTGGCAGCACCAAGATGTATTGAGACCTGAAGTTACTCTATTGGTGGCCAAACTTAAAGAGAGATGTTGCTAAGTATGTAGAGTCATGTTTGGTTTGCCAACAGGTTAAAGCCGAGCACCAACGTCTAGGGGGTACCCTTCAGCCTTTACCTATTCCCGAGTGGAAGTGGGAACACATAGCTATAGATTTCGTTGTAGGATTACCTAAGACAATTAAAGGACATGATAGTATTTGGGTTGTGATTGATAGACTGACGAAATCAGCCCATTTCTTACCAGTAAGGACAACCTACTCGATGGACCAACTTGCTGATCTTTATGTACAGGAAGTTATTAGGTTGCATGGAATCCCTGTATCTATTGTATCCGATCGTGACCCCAGGTTTACCTCCCGATTTTGGAAAAGTTTACAAGACGCATTAGGTACAAAGTTGTCCTTCAGCACTGCTTTCCACCCACAGACAGATGGTCAATCTGAAAGGACTATTCAGATACTTGAAGACATGCTGAGGGCGTGTGTACTAGATTTCCAGTCATCCTGGAGTAGATACTTACCTCTGGTTGAGTTCTCCTACAACAACAGCTACCAGTCCACCATTGGCATGACACCTTATGAGGCACTGTATGGCAGGAAGTGTAGGTCACCTCTAAATTGGGATGAGGTTGGTGAAGCAAAACTCCTAGGTCCCGAGATGTTGCAGCAGATGTCAGACAAGATTGCCAATATTAAAAGGAGAATGATTACTGCACAAAGCCGACAGAAAAGTTATGCAGACCAAAGGATGAGAGATCTTGAATTTGCTGTTGGAGATGAGGTCTTCCTGAAGGTTTCGCCATTTAAAGGAGTACTAAGATTTGGCAGAAGGGGAAAGCTTAATCCACGATTTATTGGACCATTCCCTGTTTTGGCTAGAATCGGTAGTACAACTTACAGACTGCAGTTGCCTCCATCATTGGATAAAGTTCATAATGTCTTTCACGTGTCAATGTTAAGGAAATGCATACGAGATCCAATGCAAGTTGTTGAGCCAATGGATATTGAGATTGAACCATCCTTAATGTATGAAGAGAGACCAGTGCAGATATTGGAATCCGCAGTTAAGACTCTGAGGAATAAAGAAATTTCGTTGGTCAAAGTTTTATGGATGAATCATGGCATAGAAGAAGCCACGTGGGAGCAACGACAGGACATGTTAGACAAGTATCCGGAGTTGTTTGTTTGATCAATTTTCAGGGACGAAAATTTTGTTTAAGGAGGGGTGGATGTAACACCCGAGTTAACGGCCAGGTGATTTTCTTAATTGTATTAACGGTCATAAATATTTAATCTTCGTAGTTTAGGATTTATGCCAAGCTTAATTAATTACATGTGGATCTAAACTAGGTTGAGTGGCAAAGTTGTAATAATAGAGGATTGAGGCCAGTATTTAAAGGAAAAGGAAAGGGATTTAAACCTCATTTAAACCACTATAGCCGACACCTCCCTTTCCGGTGATTTCTTCTCTCCCAAGCCCCCTCTCACTGCTATCAGTGTATTCCTTACCGAAGACCGGTTTCTAGCCGCATTCTTCTGCGAATCCGCACCCGAGGTATGAAGTGGACAATGTAGTTATCTGTTAGTTTATTAGCTCTGTTTTCAGCTCTGTATTGAAGCTTTAGATTCTTCAATGGCCGAGTATTGATAAGAACATTTTGAAACCCGAGATTGGTAATGTCATTCCGAATCGATTCTGGACATTTAAAACAACCAACCCTGAGTTATCATTTATTGAATCCGTCTGTTTTGATTTTGGGATTTCGGGTTACATTGAGTATTAAACTAAGAACTCGGGAATGACTCTTAGCTATTAGATCTTAGGATAACTTGAGATTAGAACTATTAGGATTTTGTTTTAACTACTGCAATGTAAATGTTCTAGGTGAAGAAGTTTGAAGAGGAAGGAACTCAAAGTGCTAAGGAGACCAGGTAAGTGAATGTATAGGTTTCTCGGTCATTAGGACCCTACATCAGAGGATACTAAGTAGAATGTTATGTGATGATTAGAAACTCCCTTATGCGGATGTCTAGTGTTCTTGATGACGTTTAGTTCGAAAGTAATATTCCATGATGGATAATGCTCTGCTCTGTAGCTTGATGTTTTAAGAGTTTCCATATTCACGCATCATGAAAGTTTTATGCATATGAAGATGTTTTAAAAGTATGTTTTCTCATGAACAAGATAAGATGATAAAATCCCTGCAACGTGGTTGAGTGAGGGTTGGGGACGGTTCGGCGTATGTCACAGTCCAAAGAAGGACATATGAATACGACCCGCAGTAGGGACCATGATCAAAATCACTGTCGAACCCCCTTTACCGGCACAAATCCTCTCTCATTCCACACAACTGAAATGATGAATATGAACAATGATTATGAACAATGATTACGAATGATGAATATGATTCATGATTATGAATGATGAATATGAATAAGAATATGAACAAGAAATGATCTATGAGCATGTTTTCTCTGAATTATGCATTCATGCACTCATGTTAATGTCGCATTCCTTATTAAGCATTAGGCTTATAGATGAACCTTATGATGTAGGTGAAGAGACTACAGGTGAAGATACTAAGTTCAAAGAGGATATTTAAAGCTGGTTGCTGGAGGATACTCAAAGTGACAGTACGGGACTGGAGAGGCGATTATGACCCCTGGTTATTGCTCCCTTATGTCAGTAAGAATATAAGAACTGGAATTATGTAGGATGGTGCTAGCATTGTTTGAGTTAACTTTTGAGTCTGGGATTCGATATGAGGATATGTTCCTTTTAAAGGATTTATGTCATGCAAGTCTTCCGCTATTTATACTCTGAATGAATTTGTTATACCAGTAAGAGCCTTTCTTAGCTAAGTTGTGTTATGTGAAAGTTGGATGAATCCTTTTGGTAGGAGTTTTCTACCGGAAGATGTGTTTTCTCCTATCGGTAGAAGTAAGTAGTAATTTTGTCGTCTAGCGATCGGCAGATGTAGAGTGTTTAGCCATCGGATGATGAAAGTGCTATTTTGTCGTCTAGCGATCGGCAGATGTAGAGTGTTTAGCCATCGGATGATGAAAGTATAGTTTTGTCGTCTAGCGATCGGTAGATGTAGAGTGTTTAGCCATCGGATGATGAAAGTGTAGTTTTGTCGTCTAGCGATCAGCAGATGTAGAGTGTTTAGTGATCGAATGACGTAAAGCTTGTAAGCTATCGGAAGATGTCTTAGATGAACACGTGAATTTCACATGTCTATCGGTAGATGTTTTAATGAGTCACGAGAGCTGCACGTGTCCATCGGTAGATGTCCACTACCGGATGATGTTTTAAGTGATCACGTGAGAAGCACGTATCGGTAGATGTTTTTCTGCCGGGCGTTGGTAAGAGAGTTGTGTGAAGTGCACGATACAAATCGGATGGTGCGAGCTCTGATGCATGCAAACCCATGCAATCCGAGATCGATGAAGTCGAGCGACTTGAGGGCAATTCATCTCCGCCCGACTATGTCTTAGAACCGATGATCGTGTGTGGTCGCTCGTGTCTGTGAGCGATTAAGTAAGTAATATCATGAAGAAGTCAGGTACAAGGGATTAATTTTCCATCAGATAAGTTGAAGTCTTTAAGTCTGCTAGATACACTGCTAAAAAAAAAAAATAGAAGAGAGTCCACTTATGAATTAAAGTTTTAAGTAAAGTCAAGAATTTCGTGGCGATCCTCCCCGGGTCGTTACAACAAGCTGTTGAAACAGCTTCAGCTCATAAATACTTAGGAAGGGAGTTTTCATTAAGCATAGTCCTAACAAGCTCTTGGAGAGATCTATTCTTCCTCTTAACAACACCATTTTGCTGAGGGGTTCTAGGGGAAGAGAAATTGTGCTCAATTCCATATTTGAGACACAAGAGTTCAAATTTCTCATTTTCAAACTCTCCACCATGATCACCACGAATAGCAACAATGGTGAGCTCCTTTTCATTTTGAACTCTTTTCCTAAAGCTAAAGAATGTATCAAAAGTTTCATCCTTTGACTTCAGAAAGAATACCCATGTGAACCTAGAGAAGTCATCTACAATGAAAAAAGCATAGAATTTACCTCCTAAGCTGACTATATTAGAAGGACCGAAGAGGTCCATGTGAAGAAGTTGAAGAGGCTTAGAAGTGGAGATTGCATTCTTCGATGCAAAGGAACTTTTGATCTGCTTACCCATTTGGCAGGCTTCACAGACCTTATCCTTCTCAAAGGATATCTTGGGGATCCCTCTAACTAAATTATCCTTAGTAATCTTAGCTAAGGTATCCATACCTACATGTCCTAATCTCTTATGCCAAATCTAACCATCATTCGAGGAATTTACAGCAAAACATTTTTCATTAGTGCAAACAATATTATCTAAGTCAATGATATAAATATTCTCTATCCTATATTCTTTGGACAGAATCTTACTATTTGAGACATCCTTAATTATGCAGGAATTTGATTTAAAGGTTACCTTATATCCTTTATCACACAACTGACTAATACTAAGCAGATTATGCTTTAATCCTTCTACTAACAACACATTTTTAATAATAGGATTAAAGCTGTTACCTACATTGCCGATGTCAACAATTTTGCCCTTTTGATTTCCACCAAAAGTAACGCTTCCTTTCTTTTTGTTGACCACAGCAAATTTTGTTGAGTCTCCCGTCATGTGTCTCGAGCAACCACTATCGAGATACCATTGATTTTTCCTGGTAGAACAGTCAACCTGCAAAACAGTAATCAATTGGTCTTCTTAGGTACCCAAATCTTTTAGGTCCCAGTGTTAGGTCTGGTTCCCTTAGGAACCCATTGAAGTTTACCACTTGATTTCTTACTAAATTTCAAAGGACATTCATATGATTTATGCCCTACTTCATTACAAGCATGACAGGTAGTTGGTTTAACAAAGAAGTTCTTAAAAGCTTTCCTTTTATTGAACTTATCATAACCTAGACCTGCTTTATCATAAGTAGCTCTCTGATTTCCTATCAGCAAGGTTAAGTTCATGGTACCATTTTTGAACCAAAGAACAAGATTATTCAGTTTTTCATTTCTACACTTAAGGTCCATTATTTCCTTTTCATGCAGATTACATTTCTTAGCATGCTCATCGATCAAGTTTGCATTTTCTTTCTTCACAGAATTATATTTAGCTTTGAGCATACTATACTGTTTAACTAAGTCATTGAAGGCATCTATTAGATCACCCTCATCATTATCACTGTCACAGGAAGAATGACTTACCTCATCTTTGTGTGCCATGAAGCACAGATTGACAACTTCCTCATCTTCTAAAGAAGAGTCACTTTCACTGTTATCCCAAGTGGCCTTCATTGCCCTCTTTTTGAATTTCTTGGGGCCTTTAGCTTGTGGACAATCGGCCTTCATGTGACCCAGCTTTCCACACCCAAAGCAGATAATCTCCTTGTCTTCAGGTTGCCTTTCATTCCTGGGAAAACTTCTCCCTTGCAGCTTCTTCCTTCGGAGAAACTTGCTGAATCTCCTAGTGATGAGAGCTATATCCTCATCATCATCTTCTTCTTCTTCCTCAGAGATTTCCTGTTTATTGGAGGAGGCTTTCAGAGCAATATTCTTTCTCTTTGTGACCTCTTTTTCCTTGAGGTCCTCCTTCTCGTTTGCCCTCATTGTGATCTCATGCGTCATGAGTGATCCAATGAGCTTCTCAAGTTTTAGAACTTTGAGATCCTTTGCTTCCTGAATGGCAGTCACCTTCAGCTGCCAACTTCTTGGAAGACATCTGAGAATCTTCCTGACCTGTTCTTCACTAGAGTAGGATTTACCAAGAGCTTTTAAACCATTAGTTATGTTAGTAAATCTTGTAAACATAGAAGAAACAGATTCATCCTTAGGCATAGAAAATAGCTCATACTCATGTATAAGCATATTCAGTTTGCTCTCTTTCACTTGATTTGTGCCTTCGTGTGTGATCTCTAAAAGACGCCAAATCTCTTGAGCGCTCTCACACCCTTGTACTCTATTAAATTCATCTCTATTTAGAGCACAGTACAGAGTGTTTATTGCCTTGACATTTAGGCTCAGTTTTCTTTTGTCAAAATCTGTTAATTCATGAGACTCTTTAGGAATATTGATTTCATTTTCAGTCTTCATGGCCTTGAAAAAACCATTCTCTATTAAGTTCCAGATCTCATAATCCATGGCTTGAACGAATATTCTCATTCTTGCCTTCCAGTATACATAATCACTACCATAAAAAAAAGGAGGTCTATTAATAGCTTGACCTTCTACGTGTGTGGAGTTTGTGTTGAATGCCATTGTAATAGTATGTTAGACAATATTAAACCTATCTCTGATACCAATTGAAGGATCGTATTTGTCTAAGAGGGGGTGAATTAGACTTTTTAAACTTAATTTGTTAATCTAATCAATTTCTCTCTTATGTTCAACTGATAAGAAAACAGCAAATAATCAAACAATAAAAAAAAGAGAGAGAGAAATTGACACCACAGTTTTTAACGTGGTTCGGCTAAGCTTGCCTACGTCCACGCTTCACAGCTCCCCCTTGAAGATTCTTTCCTTCTCCTCACGAGAAAACCAGATCGAACTTTTCGGGCGTTGATCTACTTCCTTTTACAAAACCAGATTGTTCTTTACGGGCGACAATCCACTGCCTTTTACACAATTGTAAGTATGTAGTTTTTCAACACAAACTACACTCTCTCAGAAATTGAATCTCAAGTTTAGAATCAGAGAGATGTAGAAGAGAATACAGAGTGATTTACAAAAGTCTGCTCGTTAGGGCTCAACAATGATTTTCACAAAAGTTCTTTCTTCTGAGCTTCTTTTTCCCTTAAATACTCTGTTTGTAATCGGCTCTCTTCATTGAATGCTTCTTTCTGGATATGGAAATATATTATCGTTGGAGAAGCATCCGTACTTAGACAGCTAGCCGTTTCGTTCTGAAGTTGCTTTTATGCTTCGCCATTAATGGACAGGAGTTAAGGCTCTAGACGACTATCACTGTAGCTTCTTGGTAATTTGAATCTGGCAGAAAGTACTGTTCACCGGATGACTTCGCCTTTGGAGACCAGCGGTGTATGTTGAATTTGAAAATCTAACGGTGGATGTCTTCAGAGGTTACTGTTCACCAGATGAGGTCTCCTTTGAAATTTCAGCGGTGGATGTCATCAGAAATTTCGGCGGTGGATGTCTTTAGAAATTTGTCTTTTAGCTAGCTGTGGATATGACCTTTGACGTTTAGCTAGCGGTGTATGTCTTCTTTGAATTACAGCGGTGGATGTGCAATTTTGTCGTATAGCTAGTGGTGGATGTAAACTTTGAATGCCAGCGGTGGATGTACACTATTTTCTGCTAGCGGTGGATGTAGCCTTAGAATGCCAACGGTGGATGTGAATTTTGTCGTTTAGCTGGCGGTGGATGTGGCCTTTGAATGTCAGCTGTGGATGTGGCCTTTATATCATTTTCTGCTATGTTTTGCTATCACACCCTGAACACTTAACAGAATTGTTAGACAACTAAAATACCCTTTTCAAAGGGCATTTCCAGATAAATGCAAATAACATAATTATTTATTTATTCATTAATCTCATATATTTAATTCAATAATCAGCTTATTATTCTCAGCAACATAATCTCAATCAAATTACATTACTTAAAAACACATCATCAAAAACATCGTTAGATTTAAACATAATTTAAGTCAACAATATCCACCTCATCCTCATCACGCACCTATGCACTGTAGAGAATGTCCCTATGAGCTCAACTAACGAGCCTTGGATCCAGCAAAAGATTTATGTCTCCTCAAATATTTCAAGAATAGCTAAGTGGCCGTACGGAGAAGCTAGAAACAATGGATTGGGATTCATTGAGCATGGTGCTGATGCTGAAATTCCTCCTTACTTAATGTCCTTGCCTTGTATCTGGCATATCAAAGATGGTATTATGACGAGTGCACAATGTAGCATAGCACTGACAAAAAGAGAGTGTGCCAAGGCTCGTCGAAAACAGTGATATGAAAACCAATCAACTATGTCTCCCGATCATGGTGCCTCTTCAGCATCTGCCATGCCACCTCGCTCTTACTCAACTAACGGTGTAGGGCAGATGTTAGAAAATCTTACAATCTAACAAGGCCAAATGTTTGTCAATCTAGCTGCTCAACAAACCAGCTTTGAACACGACGTAAGACAAAGGCTGGAAAATATTTTTGATCAGCAAATACAGTTATCACGAGATCATACTCGCATCGAACATTGGTTGACGAATATGCAAAAACCATTCACTATAGCAGACAAACTTCTTTGCACGATATGTGAGAGCATTAAATGCTCATTATGACCATTCGGATCGAGCAAACCCACGTTTACCTATCTTCCCGGAGCACCTATTGAGGTCATATCACCTTCCATAAGAGGGTGAGGACAACGATTAGCCCGACACTTCATGAATTTCGTTATTTTTCACCTACTCTTTTAGTTTATTTTCAGCATTGAGAACCATATTTATTTTAAGTTTGGGGTGATTATAGCTTACCTTATGAATTTACTATATTTTTGTGATATATTTTAGTTATGCAATCTGAAATTTTATTTATGTAAGTTCGGCTCGTTAAACTCGGTTCGTTACGCTCGTTGGCCCGGCTTGGCTTGGCTCGTTACAATCATGGCTTGCCAGCCAGCTCGGGTTAGAAATTTTTTAGGATCGGCTCGACAAGTTCGTTGGGCTCGACAGGCTTGGTGAACTGGGTCTTTCTCGGCTCGGCTCGGCTTGCTCGATTAACATCTCTTTCCACCCTTAGTTATGCATTTCTATTTCTCTCTATTTTTTTTTTTTTTATCATAATATATATATTTAATACATTTATTTGAGAATTTTAATTTTTTTTATAAATAATGAATGTTTAAATTTAATAAATATATTCATAAACTTTTATGTAATTTAATGTTTTAAAAGCAGTTAATTGTCGTAATTTATTACTAAACACTTAATTATATAAAATTACTTTCAAAATATTAATTTACCAAACATTTACCTGATTTTTGACACAATTTATTTTTTTGACAAGAAAGCTAAAAGTAATTATTTAAGAAGTTGCAACAATACCATATTTCATTAGCTTGTAATACATTATTTTAAATATTAATTTATTGTATAATAATTGTATAAGTACACGAAAGCATCAAGTCAAAATCTGAAAAATAGAGTGTAAACTAGGATTATCAATTTTAAAATATTGAAAAAAAATGTATTAAATATTGCTTTATCATGTAAATAAATTACAACTAAATAACAATAAACTCAAGAAAATATAGATAGATACGGAGGGGAAATCAATTGCAGAGCAATGAATGAAATTGGGTCGTTCAAATGATCGATTAGATAAAAGTTAACAACAATATTTGTGACCAAAATGAAACTTGAGTGTTAGATTTATGGAAAACACTAAGAAATTTAAATAGAGCTTAAATCCTATATTTCGACACGATGATCGACACTCGTAGTTTTAATTTTGTTTTTAAATTCAAAAACGTCAAATGGTTTAATTTTTTTTCCATGCCACCAAGTTACATAAACGGTTTTTTCCTTTAATAGCTTTCGAGCAAGTTTAAGAAAATACTCAGTTCACTTGGTTAATTTCTTTTTAAAAAAAATTAATTTAATTAATCGCTGACCTGATTTGCTGTCATGAATAAATTAATTCGAGTCATATTTCTGTTAAAAACAACATTAAAACTACGGGACCCAAAACGTATTTTGAATATTCTAGTCATCAAAAAGAATTAATTAATATTTGAAATCAGCCCACTTCACTGTAAAATTCTTAAAGCTGTGTACCTATTTTGAAGCTACTTGTCTATCAAATTTTCCAACACGTCGGAAGGGTATGCAACAAGCCCAAAAGCCGATTGAAAGGGGAGTCAGAGAAACACGAGAAAGTTTAGACAGATTATGTGTAAAATATTGCTTCACAAAAACTAGAGTTTTGTATGATTGCTTACACAAAGTTGTCACGTTTGGGCTGTTATCCTTTCCTCCTCTTACGCCTTCTTCAGCAGCCTGAACCGCGAAAAATAAAAAAAAAATAGAAACAGGTAACGCATAGATTTTTTTTTTTTTTTTTTTTTTTTTTTTTTTTTTTTTTTTTTTTTTTTTTTTTTTTTTTTTTTTTTTTTTTTTTTTTTTTTTTTTTTTTTTTTTTTTTTTTTTTTTTTTTTTTTTTTTTTTTTTTTTTTTTTTTTTTTTTTTTTTTTTTTTTTTTTTTTTTTTTTTTTTTTTTTTTTTTTTTTTTTTTTTTTTTTTTTTTTTTTTTTTTTTTTTTTTTTTTTTTTTTTTTTTTTTTTTTTTTTTTTTTTTTTTTTTTTTTTTTTTTTTTTTTTTTTTTTTTTTTTTTTTTTTTTTTTTTTTTTTTTTTTTTTTTTTTTTTTTTTTTTTTTTTTTTTTTTTTTTTTTTTTTTTTTTTTTTTTTTTTTTTTTTTTTTTTTTTTTTTTTTTTTTTTTTTTTTTTTTTTTTTTTTTTTTTTTTTTTTTTTTTTTTTTTTTTTTTTTTTTTTTTTTTTTTTTTTTTTTTTTTTTTTTTTTTTTTTTTTTTTTTTTTTTTTTTTTTTTTTTTTTTTTTTTTTTTTTTTTTTTTTTTTTTTTTTTTTTTTTTTTTTTTTTTTTTTTTTTTTTTTTTTTTTTTTTTTTTTTTTTTTTTTTTTTTTTTTTTTTTTTTTTTTTTTTTTTTTTTTTTTTTTTTTTTTTTTTTTTTTTTTTTTTTTTTTTTTTTTTTTTTTTTTTTTTTTTTTTTTTTTTTTTTTTTTTTTTTTTTTTTTTTTTTTTTTTTTTTTTTTTTTTTTTTTTTTTTTTTTTTTTTTTTTTTTTTTTTTTTTTTTTTTTTTTTTTTTTTTTTTTTTTTTTTTTTTTTTTTTTTTTTTTTTTTTTTTTTTTTTTTTTTTTTTTTTTTTTTTTTTTTTTTTTTTTTTTTTTTTTTTTTTTTTTTTTTTTTTTTTTTTTTTTTTTTTTTTTTTTTTTTTTTTTTTTTTTTTTTTTTTTTTTTTTTTTTTTTTTTTTTTTTTTTTTTTTTTTTTTTTTTTTTTTTTTTTTTTTTTTTTTTTTTTTTTTTTTTTTTTTTTTTTTTTTTTTTTTTTTTTTTTTTTTTTTTTTTTTTTTTTTTTTTTTTTTTTTTTTTTTTTTTTTTTTTTTTTTTTTTTTTTTTTTTTTTTTTTTTTTTTTTTTTTTTTTTTTTTTTTTTTTTTTTTTTTTTTTTTTTTTTTTTTTTTTTTTTTTTTTTTTTTTTTTTTTTTTTTTTTTTTTTTTTTTTTTTTTTTTTTTTTTTTTTTTTTTTTTTTTTTTTTTTTTTTTTTTTTTTTTTTTTTTTTTTTTTTTTTTTTTTTTTTTTTTTTTTTTTTTTTTTTTTTTTTTTTTTTTTTTTTTTTTTTTTTTTTTTTTTTTTTTTTTTTTTTTTTTTTTTTTTTTTTTTTTTTTTTTTTTTTTTTTTTTTTTTTTTTTTTTTTTTTTTTTTTTTTTTTTTTTTTTTTTTTTTTTTTTTTTTTTTTTTTTTTTTTTTTTTTTTTTTTTTTTTTTTTTTTTTTTTTTTTTTTTTTTTTTTTTTTTTTTTTTTTTTTTTTTTTTTTTTTTTTTTTTTTTTTTTTTTTTTTTTTTTTTTTTTTTTTTTTTTTTTTTTTTTTTTTTTTTTTTTTTTTTTTTTTTTTTTTTTTTTTTTTTTTTTTTTTTTTTTTTTTTTTTTTTTTTTTTTTTTTTTTTTTTTTTTTTTTTTTTTTTTTTTTTTTTTTTTTTTTTTTTTTTTTTTTTTTTTTTTTTTTTTTTTTTTTTTTTTTTTTTTTTTTTTTTTTTTTTTTTTTTTTTTTTTTTTTTTTTTATCATAATATATATATTTAATACATTTATTTGAGAATTTTAATTTTTTTTATAAATAATGAATTTTTAAATTTAATAAATATATTCATAAACTTTTATGTAATTTAATGTTTTAAAAGCAGTTAATTGTCGTAATTTACTGAACACTTAATTATATAAAATTACTTTCAAAATATTAATTTACCAAACATTTACCTGATTTTTGACACAATTTATTTTTTTGACAAGAAAGCTAAAAGTAATTATTTAAGAAGTTGCAACAATACCATATTTCATTAGCTTGTAATACATTATTTTAAATATTAATTTATTGTATAATAATTGTATAAGTACACGAAAGCATCAAGTCAAAATCTGAAAAATAGAGTGTAAACTAGGATTATCAATTTTAAAATATTGAAAAAAAATGTATTAAATATTGCTTTATCATGTAATAAATTACAACTAAATAACAATAAACTCAAGAAAATATAGATAGATACGGAGGGGAAATCAATTGCAGAGCAATGAATGAAATTGAGTCGTTCAAATGATCGATTAGATAAAAGTTAACAACAATATTTGTGACCAAAAATGAAACTTGAGTGTTAGATTTAATGGAAAACACTAAGAAATTTAAATAGAGCTTAAATCCTATATTTCGACACGATGATCGACACTCGTAGTTTTAATTTTGTTTTTAAATTCAAAAACGTCAAATGGTTTAATTTTTTTTCCATGCCACCAAGTTACATAAACGGTTTTTTCCTTTAATAGCTTTCGAGCAAGTTTAAGAAAATACTCAGTTCACTTGGTTAATTTCTTTTTAAAAAAATTAATTTAATTAATCGCTGACCTGATTTGCTGTCATGAATAAAAATTAATTCGAGTCATATTTCTGTTAAAAACAACATTAAAACTACGGGACCCAAAACATATTTTGAATATTCTAGTCATCAAAAAGAATTAATTAATATTTGAAATCAGCCCACTTCACTGTAAAATTCTTAAAGCTGTGTACACCTATTTTGAAGCTACTTGTCTATCAAATTTCAAACACTCGGAAAGGTATATCAACAAGCCCAAAAGCCGATTGAAAGGGGAGTCAGAGAAACACGAGAAAGTTTAGACAGATTATGTGTAAAATATTGCTTCACAAAAACTAGAGTTTTGTATGATTGCTTACACAAAGTTTTCACTTTTGGGCTTGTCTCCTTTCCTCCTCTTCAGCCTTCTTCCAAGCAGCCTGAACGAAAAATAAGAAACAGGAACGCAATTAGAGCGAAAGCAATAAGCTTTGAGAACCCACTAGACTGAAAATATGAAAAATGTGGCGTGAGTGAGGCATATAACCTTATCTCTTTCAAGTCTGGAAAGATGTGGTTTGATGGAGTTGCCTAAACTCAGCCCTCCCCATGCTTCTTGCAACTCTTTCTCCCTCGCATCACGACGAGATACTGTTACTGAATGGCTGCTGTCCTCTTCGTTTATGTTTTTCTGGCTTTTATTCACTATTATCTCTTCTTCTTCTTCTGATCTTAGCTTGATTTTCTCTTTCTCCAGTCTTGAAACATGCTTGACTAAGACCTTATCTAAGCTCTCACAGTCAGCTGGATTGTTTTCCTGTTTTTTCTGATATCTATGATTTTGGTTAATGTTTTCAGCTGCCGAGGCCTTCCTTTTCTCTCTTTCCCACCAGTGAACTGGCTTCACTAAGATCTTATCTAAGCTATCTTCTGAGGGGTGCGTCTTCTTTTGAATATGTTGGGAAGACTTTCCATTGTTTTCTTTCTCTTCCATTTCCACATGAGTAGCAAAATACACGTTTTCCTTGTTTCTTCTTCTATTCTTTGCTTCTTGAACTTCCCTTTCAAGTCTGGAGACATGCTTTACTAGAACTTTGTCTAGGCTTGGAACTTCTGAAACTCCTTTCGCCCTGTCATTTACGGCAGGAGCGACCTCTGATGGAGTATTATCGATATGCTTTTTGCAGTTTATGCCATTATCTTTTCCTTCCTTCCGTCTTGCCTCATCAATCTCCTTTTGAAGTTTCGAAGAATGCTTCAAGAGAATGCTTCCCAAATCTGAAACATTTGACTCGGATTTATCGTTATCGTCAGCTTTCGCAGCCAAATTTTCATTAGCAGTCTCTTTGGTTTCTTCTTTCAACTCGTTCCTTCTGTCTTTCTTGGCTTCTTGCACCTCTCTTTCGAGCTTTGTCAAATGCTTCACCAAGAACTTGTCTAGGCTTGGAAGTTCTGTCTCAACTTGCTTTTTTCTCACCTGTGAGCTGCGAGCTGAAGCTGAAGGATGAACAGAAGTATCATGCGGCTTGTCACTTTCCAACTCATTTAAAGCAGCATTTAGACCATAGGTTGCAACTATGGTGGCCAGGGAAGAAATTTCTCTCTCTTGCAAGCATTTAAGCTTTTCAAGCATGATTTCTACCAGTTTTTCCATGTTCAACTTTTCAAACGATCTCCTCCTGCCTTTCCTGTTCCTCATCAAGACTGGAATCTTGGATTCCAAACCCTGAAACCCAAGAAGACTATCATTCTGCCTATCTGTTTCAAGTTCAGAACCCGACTCGGACTCACATTCCGATAAAATTGTAGATGAATCCGTATTATTTTCAACTGTTATATCCGGTTTCTGACTAATCTTTTGTAGGATTTCTTTGAATTCGTCTTCATTAAATGAGGAACAATTTGAAAGTCTGATCAACGCAGTTTTAACCGCTGCAGCCACTTCTTTCTCAACCTCAAATGCAGTTTCGAAAGATGTCTTTACAGTATGTGTAGTTGATCCCCCTCCTCCAAGAGAAGATGTTTCTATTTCGTTAAGTTTCTCAGAACAACAAGGTAAATCATGCATAATAACTCCAATAGCGGCTGCAGCTTCGAAAGCATCAGCTGCAGTTTGCTCTGCACTTTGAAGCTGGGCTTCAGCTTCTTTATTTTGGATTCTGAAGCAACAAAAGAAAATTAAGCAAAATAACTTGAAAATCAAATACGGTTTTTCAGGCTACAACAGAGAAATACCGAGCAGCTCGGAGTATTCTACACCAAGAAGCTTCCACTAGCGCAGCTGTTCGAGCCTCCATTGCTCTATTAGCAGCCTCTCTCACTGCAATTTTTTCTTTTAGAACTCTCGAGTAGTGTGGATTCGAATCTCCCAGTGTCTCGTCAAGTGTTGAATTCAGTCCCCCTAGTTCCTATGGTATGAATAAATAGTCCAAATGAAACAAACCCAATAAGTAATAGAAAAAATTTGTATGCACAACCTGCAACATTTTGATTTTCCTCTTTAAGTAAGAATCCATTTTTCTTCTTGGAAACCAGTTGATAGGGGAACCCTTTCTGTGTGGAGGCTTCTTAATATGTGTTGTAAATTTGTTGAGAGTATATATTGCTGAATTGCTTGCCTCCTTCTGAAATTTGGTCTGTGTATTCAATGACAAAAAACGGATGAAACCAAAAGGTAAAACCAGAATGACCAAAAGCAAGATCGAGGAGTAAATGATTCCAATTCAAACATCATGTTTCACACCAGTGTTTATATTTTGTCTCATTATACACATTGAGACCATCAGTGATTGGTTTAATCCCAAATTTCAGAAAGAAAGACTACCACAGCCAAAAATTATCTGAAGCTGAAAATAATCTATTTGAACTTCTGCATGCACGCAGGATATGAGGAAGTAATGACCAAAACAACATTTCAACTTTATTATTGATAATACCTCAAAATTGAAAGAAAAATTATACAATTAAAAAAGAAGCTACGGCGTAGATATACAGCAGCGCATTTTGGGAAGAAGGTTGTTTTAGCTTTAAATTAGGAATTGGGGGGGCAGAGTTTGCCGTAACAGGTTCTCTTCTCCTCTCCTCTATTTCTTTTCCCCTGGCTGTTTAACCTTACTTCTCTTCTCCTTTCCTTCTTTTCACTCTTTTCTTCACTGTTTAGAAACTATTGTCCGGTCTTGGGTTTATATAGCCTTCCTTGTTGCTAGAAAATGAAGGATCCTTTGGCTGATTTTATTATTAATCTGTTGTTACTGTCTATTGGTGTTAATATGCAATCAATGTAAGACTTGCTTTGATTTCTTGTTTGCTTGAGATTCAGGTCGCTGTTCTGGTTTTGCCTATCAATACCATAACATAATTTTAAGGTGGTTAAGTTGGATCTGAAAGAAATCAAGAAGATGAAAAAAAAAGAAGAAGAAGAAATGTCCTAAACTTCCAATTTTGATGATTGTGAATTATATTGATCTTCTTCATACTCGTGGCTCGAAATTAGGGTTATAGTTCCAGCATGAAATACAACAAGTCAATAGAGATCTAAATTCTAGCCATATGAATAAATTTTAGCAGAAACTTCCAAGAACGCTAATTCACTTACTCGTGTACTGGAGGAAAGAAATAGGAAAGGGATCAGATTTAAGAAGACAAATTGACGAAATAACAGTAACAAAGACTTACTTTACCAACCTTTGAGTTCGATCGTTCTCTGGAATCGTCTTCCTTGATCTCCGACGGAAGAAGGATGGGCAGAGTGGTTCGGTCATCAAGCACAGAATCGAACCTGGATTCCATAATCAACCTCCGTAAATTTGCTTCAAAATCTAGTGATTACTCAGACGCGAAGAAATGGATGTATAAACGACTTGCGACCGGTGAAAATTTTGTAAGATGTGAGGAGTTTTGAAGGGAGATTTGTCGCAGTGGAATATAGCCGTTACAATTGGAATTCTCTAACGGACGTTTTAAATGTTTCCCTAATTATCGTCTGCGGCAATGTAGAGTAGAAGGAAAGTCTACTGGACACGTGGACGACTATCACGAATTTTGGTAGTCTTCGTCCTTGCCAATAAGAGAGGGAGTAGTGATAGAGATTAGAATCTCATTTTTATATTTGAAGTGATATTTATTTATTGATGTAATAATATAAATTATGAATAATTAAAATAAAATATAATTTTATGAAATAATGAGTGTTACGTCAGTACAGTAAAAATATAGGGTTAAAATTATTTTAATTCTTGAAATTTGGGTTTGGTATAAAAAAAACTTTCAGTATATTTATTCTAAAAAAAACCTTAAACTATAAAACACGTATAAAAAAAACCCTTGGCGATTAATTCGATAACCCCTCGTTCTATCGAGGAGTTCTCCACATGCATCGCATGGGGACAACGGGGGGTGCGTGTGGGGGTAGAGACCCCCTTGCGTGCTAGAACAGGGGGGTCTCCACCCTTAAACTCACTTCATTCTCCCCGTGCCCCGCACATGTACACTGGGGGTCTCCATCCTCAAATGCACCCTCCGAAAAATGGGAGATTGTTCTAGGAGAACGATCCTCCATTCTCCTACAGTGACACCCATTATCACTTAATAATTGATCACAGGTGATTAATTCTTGGCAATAATTGATCGCCATTGAAGGAGAACGGGGGACCATTCTCCCACCTATTTAAGGAGACTCACGCCCTCCATTCTCACCACCTCCTATTTCTTTAACTCTCTAAAACCTCTCTACTATTATTTTGCTCTATAGAATTTTTGTTGTATAAGCGATGACGATGGATTCTGATTCACCTAAAGCAGTTGATTTAGACGAGCCAACAACTTTTGACGTCGATCTGGATTGGTATTCGCACACCATTCCTGTATATGGTGATCTTTGAGTATTCGATCACTTATATGAATGAAAATGAAGAAATTGAGGTGTATTCGACCTCCAGAACTCTAGACGAGAAGCTTCGAATACCGGTCGGTTCGGAGGATGATGAGGTAGAAAATAGACCGGTAAGAGAAGAAATCTTATCGATTTTTTTTTTTAGAAAGAATATAGTTATTTGAAGGATATTAAAGCAGAAATAATCTAATTTTCTTTGAAAAATGGTTATAGGATAAAATTCATTAAGAGTGACAGGCGACGACTGACAGCTGAGTTTGAAGACGGGTGTGAGTGGCGACTGCATGTTTCTCAGAAGCAAGACGAGCTGGCGTTTCAAATAAAGAATTTGATTGGTGCTCACAGTTGTTGGAGGAAAATTGAGAATCGACACGCTATAGCAAAATGGGTGGCAGATCATTATCTGGATAGGTTCAAAAGTCAACGTATGTGGGAAATCTCTTCCATTATTGAGACTGTAATGGAGGACTTGACTGTCACCATTACATCTAGTATTGCCAAAAGACCAAGAAGCGTAGCTCGAACAATTAACGAAGGCAAGGGCGACGAACAATACAAGCTAGTCTGGTCGTACGCAGTAAAAATATATAGATCAAATTCGGGTAGCACATTACAAGTACATACTTATGAGATGTGGCATGATTCATTAGTATGCCAAAGAATATATATGTGCATGACTGCTTGCAAGGCATGTTTGCTGCTAGTACGGTCGCCCTATTATCTGTTTAGATGATTGTCATCTGAAGAGCTCGTGTCCCAACCAATTACTCATAGCCATCAGTATTGATGGCAACCATGAAATATATCTCATTGCTGTTGCCAACGTCAAAAAAGAGTGTACGGACACATAGACTTGGTTCTTGCAAATATTGAAGCAAGACCTAAATACTGAATCGGGGCACAGGTGGACAATTATTTCTGATCGACAAAAGATATAATATAATTCAATTGTTATATCAAAATAGAGGCGTTGTGATAATTATATTATTTCATATTGACTATGTTTTTCTTTTTAAATATTAGTGGTGTAATTGTACTGTATAAGTAAGTTCTCTCTAGAAAACTGGAATTTAAGTGGGACTGTTTGTGATCCCTTCATCCTTTCTTGGGAATTTACTTGGAGGTAATTATGTCTAGGAGATTGTCTAGTACAGTCTTTCCTTGGAATTATCCTGATCAGTATTCTCCATGTTATGTTGTTTTATGTTGACTCTGTTTTTCTTTCAAATAGGGTTTACTGAAGGCCGTGGAAAAGGAATTTAAAGAAGTCGAACACCGCTACTACCTCCAACATATGGATGCAAATTTTAAAGGTCAATTTTGGGGCTGTAACGACCCTTTTTCCTAGCAAGATATTGTCCGCTCTGAGGATTGGGCCGTGGCCCAATATTCTCCATGTTATGTTGTTTTATTTTGACTCTTTTTTTCTTTCAAATAGGGTTTGTTGAAGGCTGTGGAAAAGGAATTTAAAGAAGTCGAACACCGCTACTACCTCCGACATATGTATGCAAATTTTAAAGGTCAATTTTGGGGCTGTAACGACCATTTTTCCTAGCAAGATATTGTCCGCTTGAGGATTGGGCTGTGGCCCAATATCCTCCTCTCACGACTTTATTTGGCGAGGACTTCCCAGTCGGTCACCCAACCTGGTACTACTCTCGCTGAAGCACTTTTAACTTTGGAGTTCTTATAGGATCCGTTGCCAATTGTGCTCCAAAACGCGTCTTATTATCTTGGGAGGGTCTCTTTACATATGTTTCATTTACACATACTTTCTCAAGCGATGTGGGATTGTGACGACCCCCTTTTTACGACCAGTCACCTTCTGGTTCGCTTGCGCAGACGTACCGCCATCCGGGTTCTGGTTCGTGCAACCATCGTACACATACTTACTGTAACACCCGACATTTTTGGCCGGGAAATTATCCCTCGAATTATCCAATGAGATTAGGTTTATATTAATATAATGTAAGTTTTGGTGAAACTTGTTGGGATGTTTAGTGGAAAACTAAACCAAAGTGTAACCAAAGCATTCATTTAGTTAGAAACCAATGGAGGGGCAGTCTAGGTAGGAATTAAGGTAGGTGGGAGGAAGCCAATGAATGACTGCCATGTGTTCAACTTGTTGAACAAGATATACTCTTCCTCCTACGTAAAACCCTCCTCACTTCTCTTCTCTGTTCTCTCCACTCCTCTCTGCTCTCTCTCGTCCAGACGACAAACGACCAGCGAAGCTCCTCTGATCTCCTCAGTTTCTATGCCTAAGATCCGTGGATCGCTAAGGACTTACGTGCAAAGCTTTCAACTCTACAGCAACAGCTAAGTTCATACGTATAGGTTCGGCCCTTAAGGCCCTACAATACGGAGGTACTAGATTTTATGTTATCGGGATTGCTGTTGGGTAGTTAAACCGTAGGTTATGTTTTAGGTTAAGTGTGTTTTTGCTTTATGTTCTGCTTTAATATCCTGTTACCTGTTTATGTGATGTTAAGCACTATAAATGTTCATGCATACACGTTTTCTCTGAAAGTCATGCAAATGTTTTCAGCACCAGATTTGAATTTATGAAAGTTAAAAAAAATGTGAATATAATGTATGGTTAAGTGTGGACGAAGACTGGTATCCTGTTATCCCTGTTATCCCTGTTAAGTACCTGTCGTGTACTCCTATTGCACCAGCTCTTCTTCTTACTTATACCTTCCTGTCCAGTGAAACGTAATGTAATGTAATATTCATGTATTTCAAAATGTTCATGCGCAACATATGCATAACTGCATTGTATGTTCTAACTGAGCTTTAGGCTCATAGTTGAACTCCCTGTTGTAGGTACGGACCCCGTGCATGAGGATTTTGTGCCTCGGGCCGACGAATAGGTGGTTGGTGGCACGAGCTTGCGGGGGGTTGGTTGTTGCAGTCAGACAAGTGTTAACCCTATGAGAATGTATTTTCTGAAGTTATGCCAAGTTCTGTATCGTCTTTTGAAGTTTTAAAACATTTGAAGTGTAGGTTCAATTATGTAGGTTCAGTTCTGTATTGATGTCTAAAACCTCTGTGTTTGACAATTGTATATATGTTTTGAAATGTGTTGAAAATATTCTGGAACTGCTAGGGTTCTTCCTTTTTAGGTTGTGCATGGATGGTCTTGAATTCTAGAACTATCCATGCAGTCTGTGTTTCTTGAATCTCCATCAAATATGTTTTACAACCTTGTTTCGAATCGGGTTTTGAAGGTCTGAAACCTTTATGCCTTCTGTTTTGATGTTCCCTGCTTATACGTTTTTCTGTAAAAATGTAACGCCCCCGAACCCACCCTAGCTCGGTGCGCTACTTTGCTAACCAAACCCACGTTGAAACATAATTTAAATTAGGCCTAGACTCGCTAATTACCCTTACTCCTAACCGCTAAGCACCACGGCGTTTTTTCCCGAAAATTTCGGCAGAGTAACGCCTGAAAATGGCGCCTCCAAAAATGCTAAGTACCTGCACACAAACCAATTCCCAACCAGATCCAGAATATTCTTACTCAGCTAATCATTCACTATCCAGCATACAAAATCTCCAATAATAGAAAAATGGGAAACTAAAATACTAACATCCCCAAATGCAGAAAATCCACAGGTTAGGGCGACCTATCACCCTTAACTTAACTATATACAACAATAAACATTTACAATAACCACCAAAATATTAAACCCCACATCTCCGAAGACCATGGTCGAGACGCCCCGACAACTGCCCGCACCGGCATACCGCGTACATCAACGACTGCGTCCCAATCCTAGCTTTCCTCGAAGCTTTAACCTGTACTTCTGTCGTCACCTACACCACGGAACACACACACACACACGTAAGCTTACGCTTAGCAAGTAGGGAATAATAAATATAAACAAATGCAATCCACAATTGACCCTCACACAACCCTAACATAACCACACACACACGCTCAACACGACAACGCAACGCAACAACACAACTTCCCAATGCAACTCAACAACATCACAATGCAATCAACCTAACACAATGCAGTTTCTAACTCTCAGTTGTGTTCGTTTGCTGATCGTTGCTTTAATCACGACATTTACGTATTTTAGTCAATCATCCTTCATAGAGGTCCCCTCGGGGTGATACTACCAGCAACCTCAGCCCGACAAGGCACACTAATCAGGATCTCGTGTTTTAGCCGGTCATCTCTCATAGAGTTCCCCTCGGGGTGCTACACACCAGCACCTCAGCCCGACAAGTCACCCTATTCGAGATGCATTTTACATTTACGTATCTTAGCCAGTCATCCTTCACAGAGGTCCCCTCGGGGTGCTACTACCAGCAACCTCAGCCCGACAAGGCCCACTATTCAGAATTTCGTATTTTAACCAATCATCCTTCATAGAGGTCCCCTCGGGGTGCTACTACCAGCAACCTCAGCCCGACAAGGCACACTAATCAGGATCTCGTGTTTTAGCCGGTCATCTCTTATAGAGTTCCCCTCGGGGTGCTACTACCAGCAACCTCAGCCCGACAAGTCACCCTATTCGAGATGCATTTTACATTTTACTTTATCTGATTACATTCATGCTCACAATGCCAAACAATGCCACTAATCATTTCTAACATGCTATACCATGATGCATGCTTCAAATATGCAATACCACACGAAACCATCAACACAACAACACAAGTCAACAATACAACACCAAACAACAAACAACAAACCTACCGTTCCGTGGTGTAGGCCCGAAGGCAAAATACAAACGTCCTCTACTTACCTGACTGCTCGGCTTTACGGTGCTCACCTCTAACGATCAATTCACTCGTCTGATAACCTATCAATTATAGAAAATAACTTAGCAATTCACTCATAAATTTTCTAACTAAAACTAACCATACTTCAAACTCCTTTCTCTCACCAAAACACAAAACCCGATTTTTATGTAAATTTTACCGTCCAACTTCAACTCCATTAAAATTAAGCCTACATTCACCAATTACTCTCAAACTACTATTTTTAGCCTAATCCAACTAAAATCTAACTAAACGGGCCACTAATTGAGGTTCGGTAAAAACCAACCCGAAACTTCAAACGCGCGTAACTTTCGCGTCGAATATCGGAATCGAACTATTCCAGCGGCCACGTACTCCTCTAATAGCCTATTTTAACCTGCCAAAAGGAATTTTAAAACAAATAAATCTAGCTAGGTCAAAATAGCAAAAACCCGAACTGCCCCTACCCGAAAAATCCCCATTTCTGATTTTCCATCAATTCTCACTCAATTCCTCACCAAACGACCCCCCACACCTTCAATTTGAATAATCTAACCAAAATCCCGAGCTACACCCACCAAAACCGAAATGCCCTAAATCGGGCTTCACTGTATTTTCGCCCAAAAAGGGCTCTTCACAGCCAGGCAACCAAAACCGGACCAGGGTCGGCAAACCCATGCCGGAGGCGGCCAATCTAGGCCGGTGATCGGAGCTCTAGCAGCTCGGCGATCCACAGCCCCGAACAGAACAGAAACAGGGGAGGAACCGAGCTTACTTACCTGATCGGTTCGTGCGTGGAGAGAACCGGGCCCAGCTCGTTGCCGTCGTCTAGCCGGAGAACGTCGGAGTCGCCGGTGCTCGTCGGAGGAGGGACGTCGCTCGTCGTCTCCCTCTCCCCTCCACTGCTTCTCGCGCTCGGGCTCGACAGAATAGCTTCAGCTATTCTGTTGATTTTTTATTTATTATATTTTTTATATATAGGCAGCTCGGCGATCCACAGCCCCGAACAGAACAGAAACAGGGGAGGAACGAGCTTACCTGATCGGTTCGTGCTTGGAGAGAACCGGGCCCAGCTCGTCGCCGTCGTCTGGCCGGAGAACGTCGGAGTCGCCGGTGCTCGTCGGAGGAAGGACGTCGCTCGTCGTCTCCCTCTCTCCTCCCCTGCTTCTCGAGCTCGGGCTCGACAGAATAGCTTCGGCTATTCTGTTGATTTTTTATTTATTATATTTTTTTTATAATAATAAACTAACCATTAATTAAATTCTCATTTACCGTTTTGCCCTCCCGTATGTCCGACCATTTCAAATTTCATTAAATCTCGTTCTTAAATTATAACCTACGGCTTAATTTCACTGAAAATACCTGAACCTAAAACCATTCACTTTTCTTTTAAATTAATTAAAACAATCTATTTTCTTATTCTTTTATTTTATCTCCAATTTTCCTTAAAAATATCCCGGGTGTTACAAAAAAGGTTGTCAAATTCTTCCTTTAAAACTACATCTTTCGATTACATCCACCGGTAAACTCATTTCTGTCTGTAGTTCACATCCACCGATGAACTCATTTCTATCTGTAGTTTACGTCCACCGATGAACAGTTCATTTCTGTCTCTAGTTCACATCCACCGGTGAACTCATTTCTGTCTGTAGTTTACGTCCACTGGTGAACAATTCATTTTTGTCTGTAGTTCACATCCACCGATGAACTCATTTCTGTCTGTAGTTCACACCCACCGGTGAACAGTGCATTTCTGCCTGTATCCACCGTTCCCTTTTAAAATTTACGTCTTCCGCTTGACGTCATCTGCCTACGTCTTCTGCCCCGTTTTATTTACTCCTTCGGCCATAGATCACCCAATTCCAGTATTCACTGTAGCCTTTCTTTCAATATGTCTTTCAGTTTATATTTTTCATTTATTTTCACTGCATGTATTTTATCACGTCGTTCTCTGCATGCCCGTCGTCCACCTAGCCTTTTATTTAAAAGTTCAAAGTGTTCTGTCTCCCTGTTTTCTTCAGTCTTCTATTTCTGTGGTTCAAAAATTAATATGTCTTCTGATTCTGTTTCAATATTCTGTCTTCACCATTTTTATTTCTCCTTGCCCTCTGTCTCCCTGTTTTACTCCTGCCATTATTTCTGAAGTTCGGTTTTTAATCATGTCTTTCCAGTCCTTAATCCAGAGAAGGTCTTCTCTGTGTAAAGTTTTAAAGTTCTCTCTCTGTAATGCTTTTAAGGGTTTGCTCTTAAAGGTTCAGTCTGCTCTGTTTATTCAAAAAAATATATACGTCCCGTTCTTTGTTAAATGTTCTGGAGTGATGGCTCCTCGACCTCGATCAGGTCTGGGGTCGTCACACTTACATATCTGGGTCATCACAATCACCTCCCCTCGGGGGCCCAACGTCCTCGTTGGCCACATTTCCTGTTGGGTACAGGCTCTGATACCATTTGTAACGACCCCTTTTCCCAGCAAGATATTATCCGCTCTGGGGATTGGGCTGTAACCCAATATCCTCCCCTCACGTCTTTGTTTGGTGAGAACTTCTCAGTCGGTCACCCAACCTGGTACTACTCTGCCTGAAGCACTTTTAACTTCGAGTTCTTATGGGATCCGTTGCCAATTGTGCTCCAAAACGCATCTTACTATCTTGAGAGGGTCTCTTTACATATGTTTCATTTCTACATACTTCCCCAAGCGATGTGGGATTGTGACGACCCCCCTTTTACTACCTGTCACCTTCCAATTCGACCGCACGGATGTACCGCCATCCAAGTTCTGGTTCGTGCAGTCATCGTACACATACTTACACATCCGGGTCATCACAATCAGAGCCTATATAGATGCGATGTGGAATGCGGTCAGGGCAACCACAAGGTGGCATTTCGAAATAGAAATGATGAAACTACACTAGCTTAGCCTGGAGGCCCACGCATGGCTTCGAGCAGAAGAGCCTAGGTATTGAGCTAGTCATGCATTTTCTTCGAATCCCCAAATGCGACATGAGATTGAATAATTTATGCGAGTCATTCAATGCACTTCTATTGTCGGTTAGGGACAAACCGATTCTCACCATGCTCGAGCTGATCTGAAAGTGCATGATAACTCGCATTGTGAAGAAATTTGAAAAGCTAGCCCAATCAACAGGCCTCATGTGTCCGAAGATAAAGAAAAAGCTTGAGAATCTAGATGTTGCAGCTCAAAATTTGAGTGCTCAGCTTGAGGGAGGTGCACAATTTGAGGTCAGCAACGGCCACGAACAATACGTGGTCGACATGAATACGGGTGTGTGCAATTGCAACAGGTGGAGGTTTACTGGAATCTCATGTATCTATTCCATTTCATGCATGCATTTCATGAGAGTGGCACCGAAAAATTACATGCATCTTTGCTATCACCGGGCAACTTACCTATAGATGTACTTACAGTTTATTCAACTTGTGAGCGATCCCCAAATGTGGCTACAAATACCAGATCGATAGGAACTGATCCCGCCCAGAAGATATCGCCAACCTAGTGCAAGATGTCAATGAGCCGTCAAGTTCGATAATGAATAGGAGGAACTCAAAGATGTCGTGCGGTATATGTCAGCAGAAGGGGTACAATAGTCGCACTTGTTCTCACCGGGGATCCACTTCACGCGTTGTTTCTCAAGACACGTTTATGGGTTTCAACACATTTGACAGGATACAGGTACAGTTCAACACATTTTTCTCGTAAACACAGTCATTCTTTTGTAATATAGTTTTTATTATGTGCAGGAATCGGGGATGCGCCGCCGAGGCAACAATTATTGACTGTTGTAATTTCACTCATAAGTCAATTTTTTCAATTTCTTTACATTTAACTAAAAAAAATTATTTAAATAAACAAAAAAAAAATAAGTATAATTTAAAATATTTTCGGGTTGTAATTTTTTATATCGACTTCTTCGAACTAGAAGGACATCGTAAAGCATAATGCTTGGAAGACAGGTTTGAGTCCTCCACTATTTTCATAATCTAACGATTTTATCACGTTTACTATATCTTTCTCTCTCTTAAAACAAATCTCATTTAATATATGTTTTACTCCATCAATCTCATAAGATCCATCAATGTTATTGAGTACTCCACTCTTTTCATAATCTAACGAAACATATTTTGACAATTTTTCCAAACCTGCAAGTATTAAACTAAGTTGTCAAAATACGTTTCGTTAGATTATGAAAAGAGTGGAGTACTCAATAACATTGATGGATCTTATGAGATTGATGGAGCAAAACATACATTAAATGAGATTTGTTCCAAGAGAAAGATACAGTAAACGTGGTAAAATCGTTACATTATGAAAATAGTGGAGTAGTCAAACCTGTCTTCCAAGCATTAAGCTTTGCGATGTCCTTCTGGTTCGAATAAGCTAATATAAAAAATTATAGCCTGAAGATATTTCAAATTATACTTTTTTTTATTTATTTAAATAATATTTTTTTATTTTAGTTTAGTGTAATAATATTTACTTATTAATTATAGGTTATTCAAATTAGAAGTATTTATTTGCTTCAGTTTATTAAAAAAACTTGAAAAAATAGACAGATTTTCGTTTGTTTTATGACTCTTCCATAACTATCTTCACACAGTTCCTGAAAATTCAAATCACAAATATATATACAACAGCTAGATTCTAGTACAAATACTATACATCAAGATATAAAATTAAATACATCAAATTTACATACGACAAGTAAAATACATCAAATGAAATACAACATATACACTATCCTAATCCGGTAGGACATCGTTGTCTTCGTCCGTCATCCAACTCGTTAGCTTGTCAGTGAGCTCTCTAAGAGACTCACTGAGATAGTCATATGTGACTCAACCACCTTTTGCTGGCTTGCGGCGAGCTCCTCGACCCTTCCTATGAGGGACTCCTTCCTTTACTCCCTCAACTGCTCCCTCTCCTACTGCATCTAATACATCTGATTCATCTGCTGCATCATGTCCTAAGTACTATGAACCTCAGGGGCAAATGGCGGTGCGGTGGCGTCCTCGATGACAGTGGCTTCCTCAGTGGCAGCGGGGGTGTCCTCCATTGGAACATCCCGACATTTGAAGGCTTCGGGATCTCCTTTGATCATCAAAGACCCATCAACTTTGACTAGGCCCATCCGAGTCAAATGGGCCATATCAAATTGATCGACAGCTCTGTGGGATCTGATATGCTCTCCACTGGGCATCTGAAGTTGACATCTTTGGACGATCTTCCAAATCAAAGTCCCAAACGGCAGATTCTTATTCATGGTTCTCCCGACCTCAAGCATGTGACCTATAATCATGAATCCCGGGTTGAACGTTGTGCCGCTGTAGAGCTTCTCCATGATGTATAGATCCATACAGCTGAGGAGATCTTTATGACAAACCCTCGGCAGGATGGTGTGGCTGATCAGGTTGTGTACCACCCGATCTTTGACGTTCAAAGCCTTCGATCTCGACTTAACGAACCCTGTAATGCTCGAATTGCGGTGGATTCGTGTAAGGAACTCTAGTCTCTTTGTTGCTCTGGAAAAATAACACTCTCGGGAACTGTGATAGTATATTTCCGCCTCCTTGTCTGCAAATCCTAGCAATTCATTGATAAGAGCTAGAGAGACGACAATTTCTATACCAAATAGGTACGTCTTCAAGCACCCAGACCTCCTGGTACCAACTAAGTTCGCATAAAATAGGCGAACAACTCTGTCGCAGCTGTCGCCCTTCATGTTGTACACTCCATGCAAGGAGATGTCGTCAAACATCTCATTGATCTCCAAAGACTTCCAACCGCTAAAGTTGGCGGTCTTCCCATAAATAATCAAGCGGATTCTTGTATCCTGCTTGAATTTCTCATGACACCCCTAGTTACGAAATTCTATGGACAAAGAACAAAGAGGCGGTAGCAGCACTTGCTCCGGTGCCTGGTTTGATGGGCCACCTTGTGCTATCCGGGGAACCTTTCTACTAACAAATATTTTTTGGGGGGTCATTTTCGGGTTTGAGGGTTTTTTTTTTTATTTTTTGGGATATTTGGCAAGAAAACAGATCGGATTGGGGGATTTTTCAGCTTGAAAAAATTTTGTGATTTTCGCAAAAAACCCTCGGTTTGTCACGATTTTCACCTCGGGCTTTGAATTTTGGCTCGGTTTTTAGATTTTCTTGTAGGTGTTTCGCAGATTTTGGCAAAAAACAGTCAGATCTGATGATTTCAGTTGCAAAATGCATGGATCTGAGGGTTTAGACGAGAGAAAACTCGTGTTTTCTCAAAAAAACTGCGTTGTTTTCTTATATACTAATCAGAACGAGGGCCGTTTGAGGGTGATCACCCCCCGCGTGTTCGTAGAACGGGGGACCATTCTAAGAACACATCAAATCGTTCTTAGAACCTTCATCCCCTGTGCACGTGCGGGTCACGTGTACGCAAGGGGTGCGTTTGAGGGTGGAGACCCCCCACGCACACGTGCTGGGCACGAGGAGAACAAGAGGTGAGTTTGAGGGTAAAGACCCCTCGTTCTAGCGCGCGGGGGGTCTCCACCCCTATACGTACTATAACACCCAGAACTTTCCTAAAGCGTATGCAAACCTAGTTGGAGTATGTCAGAGAGTTTAACGTTCAATTAATGGAAAGAAAAGAGGGAGAGGCAAGTTCATAAAAATAAAACTTGGAAAAGTTAAATGGAGAAGGAAAGGAGGGTTGACAAGTCAAAACCAACAAGGGGTTGAAAAGTCAAAAATTTTATTAACCAATAGAAAGTTAGGAAATAAATGAAATAAAAAAATTAAAAGAAAAGTGATTTAGGAGGATGGCTCACGTTGGATTGCATGGGGAGAAGAGTGGTGGCCAATTTGTAAAATTAAGAAGTTGGGAAGAGACAAATTAAAAGAAGGAAAAAATTGAGGTTTTAATGGGATGTTTTTCTTTTTTTCCCTTTCACTTTTCTCTCCCACGATTTTCTTCCAAGCCCTAAGTCCTCCATAGCCGATCTATCATCTTCCATTTCTTCAAGTTTAGCAAGGTGTTCAAGATAAGAATGAATGGGTTTTGGTTTTTATACATTTAGGTGAAGTTTATTGGTGTTTTTATTGAGTTTTGGTGGAGATTGATTAGAGTTTGGAAACCCTAAGGGGTGTGATACACCTAAGATTGATAAAACACTAGATTTGAGGACCAATCCTCATTCACCCGAAGAGTATGATACACCTCGGAGGCCGAAGGCACGACGTAGAAACAAGGTACGCCTTTCAACCCTTTTTAAAGACTAACTTGTTTGCTAATTTTGTAGAAATAGACATTTTTTAAAAGCTTAGATTAAGAGCATTGAAGAAATCCCTCGTGGACAGAATAGGAAGCAAAGAGGCATGATCGGATCGGGCCCAACAAAAAGAGGAAGGCTCAACAAAAGAAGGAGGTCACCATTTAAATTAAACATGCCATCATGAAAGCCCAACAAATGAGGATGACCCAATAAAAGGAGGAAAGCCCATCAACAAAAGGAGGAAGAAACAACAAATAAGGAGATCATTTAATTTAAATATAAATCCCTAGAAAGATGACGTTTAGATGAGAGAGAGCTGCTCAACTTCAACAGGCGCACAAGGACGTGGCAACGAGCATCTGGGCACGCGGGATCAATGTCGGAGACTGCGCGCCAGCAAAACAGCAGCCTACACGGCCAAGAGCGTAGACGCTCCAACGACCATTTGTCCCAACGGATACATTTGAGTTTCCTTTCTGGTTTTCTTCATTGTCGATTACTTCTCTGTTATTTAAACCCACTTTTTGAACAATTGTAAACAACTTTTTGATTAATATTTAGAAAATAAAAGTTATCTTCTTTGTGGAGTTTTGGTGCTCTGTTCTTCGCCAGTGCTCTCCACTTGGCTGGAAACCAAATTGTTCTCCAAGAAACGGTACTTGGATGAACTCTTATCATCACACCTTCTCTCTGAATCCATAAAGGAATGGAAGCAGAAGAGGGATGGCCAAACCGAGCTCAATGCTGTGAACTCCTCGTACGCGAGGATGTTTCTCACCAAAAGGAACTGTGGATTCCTTTGGCCCAGCCACGAGCACCTCGACCTCGCCCCTTCCCCGTCGGTCTCTTCTGTGGAAGAAACAGAATTCAAGGGCCTTTCATCCTGTTGCTGGAACTCTCTTTGTCAGTGAAAGAGTTTTCCGACGTAGCGTAATAAACGTCTACCGGCCGGCAAGGAACCCCTTCAATCCAAACGACGTTCTCTGTGAGTTAGACAACTCACCCACCTCTCCACTTCGCTTGGGTAACATCATTCCTTATCTTCTTCACCATTTTCTATTTTTATTCTTCCATTTTTCCCTTTTTGTTATTGAGTGTTCTCGAATAAACGAAGAACACTAACTCTACTGATTTTGGTTTGCTTCTGCTAGTGAATTGTCCCTGTTTAGCGAGAGATTGCAGAGCCAGATTGTAACAGGGTGAGCTCCAAAAATGGTGGTTCTTGGTTAGTTTTCTCTCTAGATTTTGTGTATTAAATGTTAGAGGGGTGAGTTTAGGTGGTTTATGGAGTTAGAATGGGGTTTTGGTGGAAAAGAATGAAAAACTGAGTTTTGAAACTAAGAGAACCGGTTCTGTTTTGTACATTTTGGGTTTGTCAAATTATTTGGATGATTAATTTGAGTGTTGCAATGGATAGTAGACGTGTAGAGGGTTACAGATTGGGGTGGCACGTCAAAATCCATTGTAAAACGAGAAAGTTATGGCCGTTTGAATTTGGACATTAAAATTTGTAGTAAAAATTGGGTTTTGTGATTAGTTGTGATTTTGGGTTGAATTGTTAGTTAGTTTTAGTTATAAAACTCCTTTAGAATTTTTATTAGTGGCTGGCTAAGTTATTTCCTATATTTCATAGGTTATCGGGCGAGTGAATTTATTGGACGAAGTAAGCAAACAATTACCGAGCAGTCAGGTAAGTAGTGGTTGCTATCCTTTCGCCTTTGGGCCTACACCATAGAACGGTAGGGTAATGGTTATTTATTTCGTGTTGTGTTGTGTTGCATATTCGTTGACATGCATCATGGTTTTACATGAGTTTCTTGCATGGTTTGATTGTGAGCGTGAAATGTAATCAGATAAAATAAATTGAGAAATGCATCTTGATTAGTGTGTCTTGTCAGGATTACGTACTGGAGTGTAGCACTCCGGAGGGACCTCTATGAAAGATGACTGGCTAAAATACGTAAATGTCGTGAGTATGAATTCCTAGACGGTTATGGGATGAGTGCTATCTGGTCTTGCTCTGGTGGTTCTGAGTGTGGCCGTCCTAGACGGTTATAGGATGTGTACCTACTCGATCAACACGGCTTATGAAATGATTAAAGCAACAAATGGCAAATAAGCACAACTGAGTGTTAGAAACTGCATGTGCTAGGTTTGAGATTGTCGCATTTGTTATTCCCTACTTGCTAAGCATTAGTGTAACGGCCTGGACCCCGTTCCCACAGGCCCAAGTCGTGCAGTTCCCACCGATGGGCTGCTGCCACGTGGGTCCCCGTAGGGCGGTACACGTGTACTCACGATCTTTCCTCCCCCTGAAGAGGGTTTTTGCCTTCCCCTCCACTCGAACCCAGGACCTCAGGGACTAGTACCTGGGGTACCTGGGGTATAGTTTCCCGAACCCACCCTGGCTCGGTGCGTTACTTGGCTCACTCTAACCCCGATAATTTTAGAAAAAAAATCGGACACAGCGGAATTTAAAGCTAAGTCTCCCGAAGTTCACTTATGTCATACATAGCTGCCTAGACTCATTAATTTCCCTTAATCCTAACCGTTACGCACCACGGCGTCCTCCCCGAAAATTTCAGCAAGGTAACTCCTGAAAATGGCGCCTCCAAAATGCTAGGTACCTGCAAACGAATCAATCCTCAACCAGATCCAGAATACTCTTACTCAACTATCCACTCAACTAATAGCAGTAAAGATGGAAACTATACTACTAACATTCCTAAGTGAAGAAAGTCCACAGTATAGGTTGAAACATTACCCTTAATTATGACTATATACAACAAATATAAATAGCTATACCATAACTGTCAAAAACATCAACCAAAAAGAGTTACGCATTCCCATCATTTTCACAAACAGACATCTACAATAACTACTAAAATACAAAGCCCCACATCCCCCGAAGACCATGGTCGAGGCGCCCCGACAACTGCCCACACCGGCGTGCCCCGTGTGCCACCAACTGCCGCCTAATCCTGGCTTCCTCGTCTAGCTCACCTGGTCACCTACACCATAGAACACAAAACGTAAACCTAATACTCTTAGCAAGTAGGGAATAACAAATAGGGAACAACAAATAGGGAATAACAAATGCGACAACACAATGCAATCAAACCTAACACATGCAGTTTCTAACACTTAGTTGTGTTTGTTTGCTGTTCGTTGCTTTAATCATTTCATAAGCCGTATGATTTGAGTAGGCACACATCCTATAATCGTCTAGGACGGCCACACTCAGAACCACCAGAGCAAGACCAGACAGCTCTCATCCCATAACCGTCTAGGATGGCCATACATGATCTCCCTCGTCGATCGTAGAATCCTATCACCGTCTAGGAATTCATACTCTCGACCTTTACGTATTTTAGCCAATCATTTCATAAGCCGTGTGGATCAAGTAGGCACACATCTCATAACTGTCTAAGACGGCCACGCCTTGATTTACCAAATCAAAACCGGTTAGCTCACGTCCCATGACTGTTTAGGACGGCCAAGCACGGTTGCCATAACAACACCGATTGTAGAACCCTATGACTGTCTAGGAGTTCATACTCACGTTGTTTGCCAAACCAATCCCTCGTAAAATTTCCCTTCAGGGTGCTACACACCAGCACTTCTTCCCGACAAGGACAAATTACGAGAAACTAATGCTTACAATTCTTTTATCTTTTTACAATTCATACTCACAATGCAAAACAGTTCACAACTCGTATCTAACGTAGCGTAATGTAACTCACAATGCATGTTTCAAAGATATGCAATCCAACACGAAACAAAACAAGACAACACAACACGGAACAAAACAACACAACGCAACACGAAATAAATAATCGACCGTTAACCCTACCGTTCCATGGTGTAGGCCTAAGGTAACAAAAAGATTTCTCTACTTAACTGGCGTCCTAGCTTGCTGAGGATACTCGGTTCCCTGTCCACCTACGGCTCGACCTACGATAAATATTCAAACTTCATTAAAATCAAGCTTACATTCACCAATTTACTCTCAAACTACTATTTCTAGGCTAATCCAACTAAAATCTAACTAAATGGGCCACTAATTTGGGTTCAGTAAAAATCAACCCGAACTTCGAACGCGCGTAACTTTTGCGTCGGTTATCGGAATCGAATAATTCTAGAGGCCACGTACTCCTCTAATAACCTAGTTTAACCTGCCAAAAGGAAATTTAAAACCCCAGACTATAGCTAGGTCAAAACCCCCAAAATAGAAGCTGTTTTTACCCTAAAATATCCAAAATTTCCACATCAATCCTATTCATCCAATTAACATAATCTAACAAAAAATCAAGGTTTCACACAAGAAACCCGAAGCTCAGAGAACATGGTTCTCAGATTTTGGCTCAATCCGAGCTCCCTGTTGCTCGAGAATCTTTGCCGGCATTAAGCTCGGCAATACGATGCCGAGAGCAGCCAAAAATGGCTGGTGATCGGAGCTCAACGCAGCTCGTCACCCTCGGCCACAAACCTAGCAAAAACAGGGCAAAAACTCAGGCTTACCAATCGGTTTGTGCGCGGAGACGGGCTGGAATCTCCTAGCCGCCGTTGTCTGGCCGGAGAGCGTCGGAAGTCACCGGTGAACGGCTCGCCTACGCCGCCCCGCGTCTTCCATCTCTCCCCTGTTCTCCTCTCGGCCGTCGGGCACTCGAACAACAGAATGGCTTCGAGCCATTCTGTTGTTTTTAATAATAATAAATCCTATTAAAACATTAATAAATCATCATTTACCATTTTGTCCTCCCGTGCTTTCGACCATTTTGAATTTCGTTAAATCTCGTTCTTAAATTATAACCCCGTACCCGGCTTAAGTTCATTGGGAATACCTGAACCTAAATTAAGAAACCATTTAGTTCCACCAATTTTATTCACTTTTCTTTTAAATTAATTAAAACAACTATTTTATTAAACAACCACCTTATCCTTTTATTTTCTCTCCAATTTTTCCAATTAAATCTAAAGCAGTACACATTGAGGAAACAAATTCTCTGGTGTTACAATTAGGCTTACGTTTTGTGTTCTATGGTGTAGGTGACGAAGTATATACAGGTGAGGTTGAGTGTGAGGACCAGGACTAGATGCAGTTGTTGATGCACAAGGCACGCCGGTGCAGGCCTTTGTCGGGGCGCCTCGACCATGGATTACTGGGAGTTTGAGGACGGGGTATATTTAGTACTATGTTTTGGTGTTTTGGGTTGGTATTGTGGGTTGTTTTGTGGTGTAAATAAAGATAATTTTACAATGTTGTGAATATGGTTAGTAACTGTTTTGGAAATGATTTGAATGGCCTTTACAAATGGTTAAATTTACAGGTTTTTGGATTTTGGAAATTATAGGCATCATGCCGCTCGTTTTGATTTTAAAACAAATAACATCAGGTTTATTTTCTCTATTTTTTTCTTAACTGTTTTAAGTCGGTTTTGAGAAAATTGAAGTTAGCTTGGAGAAAATTGAAGTTAGCTTGGAGAAAATTGAAGTTAGCTTGGAGAAAATTGAAGTTAGCTTGGAGAAAATTGAAGTTAGCTTGGAGAAAATTGAAGTTAGCTTGGAGAAAATTGAAGTTAGCTTGGAGAAAATTGAAGTTAGCTTGGAGAAAATTGAAGTTAGCTTGGAGAAAATTGAAGTTAGCTTGGAGAAAATTGAAGTTAGCTTGGAGAAAATTGAAGTTAGCTTGGAGAAAATTGAAGTTAGCTTGGAGAAAATTGAAGTTAGCTTGGAGAAAATTGAAGTTAGCTTGGAGAAAATTGAAGTTAGCTTGGAGAAAATTGAAGTTAGCTTGGAGAAAATTGAAGTTAGCTTGGAGAAAATTGAAGTTAGCTTGGAGAAAATTGAAGTTAGCTTGGAGAAAATTGAAGTTAGCTTGGAGAAAATTGAAGTTAGCTTGGAGAAAATTGAAGTTAGCTTGGAGAAAATTGAAGTTAGCTTGGAGAAAATTGAAGTTAGCTTGGAGAAAATTGAAGTTAGCTTGGAGAAAATTGAAGTTAGCTTGGAGAAAATTGAAGTTAGCTTGGAGAAAATTGAAGTTAGCTTGGAGAAAATTGAAGTTAGCTTGGAGAAAATTGAAGTTAGCTTGGAGAAAATTGAAGTTAGCTTGGAGAAAATTGAAGTTAGCTTGGAGAAAATTGAAGTTAGCTTGGAGAAAATTGAAGTTAGCTTGGAGAAAATTGAAGTTAGCTTGGAGAAAATTGAAGTTAGCTTGGAGAAAATTGAAGTTAGCTTGGAGAAAATTGAAGTTAGCTTGGAGAAAATTGAAGTTAGCTTGGAGAAAATTGAAGTTAGCTTGGAGAAAATTGAAGTTAGCTTGGAGAAAATTGAAGTTAGCTTGGAGAAAATTGAAGTTAGCTTGGAGAAAATTGAAGTTAGCTTGGAGAAAATTGAAGTTAGCTTGGAGAAAATTGAAGTTAGCTTGGAGAAAATTGAAGTTAGCTTGGAGAAAATTGAAGTTAGCTTGGAGAAAATTGAAGTTAGCTTGGAGAAAATTGAAGTTAGCTTGGAGAAAATTGAAGTTAGCTTGGAGAAAATTGAAGTTAGCTTGGAGAAAATTGAAGTTAGCTTGGAGAAAATTGAAGTTAGCTTGGAGAAAATTGAAGTTAGCTTGGAGAAAATTGAAGTTAGCTTGGAGAAAATTGAAGTTAGCTTGGAGAAAATTGAAGTTAGCTTGGAGAAAATTGAAGTTAGCTTGGAGAAAATTGAAGTTAGCTTGGAGAAAATTGAAGTTAGCTTGGAGAAAATTGAAGTTAGCTTGGAGAAAATTGAAGTTAGCTTGGAGAAAATTGAAGTTAGCTTGGAGAAAATTGAAGTTAGCTTGGAGAAAATTGAAGTTAGCTTGGAGAAAATTGAAGTTAGCTTGGAGAAAATTGAAGTTAGCTTGGAGAAAATTGAAGTTAGCTTGGAGAAAATTGAAGTTAGCTTGGAGAAAATTGAAGTTAGCTTGGAGAAAATTGAAGTTAGCTTGGAGAAAATTGAAGTTAGCTTGGAGAAAATTGAAGTTAGCTTGGAGAAAATTGAAGTTAGCTTGGAGAAAATTGAAGTTAGCTTGGAGAAAATTGAAGTTAGCTTGGAGAAAATTGAAGTTAGCTTGGAGAAAATTGAAGTTAGCTTGGAGAAAATTGAAGTTAGCTTGGAGAAAATTGAAGTTAGCTTGGAGAAAATTGAAGTTAGCTTGGAGAAAATTGAAGAAAAAGGGGAAAAAGTGAAAAAAATGAAAAAAAATGGGCATTTTTGGCCGAAGAAACCGGAGAGGGCCCGATCGATCGGCCACGGGCGCGCGCCCAGCGCCCAGCACACCAATTTTGATTTTTTTTTTATTTTTTCCTATTTCCAAAATGTTTTGACTCGACTTTTTCCGGCATATTTTAAACGTATTTTTAGCACATTTTCCAACATTTTTTGAGGGTTCGAAAAACCTTTTGATTCTTCGTT